>CM076579.1:279794681-280191933 GCA_034641835.2 Pinus albicaulis | reverse complement strand
CGAGATTTGTTCTCAGATCTGGAGGACAAAGATCTGGGTGTGCACATCGAGATGGGAGATGATGGTAGATACAGTGCGACTGGTATCGGTACCATATCCTTTCAGAGGGAGTCTGGTAAACCCTTCGTGTTGAAGGATGTCATGCATATACCTGGATTGAAGAAGAACTTGATCTCTGTGGCGATGTTGGAAGATAAGGGGTATGATGTGGTCTTCAGCGAAGGAAAGGCCTTCCTGCGCAGTAAGACTACTGGAGAGACCCGGAAGATAGGGGTTCAAACCAAGAACCTTTATCAGTTGCAAGTAGATGGCTGCGCAGCAATGGCATGCAAGGCGGGAGAAGTGGTGAGCCGGGATGATGAGGGCGAACTGTGGCACAGGAGATTGGGCCACCTTCACCATGGAGCCTTGAAGATCCTGCAGCAGATTTCTACTGGGCTTCCTAAGGGCACTCTTGCGTAGTCAGATCAGTGCAAGGGGTGTACCTTGGGGAAGTATGTGAAAGCCACCTTTCACGAGAAGGATAGTCGCGCCACGACGATCCTTGAGAGAGTTCACACAGACGTGTGTGGTCCTTTCTCTGTAGCTTCGACATCAAAGCACAAGTACTACGTGATCTTTTTTGATGATTTCTCTCGGAAGTGCTGGATCTTCTTCATGCAGAAGAAGAGCGAGACATTTTCTAAGTTCTGTGAATTCAAGGCGTTGGTAGAGAAGGAATCGGGGAAGCATGTGAAGGCTCTTAGGAGCGACAATGGTGGTGAATTCATCTCGGCTGAATTCAAAGACTTTTGCAGCGCAGAAGGGATTCGGAGAGAGCTCATCAAACCCCATAACCCACAGCAGAACGGGGTGGCTGAGTGGAAGAACAGAACGATCGTGGGTGCTGCACGGGCGATGTTCCATGATCAAGGCCTACCCCTTCACTTGTGGGCTGAGGCATGCAATACAGCAGTGTATGTGCAGAACCGTTGTCCTCACAAGGTTCTTGGCATGAGTACACGAGAGGAGGCTTATTCTGGCAAGAGGCCTGATATTTCCCATTTGCGGATTTTCGGATCTCCTGTCTACATGCATGTGACGAAGGATGCGAGAAGGAAGCTGGATCCAACTGCCGAGGTTGGAATATTTGTGGGGTACACTGATACACCTCATAACTATCGGGTGTATGTGCCAGACAGTCGCAAGACTGTTGTGCGACGGGATATAAAATTTCAGGAGGAGAAAGCCATGCAGTGTTCGCTTGAGAGGGAGCTACACTTGCATGCAGATGAGGAGCTGTTAGTTCCTAAAGAGGAGCTTCCGGATGTGGATCAGCCACAAGAGGAGGTTCAGGAGGTGGAAGAAACCACCCATGCAGCGCCAACCATCAGAGGGCGCATGCGCACTACAGAAGCTGAGCGACTGGCTTGGGATGCAGAGAAGGTTGTAGGACCACCTACATCACATCGCAGACAGAGACAATCACCGGATCGGTACACTGGATACATGGCTCTTGTGAGTCAATGTGTCATGACGGAGCCATCCTCTTTTGAGGAAGCTGTGGAGGAACCCGCATGGGTTGATGCCATGATCGAAGAATATGATTCGATCATCAGGAACAGTGCATGGGAGATTGTCCCAAGACCGGTTGGGAAATCAGTTGTAGGTTCGCGATGGATCTACAAGGTGAAGCAGGCGGCGGACGGGAGTGTGGAGAAGTACAAGGCGAGATTTGTCGCCCGTGGCTTCTCACAGATCGAGGGGATTGACTATGAGGAGACTTTTGCACCTGTCGCAAGGTACTCTTCCATACGGACGATCCTTGCTCTCTCGGCGCAGATGGGGTGGCACATTCATCAGATGGATGTGAAGACTGCGTTCCTCAATGGAGTTATTGAGGAAGAGGTGTACATAGAGCAGCCTGAAGTTTTTGAGATCTTCAGCAGTGAGTCGCATGTGTGCCGACTCAAGAGAGCACTGTACGGGCTGAAGCAAGCACCTCGTGCTTGGTACACACGGATTGACAGTTATTTCACCGAGCTTGGATTTTCCAAGAGTGAGGCGGATCCTAACCTGTACCAGATTGTGGTGGAGGGGAAGCTGCTGATCATTGTACTATATGTAGATGATCTGATTTTGACGGGTGATGAGCTGTGATACTTTCATGCAAGGAGGACCTTGCTAGAGAGTTCGAGATGAAGGACTTGGGCCTCCTTCATTATTTCCTGGGATTGGAGATTTGGCAGCGTAGTGGAGGACTGTTTGTTTCTCAGGGAAAGTATGCCCGGGAGATTCTGGAGAGGTTCAACATGCATGGCTACAAGCCTGTTGACACTCCTATTCCTGGTGGTTGGTGGAAGGAGGATGATACTTCAGCGGAGGTAGTGGATGCCATTGTCTATCGACAGTTGGTGGGGTCGCTTATGTATCTGGTCAATACACGACCCGATATATGCTATGCTGTTAACTAGCTTTCGCAAGCTATGGCTAAGCCTACCAAGCTCTTCTGGAAGGCAGGCAAGCATGTATTGCGTTATCTTAGTGGCACATTGGGATATGGTCTATGGTACAGACAGGAGGATGGAGTGAAGTTTAGCGGCTTCACTGATGCAGATTGGGCAGGGAGCCCAACGGACCGAAAGAGCACATCTGGAGGAGTTTTCAGCATTGGATCGACAGCAGTTTCCTGGTTTAGAAGGAAGCAGAGATCCGTGGCACTCAATTCAGTAGAAGCCGAGTACATGGCAGCAAGCTTGGCTGCATGCGAGGCTATTTGGATGAGGAAGATCCTCGTCGGATTGTTCGGGTCGCACTTGGAGCCTACTGTGATTTATTGTGACTGCTGTGATAACTAGAGTTGCATTAAACTCTTGGCTAAGCCAGTATTTCATGATAGATCCAAACACATCGACATCAGGCTACCATCATATCAGAGACTGTGTTCAGCGGAGGATCATGATGCTTTCATATATTCCCACGGAGGATCAGGATGCAGACATCTTGACGAAGGCGCTCACCAGGAGCAAATTCGAGTTTCACAGAGGCAGGGTAGGGGTTGCAGATAATCCATATCTTGCTGAGAGGGAGTGTTAAAAATGCAGCAAGATGATGGGCTTGAGAGGCAAATGAAGTCACCTTCACTAAGTGGGCTCGGGAAAATTTTGGCGCAAAGTCTATTTTTAGACATATGGAGCATGGTCCGGGGGTTGCGGTATGTTATTCTTGGAGTATTGGTCGAGTTGGTAAAAAATATATGGACCTCTATTTTTAGACATTGGGCGGTTTCTATTTTTAGAGTGCTGGGCTAAAAATAGAATAGTCAAATATTATTAACCCTTAATACTATTTAGACTATAAACATTATCTTATCCTCTTGGAGCACTTCAGTTTGATGCTTGGATGTGGCACATGCAGCTGACAGAAGGAAATACGCTTTTCCTAGGGGTTAGTTGAGCTATTGCATGGTTGACTTCAGTTAGAACTCATGTGGCAGAGGTTGGTGGAGTTGATGAGACAGTTGGTGGAGTTGTGTTCGGTTTAACTTAGTTGAACTAGTTGAGATGATTTAACTAGCTAATCAACTAATGAGTGGAGTGAATTAAATATTATTTAATTGAACAATTAAATAACTTCATTATTCAACTCAAGAACACGGTTCTACGGTGTAAGGACGATTCAGTGGAGACCAGTGAAAGAGGTAGATGAAAGGGTGAGTACAGCTATCGGTTGTGACATCAGTTGTGCATGAGATTTGCACCACACTTGGAGGAAATTTCCAATGATGATTGCGCTGTCAAGCCAAGGAGATTCAAACCTTGGATCTCTCATCAATTCAACTTGATTGTGCAATAGGCGGGCAATTAGTGGATGTGTTTTGAACTGTGACTTGTTGAAAACCAAAGCTAGTTTGTGTGTAACTTTATGAGATAGTACTGAGTACTTGTGAGGAGTATTGTACTATGTACTGTTACATGTTATCTCCATTATAATATACACAATAGCTGAGGGGTTTTCAGCTATAAGCTTTCCCCATGCATACTGTGTAATGTGTGTGATGTTTTTGATCGCATACCGCTTGTTTTATTTCTGCATGTGTGATGATCTGAGTGGAAGAGATTATGTGTTGCATATGAATTCGAATTGATATGTGATCAGGATAATATCGGTGGATAAATATTCATTATTCAGCAAATTTCTACAACAAATAGCTCAACTATGTTTATATTAGTTAAACTGAATACAACTCCACTAACTTCCTCAATCAACTCCACCAAACTCTGTCACATGAGTTCTAACTGAAGTCTTCATGAAATAGCTCCACATAACCCTCAGGAATAGCGTAATTCCTTCTGTCAGCTCCTGTGCCACATCTGTGCACTTAACTGAAGTGCTCCAAGAGAATAAGATTATGTTTATAGTCCAAATATTATTAAGAGCTAATAATATTCGACATATCTATTTTTAGACTGGCAATCTAAAAATAGATTCCGCCCAATATGTCTAAAAATAGAAGTCCATCTATTTTTCCAACTTGACAAACCATCCACAAATAGCATCCTGCAACTCATAGAATATGATCCATATGTCTAAAAATAGACATAGTCTAAAAATAGACTTTGCGCCAAAAATAGCCTGCGGGCCCACTTAGTGAAGGCGACTCCTTTCCATTAAGCTCATCATCTTGTTGCAATCTCAACACTCCATCTCAACAAGATAAGGATTATCTGCCACCCCTATCCTGCCTCTGTGGTATTCGAATTTGCTACTGGTGAGCGCCTTCGTCAAGATATCAGCATCCTGATCCTCCGTGGGAATGTATGAAAGTAACATGATCTTCCGCTGCACACAATCTATAATATGATGATACCAGATGTCAATGTGTTTAGATCTATCATGAAATACTGGATTAACTGAGAGTTTAATGCAACTCTGATTATCACAATAAATCATAGTAGGATATAAGTGTGAACCGAACAACCTGACCAAGATCTTCCTCATCCATATAGCCTCACATGCAGCCAAACTTGCTGCCATATACTTGGCCTCTGTTGGACTGAGTGCCACGTATCTATACTTCCTGCTGTACCAAGAAACTGCTGTCTACCCGATACTAAAAATCCCTCTAGATGTGTTGTTTCTGTCCGTTGGGCTCCTTGCCCAATCTGCATCCGTGAAGCCACATAGCCTCACCTCATCCGACTGTCTGTACCATAATCCATATCCCGATGTGCCTCTGAGATATCTCAATACATGCTTGTCTGCCTTCCAAAAGAGCTTGGTAGGCTTAAACATAGCTTGTGAAAGTTGGTTAACAACATAGCATACGTCGGGTCATGTATTGACCAGATACATAAGTGACCCCACCAACTGTTGATAAACAGTGGCATCCACTACCTCTGCTGAAGTAGCATCCTCCTTCCCCATCAGGAAGAGGAGTATCAACAGGCTTGCAGCCATGCATGTTGAACTTCTCCAGTATCTCCCGGGCATACTTGCCTTGAGAAAAAAACAGTCCATCACTACGTTGCCAAATTTCCAATCCCAGGAAATAATGAAGGAGTCCCAAGTCCTTCATCTCAAACTCCTTTGCAAGATCAGCCTTGCATGAGTGTATCAACAGTTCATCACCTGTAAAAATCAAATCATCTACATAAAGTAAAATGATCAGCAACTTACCCTCCACCACAATCTGGTATAGGTTTGGATCTGCCTCACTCTTGGAGAATCCAAGTCTAGTGAAATAACTATCTATCCGTGTGTACCAAGCACGAGGTGCTTGTTTCAACCCATACAATGCTCTTTTGAGCCTGCACACATGCGAATCGTTGCTGAAGATCTTGAAACCTTTGGGTTGCTCTATGTACACCTCCTCCTCAATCACCTCGTTGAGGAACGCAGTCTTCACATCCATATGATGAATGTGCCACCCCATCTGCGCTGAGAGAGCAAGAATTTTCCGTATGGAAGAATACCTTGCGACAGGTGCAAAGGTTTCCTCATAATCGATCCCCTCAATCTGTAAGAAGCCTTGGGCAACAAATCTTGCCTTGTACTTCTCCACACTCCCGTCAGCTGCTTGCTTCAATTTGTAGATCCATCTCGAACCCACCACTGATTTCCCTTCCGGCCTTGGGACAATCTCCCATGCACTATTTTTGACAATCGAATCATACTCTTCCACCATGGCATCTACCCATGCGGGATCCTCCACAGCTTCCTCGAAAGAGGATGGCTCTGTCATGATACACTTTCTCATAAGAGCCATGTATTCAGTATATCGGTTAGGTGACTGTCTCTGTCTGCGCTGTGATGTAGGTGCTCCTACAACCTTCTCTGCATCTTGAGCCAGTCGCTCAGCTTCTGTAGTGCGCTTCTGCCCTCTGATGGTTGGCGCTGCATGAGTGGTCTCTTCCACTCCATGAAGCTCCTCTTGTGGTTGATCCACATCCAAAGACTCATCCTTAGGAACTAATAGCTCCTCATCTGCATGCAAGTGTGGCTCCCTCTCAAGCGAACACTTCATGGATTTTTCCTCATGAAATTTGATATCCTGTCGCACAACAGTCTTGCGACTATTTGGAAAATACACACGATAGTTGTGGGGTGTATCAGTGTACCCCACAAATATCCCATCTTCTGCAGTCAGCTATAGCTTCTTCCTGGAATCCTTTGTCACATGAATGTAAACAGGTGAACCAAAGATCCTCAAATGGGAAATATCAGGCTTCTTACCAGAAAAAGCCTCCTCGGGTGTATTCATGCCAAGTATCCTGTGAGGACAACGGTTCTGCACATATAATGGAGTATTGCATGCCTCAGCCCACAAGTGTATGGGAAGGCCCTGATCATGCAACATCGCCCATGCACCACCCACGATCGTTCTGTTATTTCAATTAGCAACCCCATTCTGCTGTGGGTTATGAGGTGCTATGAGCTCTCTTCAAATTCCTTCTGCGCTTCAAAAGTCCTTGAATTGGCCAGAGATGAATTCACCACCATTGTCGCTCCTAAGAGCCTTCACCTACTTCCTCGATTCTTTCTCAACCAGTGCCTTGAACTCACATAACTTTGAGTATGTCTCGCTCTTCTTCTGCATGAAGAAGATCCAACACTTCCGAGAAAAATCATCAACAAATATCACATAGTACCTGTGCTTTGCTGTCGAAGCTACTGAGAAAGGTCCACCCACATCTGTGTGAATTCTCTCAAGGATCGTTGTGGCGCGACTATCCTTCTCATGAAAGCTGTCTTTCACAAATTTTCCCAAGGTACATTCCTTGCACTGATATGACTGCGCAAGAGTACCCTTAGGAAGCCCAGTAGAAATCTGTTGCAGTATCTTCAAAGCTCCATGGTGAAGGTGGCCCAATCTCCGGTGCCACAACTCGCCATCATCCCGGCTCACCACTCCTTCTGCCTTGCCTGCCATTGCTGTGCAACCATCTACCTGCAATTGATAAAGGTTCTTAACTCCAACCCCTATCCTCCGGGTCTCACCAGTTGCCTTACTACGCAGGAAAGCCTTTCCCTCGCTAAAGACAACATCATATCCCTTGTCTTATAACATTGCCACAGAGATAAGATTATTCTTCAATCCTGGAACATGCATCACTTCCTTCAATACGAAGGGTTTACCAGACTCCCTCTCAAAGGAAATGGTACCGATACCGGTCGCACTGTATCTACCATCATCGCCCATCTCGATGTGCACTCCAAGATCTTTCTCATCCAGATTAGTAAACAAATCTTTGTCTCCGGTCATATGAAAAGACGCACCACTGTCAAGAAACCACATTGAACCCATCACACTTGAGACCAAGCATGTGATCAGTGAAAAATACAGCTCAAACTGCGAGGCTAAGGCCTCTCCAGCTACAGATCCAACAACCTGCTTATTTTTCTTCTTCTGTGGACAATTTGTGGCGTAATATCCGTGTTGTTGACAGTGAAAGCACTTCACCTTGGACATGTCTTGCTTCTTTCCTTTCGCACCGGATTGAGAAGAATTATTCTTGTTCTTCCCCTTCCTTTCTTTGGTAGCCAAAGCGTAATTTTCTTCATCTGAGTTCTTTGATGAAGATCCATCCCTGGTACTTCGCCTTATCTCCTCTTGCACAAGATCCGACCAAAGTCGCTCCCATCTTGGCAATTTCTCCCGACCATTGACAGAGTCCTGATAGGAATGCCAACTCTTCGGAAGCCCAAGGAGAGCCAAGCTCACCAAGTCCTCATCATCAACAGTAACCCCCAAACTTCCCAACTCATCCCTACACTGGACAAACTTCGTGAGGCACTTGGGTATACTGTCGCCTTTCTCCATTTTTATGTTTCTGAGTCTATCTTTGAGCGCCAACTTCCTCTGGTCGCTCTTTCTTTGAAATAAATCTGTCAAAACTTTCCACATCAAGAATGGAGAAGCTTTACCATGAAGGCTGGACACTATGTGATCCTTCACACCTTCCAACAGAATCCTTCAACACTTTGCTGTCTTCTTTTGCCATGCGTCAAGTACGGCAACATCGCTAGAAGTAGGTTTTGCAATTTCTGCATCTATGAACTCCTTCAACCCATTTTCATCTAGCACTGCCTCCATCCTGTCCTTCCATGCAATATAATTTGAGCTTCCCTCAAGGGCATACTCCAATTGCAATCCGTTGAAAGACATCTCAACTTCAACACCAAGAAAACACTGCTGCAAATTCGAATTCCACTAGCTCAAAACTCAACCTCTTCAATGTTTGGCAATTGCTCCAATGATCAATATTGCTCCGATACTATGTAGAAATTTGAATAACTGATATATTATTCACCGAGATTCTCCTGATCACACACTATTTTAACTTCATGCACAATACAAAATATCTTCTACCATTGATCATTAATTGGGGAAATAAAAACAATCGCATGCGCACATTAAAACCATAAACAATCACACATATGAACACAATATTTCATGGGAAAGCTTAATGCTAAAAACCCCCAACGATCTGTATATTATATTTCATAGAGATCATGTAACAATCATTATACAAATATCCTCACAAGCTCTCTGTACAATATCCAATTGCTACACACTACTCAAGCTAGATCTAGCAAAACACATGCTCCAATCTCTGCCACCTGATAGCCTGCCTCTATATTTCATAATCAATGCTGAAGAATGGCTCATAAATAACTTAGAACCACCTGGCTTGTACTGCGCAATCATCATTGGCATCTCCAATCACTGGTTGTTGCAAATCATGCAACAGTATAGTCACAACTGATAGTCACATTGCTCTTTCACCTATCTCTTCACTGGTCTCCACTGAAACTGTCCATGCACTGAAGTTAACTGATGTATTATTTAGTTGATAAATGAATTTATAATTAGTGAATTAATTAATAATTAATTCACACCACTCTCACTAGTGTATCAATCAGTTAGACTAGATACAACTAGCTCAACAATGTTTAGATTAGTTAAACTGAACACAACTCCATTAACTTCCTCAATCAACTCCACCAAACTCTCTCACATGAGTTCTAACTGAAGTCTTCATGCAATAGCTCCACTTGACCCTTAGTAATAGCGTAATTCCTTCTATCAGCTCCTGTGCCACATCTGTGCACTTAACTGAGGTGCTCCAAGAGAATAAGATAATGTTTATAGTCCAAATATTATTAAGAGCTAATAATATTCGACATATCTATTTTTAGACTGGCAATCTAAAAATAGATTTCGCCCAATATGTCCAAAAATAGAAGTCCATCTATTTTTTCCAACTTTACCAACCATCCACAAATAGCATCTTGCAACTCATAGAATATGATCCATATGTCTAAAAATAGACTTTGCGCCAAAAATAGCCTGCGGGCCCACTTAGTGAAGGCGACTCTTTCCACTAATCTCATCATCTTGTTGCAATCTCAACACACTGAAAAAAGAGATACATCGAAGTCAACTAACCAACAAGATGGTCAACCACCAATGACCAATTCATCCCTTGACAACAAAATTTTTCAACAAGGTGAAGAAACATGCTCTAGGTCTGCCACATAACACACAATATAAAACATAGTTATACCACAAAGACACGACCTCAATATATGCCTCATAACTCGCATTGCACTGCAGAGATATCCCACAGATAACAAGTCTCCAAGAGGACTGCAATTTGTCCTTTGTTTTAGCCTCATATGTGTCACAAAACTTCGTATCACATCTTAGAATATGGGCTTTAGACTTCACATGGTTCCATAGGATCTTTTCATTATTCGATAGAAGATATGCCTCAGAAAAATGTGCATTGTTCCAGATAGTACATTATCCTTAGACCCTTCCCACATTCTTGAGATTAGATCTTCCAAAATTGTGTCATTTTGGATAGCAAATAGGTTCTATTTATAGTCGTTGTCCATGCAAAAATACAAGTCCCTTGAGAAGGTTGACTTGATCCTAGGAGAGCCGAATTGGTCTTTGTGGAGGAAAAAATATATATATACATTTTTATTTTTCCCGCTCTTAAAGAGAAATATAATAAATAATTTCTTTTTTCTTGCAAGCATGAAGACCATGCTTCATATAATTTTCTTTTTTACAAAATCAATTTCCATTTCACCTTTTACAAGTACAAATAAACGTTATGAAGACAAACCATATCTGCAAAATTCTACACATGCGAGATGCATTATTCATGTGGAGAGCCAACTAGTATCGACTTGTCAAGAATGGAAAATCGTTCACCATAAATGTGCATAATGGTAAGTCAAAAATTTTGCTAGTAAGTGCCAAGCAAGCCAAGAACTTGATCATTTCTAGCAAGAAGATGTTTTATTGTTTTTAAGAGAAAATCAACGTGTATAAGAGTTAGTAAGAGTCAAGGAAACACTGGAGGGGTTTAATAATAAACATAAAAAATAACTCGAAGAGTTTCTATGTGCATATAGGGATGTGTTCTGAGAGCTTCAAGGGTTACCACCCAAGAGGGAAGTGGAGCACATGATCCATTTATTGTAGGTATCCCCATTTCCAAACACTGGGTTGTACTAGCAGTCTATTATAGAAGAAAGTGAGGTGAAGAAACAATTGGAAGAACTTCTGGAACAAGGTTTCATTTGACTGAGTGCATCACCATGTGGGTCACACATCATAATTGTGCCAAAGAAGGATAAGACTTGGTGGATGTGTATATATTATAGATCATTGAACAAAATCACGCTTAAGAACAGGTATACCCTTCTGATCTAGGAGGATCTAGACACTTTTCCCAAGGAGCACCATGATGAAGACAAAATCATTTGAAGCCTAGGTTGAGGGTGTTTTCAACTTGAATGTAAATGTGCCCATATTTTTATTTTTTATTTTATAAAATAGAAATTGAAATCATGAGAGGATTTTCTCAAAATCAATTTCTAAATTCATGATGAAGTTGAGAGGTTTAAGGGATTACTCTCATCCCTATGGTTTTGGACAAGGCCCTTGATAGTAGGATTTGAGAGATTTACTCCACATATATCTCATGGGCATCTGTTAAGGAATACGAGAGTTATTTTCTCCTTAGATCAAGGGATCTAAGGAGATATTTCCTCCTTTGTTTTGGGATCTTGAGAGCTATATAAAGCCATCTTATTTACTTTGTATAACATGAGAATTTTGGAGAGCTTGAGAGAGTCATTTTGAGAAGCTACTGGAGAGCTTCATTTTTAGAAGAGCTTGGAGAGCTCCATAGGTCTTTTAGAGGTCTTGTTGATATGTACAAGTCATAAATTCCTTTGTGTAGAAGACAACTCTAGGTTGACCACCTTGTTGTAAAGAGCAATGTACATCTTCCTTATTTCAGAAAGACAATAAATAAATTCGACCTGTTGGAGGTGAATCCAAAGATGTAGCCCAGTGGAGGTGGTGAACTCCATTATAAATCCTTGATGTTTGCATATTCTGTTTATTCTTGATTGGATTAAATACTTTACATGAATTTTTATGCTACAAATTTATGATGAAATGAACATATTTACATAGGTATTGTAACTTAATCTGTCAAGCCCCATATGGTGATTAAAAGGTCTTGTTTATAAGTTTTAAGTGCCTCACAAGTTTTTAGATCACTTGGTATCAGAGCAGTTCATTGTTTGGCATAATGGGTATACTTGTTAGGTTTAATTCAAGCAAGTAGAAGGAAACTTCTTAAGAAGGTAAATTTTTAAGTTTCGAAATGTCGATTTCGTCTGATGATTCTTCTTCTGATCCTCTCTTTGCAAATATTTTTAAAGGTTCATAGATGTTTGAATTTTTTTTAACCATGAAGAAAATGGTAGAGGAGTTGTATGCTGATGACAAAGAAAGAATTAAGATGCATAAACAATTGAAAACATTGGAAGATGAGAAGCAAGAGCTTCAAGATATATTACAAGTGGAGTTTCAATTACAAGCTTCAAAAGAGTTCATAGTTAGGACTCATAATACTACAATAAATGAGGTAAGCAAAATTGGTTCAAATTATCCTGAAGAAGATCTTTGTTTGGTTCCTTCGAGAAGCACACTCAAGGAATTCCATCGAAACCATTAAAGAAAATGGGTTATGACGGAAGAGGACTTCGACGCAATGGTCAAGGCATCGTCAATCCTGTTAAGGTGATAAGGAAACTTCCAAATGCAGGATTGGGATATGCATGTGAAGAAATTAGAGAATGCTCCAAAGTTGCCGAAGCAATAAGAACGTCGAATGTTGAGTTTGTCTCAAAGGGACTTCTGAAAAATAATAACGCAAGTAATAATGGTGACAAGTCTCCAAAAGGGGTTGAACACATCCAAAGAAGAGTTAATTCTCCTTGTCAAAGGCCCAGTTCAAAGGAAATGGGTAAGAAAAAAAATGGATTTCTTCAAACAAAATCAACCAAAAAGTCTTTCATGTATAAATGTTATTCCAAACAAGTAATGTTTTGTAATTATTGTAGAAAAAACAATCATTATTTTGCAGAATGTTGGATATTTAATGCTTATGGTAAAAAAATAGCACAATAAAAAGTATACCCCAACAAATAAATCCTTCACTTGGGGTGAAGAAGGAGAAAAATATGGCTGACCAATGAGGAAAGAATCAAAAACATCATCAAGATTGGGGAAAGGTCGTACGCAATCCACTAAAGAGAGGAAAATATGAAAAAGAAGAACATGTGGTTAATATTCCTAGAAAAACCCATCCACAAACTAAGCATTAGGAAATCAGATTAAAGAATAATTCATTCGGTTGGATCAGTAAGAAATGGATCACGCTTCTCATTTTTTCCCATATTTGTTTGTGCATGTAAATCCAACATATCACCAAAGTTGAGATTTGTTTGCCATCATTTATTTAAATATGTGATGTCATATATATAACTATTTCAATTTGGAGAATATGTATATGGTATAATGTTCTCATGCAGATTATAAAGAACTTGAGAGTAGAGCCAGTCGAAAAATATATGTTGGCAACCCGTGTGGCAATATTCGGGAATATTTAAATCGAAGATTTATTCGATAGTACGGACCTATTGTTGACATTGATCTAAAAATTCCTCCTCAGCCTCCTGGTTATTTTTTGAGGATACCTGGGATGTAGAAGATGGATATTTTAAGTTTGATGGGCATCGTATAGGGTAGTTTTTATACTTAGATCGTCGTAGCAGTTATAGCAGTGCTGGTGGAAGACATGGTGGAGTCTCTAAGCATTCTGAATATTGTGTTACTATTAGCGGGATCCCTTCATCAACATCATGGCAAGACTTGAAGGGTCATCTACGATCTCCATTATAACGATGAGCTGATATTCATTTGAACGAGGCAATGCACACTTTTTAGGAGATCAACCTACCCATGGATTGTTCTACGTTGCTTTCTGGAAGGAAAATTGATCAACACAGGGTTTTTTGCATATTTGGTGGTGATGTTCAATGTGTTTACAGTTGGGTCCTAGAGCACAGTTTTCATGATGAAATCGAAACCAATTAGAAGTTTTTTGCAACTAAATTTGCAACTATATATGATGCATGAACCAAGTTAACCTTGGAGTTATGGTGCAGACATGTTTAATGCAGAAAATCAATACTCTAATATCAAAATCAACTTCAACTATTTCAACTTTTGGTGGACCAAAATTCTTCCTCTGTGAGGAGGAATGATCCAGGAGGATCTAGACACTTTTCCCAAGGAGAACCATGATGAAGACAATCATTTGAAGCCTAGGTTGAGGGTGTTTTCAATTTGAGTGTAAATGTTCTCATATTTTTATTTTTTATTTTGTAAAATAGAAATTTAAATCATGAGAGGATTTTCTCAAATTCAATTTCTAAATTCATGATGAAGTTGAGAGGTTTAAGGGATTACTCTCATCCCTGGGGTTTTGGATAAGGCCCTTGATAGTAGGATTCGAGAGATTTCCTCCACATATATCTCATGGGAATATTTTAAGGGATAAAAGAGCTATTTTCTCCTTGGAGTAGGGGATCTAAGGAGATATTTCCTCCTTTCTTTTGGGATCTTGAGGTATAATATGAGAATTTTGGAGAGCTTGAGAGAGTCATTTTGAGAAGCTATTGGAGAGCTTCATTTTGAGAAGAGCTTGGAGAGATCTGTAGGTCTTTCAGATGTTTTGTTGATATGTACAATTCTTAAAGTCCATTGTGTAGAATACAACTCTAGGTTGGCCATCTTGTTGTAAAGAGAAATGTTCATCTTCCTTATTTCAGAAAGACAATAAAGTGATTTGATCTGTTGGAGGCGAATTCAAAGACGTAGCCCAATGGAGGGGGTGAAATATGTAATAAATCCTTGATGTTTTCATGTTCTGTTTATTATTGATTGGAATAAATACTTTTACATGCATTTTTAAGTTACAATTTTATGATGAAATTGATCCAAGATATTTTGCTTGCAGATGTATAAAGGATTACATGAAAAATGACATGATAACCATAAAAACTTAAAGTGCACATGAAAGAAGAGAGGAAGAACATGAAAACATGAAAATATGACAATAAGAGTTGATAACGGAGTTTGTCCAATTTGGACTACGTCTCTGGGCCATGCTCAACAATGGGGAGGCCTTCATTCATTAAGTGGCAAGAAGAAAAAGAAGTACAAGTAAAATTACACAAAGCACCCTTATACCTCCAAGCTGGAAAGTGGCCGAAAAATGGAGAGCTCTGATGTAGAAACAGATGTCACCGTTGAGTTCCTGTCACCAAGAGGTGTAAAAATAGCATAAAGTTTGTCCCAAATGAATAGTGGCAAGTTCTGCACCCTAGAGAATCTTTCTGATGCCCCTCAAGATTCCCTGGGCATGGTTCTTGTTAGTCATCAGTATTTCTCACTTGTTGGTGATGACTAGTTATAACTGCCAAGTTTTCTAGCAACTGATCTAAAAATTTGTCAAATTTGCTAGCTAGAAAACACCCACAAACATTTTTTTCCCTCATACCTTTTCGATTCGCCCATGACGAGATGAAACCTCATTATCAAGCCCTATCTAGCCTCAGCCATACTAGCTCGCCCATAAGCTCCAAATAAACAATCCAAATCTGTCCAAAGAATTTTCCCCTAAGTTAGGTAGTGGCGCTCTAGGTTTTTCTCCCTTGGAAAACTATCCTAAAGCCAAAGAACCTCTATCTGCTACAACCCAGTCATAACGGACCTTCCCACTCTGCAAATAAAGTTGGTTACAACCTTAAGTCGCACCACTAACAAACCCTGAAGTCTCAGCAATACACATGCCCTAGGTCAAAACTGATATTAGGTGGTGTTTCAGTGTTTCAATGGATCTTTCAAGAACAGAAGTATGCCAGCATTCCCAAGAAGACAGTATTTGTTTCCACATGAGAAGACAGTTGCTTCTCTTGTGATTTTAAGCCTGGGATGCAACTACATGATAGAGAGTTTTTTCATTAAGCTCCTGCGATCATAGTCAAAGCATGAAAAGACAGTGAAAGGAAAAATAACACTGTCAAAAGCTGATGAAATGGCATGACTGAAAAACTTCCTTCATCTATAGGCAGAGGGATTGAAGACTAAAAAAACCTCCTTCATCTATAAGCAGAGGGATTGAAGACTAAAAAAACCTCCTTCATCTATAAGCAGAGGGATTGAAGACTGAAGAACCTCCTTCATTTTATAAGTAGAGGGTTAAGAGCGCCTCCTTCATCTATAAGCAGAGGGCCAATGGACAAAGTTTGATTTTAAGAATTGCATTGATTGTAAGCAAATTTTTGAAGTACAGTGAGACGACAACTGAGGGTATCTGCATAAAAATTATGTTAAAGGCAAAGGGAAAGCATGAGTACTATAACTATCAAATAAGTTGACTTATCTCCGATCATAGATCTCTTTCAAAGACAGTATGGAGCCAAAAACTGTACAAACCTTGCTGAGGGGTGTAATTTCCTTAAAAAGTTACAAAGACCCATCTCCCTGATAAACAGGCTTGACATTTAGTCTCTGTTCCTTTAAACAAAACAGAGTTGAAGATTAGTTGAAATCAGCTGGGTTAGACACAGGCCAAAGAGTGATGATTTTTTTTCAAAGGGTACTGTTCTTCCTATTCATGAAGAGTTTTCTTTCAAAATTACTCATCATAGTGGACAGAAGGCAATTTGAGTTTAGTTTTCCAAAAAAACATTGCAACTAAGCACATATGTCCATGAATATGCAAGAAGGATTATGACATGTGTTTTTAATTATGGAACAACATTCAAAACGATTGAAGCATGCCACTGCTACAAATGAAGGCTTGCTCCTTGTAAAAGAGGTCAAAAGATACCTGGCTATTGCATTTTGAGTAAAGAAAAGTTTTTTGAAAGAAGTTCCCTTTTTATGAACAGAGGATGATAAAGCCTAGGTGAATACAACTAGCCCTTACCCACAGTCAAAAGAGAAGTTCAAATAGCACCTGCCAGCTCAATCAATTTCACAATAGGGCATGACTACCTCCAAAGCATCAGGAGCAAACACTGTCAGTTTAGGTTTCGAAAGGGTGAAGCTACCTCCTTCAAAATGTCAAAGAAAACCTCACATAACATAAGGTGTCTTTCTACAGGTGTCCTTTTTTAATAAGAAAAAAAAATAAGTGATGATGATATTCAGAGGTGCTACTCTTTCTATTCATAAAGACCTTTTTCAAACTTATCAAAAGTAACAGCAAATGAATCACACAAAGACAAGAGGTGGAAAAGGATATGGAAATGGAAACTAAGTTTCTCCTCCAGTAAAAGGGCAGTATCACTCAAAAGGCACATCTACAGTCATTCCTGTGGCTCGAAGCAGATTTCCCTTCCATAGTACAGATATCAAAAGGGAAAACAATTTTTCATTCCTTAACGAGAAGTAGTAAAAGTTTTAAATTCTTGAAAAAAGTTTGTTTTAATTCAAAAGGGGGTCAGGCTTATAAAGGAAATGGTCATTACCACTATGAAATTCACCTAAACAAAAAGAGCCTCAGGTTATGTTTTAGAGGACATAAGCTTCACGTTTTGTTTTAAACCTAAAGGCATTTTCAAAAGTTTTAAAAAAACCTCACCAAGCAAGTGTAAAAAAGACTTTGACTTTTTCACTTTCAAAAGGAGTTAAGGACCGTTGCCAAGAGCTATTTTGTAATTCCAAAGTGCACACAACGCCTCCTCCTAGTTGCTCGTTGGACCTAAGAGGCATTTCAAGCTAAAACACAGAGTTTTCAGGCTTTTTAGGCTGCGCGGCGCGCCTGTAGAAACGCGTGGCGCGTTCAGGCGAAATTATACAAAAGGATTACACTGTCGCGCGACGCGCCTGTAACAGCACGCGGTGCGCCTGTAGGTGCGGTCACAGCAGCACGAAGGCCGACCCGACACCATTTCTTTTGCGCGGCACCTTCCCTTTTAAATGTGTAGCGCATATATTAATAGTCCAAACGTCTTCCAAAGGCCCTGAACGCTGCTTAAACTTGTCAAACAAGGGCTTCCATCCATTTTTGAGGTATTTCTATTTGTTTTCCTGGTATGGTCAAGTTGCTAAATGAGAAATATTTTCCATGTTTCCAAAGCTAAATGGTGATCGAATATAGAAGGTCTTGCTACAAATCAAAGTGATGCGTTAAATATTTTGAAGAAGTTTGTTGCAGTGGGGGGTTAGTGGAGTGATTCATTAATTTTTAAGAACCTAGAGCTACCCTCAAGATAGGGAAAAACCATAAACTCTGTCAGCTATGTTGTAGTGGTGAAAAGCAATATTAGTGCTACCTCTTTGTCCATGAAACAGACTTTAATGAGTAAATATGTTAATACAATTTAAAGGTGTTCTGTCTAACTATGGGTGAGAGATAGTGAACATAAGGAGGTTTGATATTTTTGTTTAAAGATCCGGGCTTGCAGTGGCTATGATTTCCCAACACTGACATAGTGAAAATGGTGGGTTTTTATTAATGTCAAAAGACCTAATAAACTGCCCTCGAAACAGTGTTAAAAGGTGGTGGTAGTGTTTAAACAGAGAAACACAGTATTTGAAAAGTGAAACAGTGGACCGAATTTCAACAACAGTGGTCATTGTATAAGTGCTTTGTCATTTCAAAGGTCCATCTCTGTGTGGTAAAAAGCAAAAAACCAATGTTTCCTCCTTTGTTCCATGAAAACAAAATTTAGTGAATAAAGCTGTTTAAATAGTTTGAAGGTGTTTCTATCTAACTGTGTGTGAGAAATAGTGAACACAAGGAGGGTGTTTTGATTGGGAGGAGTTTTTTGCCTCTGTCTAAATACTAGGCTGCCTTGCTTACACCAAAACACCAATAGCCCTGTGGCCTTACCCAAGCACAAAAATCACTTGACTGTGTATACCTTTATTTGACTGTGTGCTTGTTATTTAAACTGTTTATTGATTGGCATACAAAAGGGGAAGAGCAGTGTTTTGGGAGGAGCAAAGACTTGATATCAAAGAAAACATTTCACACAGCATTTGAGGCGATTCACCTTGGTCAAACAGTGGTTGAAAAAGAAGACAGAGTTGTGTTTGAGAGAACATTTCAAAAACCATTTGAGGCAGTTTGGTTTTGCAGAGAGCATCCATAACAAGATGCCTCCCAGGCAGGATAGTAGGAGTGGATTGCATAAGAGATTTGAGCCTATTTCCACTGAAGAAGTGAATGCCCACCCATCAGTCTTATTCAATTTCCATGAGGTGGGATGTTTAGATTTTTTTCAAAGAGTGCAAGAGGTGAAGATATTTTCTCCTTTGACACACCTTTGCGCTTTGAGGTTTCAAGACAAGAATTTCCAGCTGGAAGGCCTTGACTTCAAATTCTCTCCAAGATCCATCTCCAAGGCCACTAAAATCCCCTATATTGGGGAAAAGTGGTTTAAACAAAGCCATTTGGACTCAGAAGATTACAAGCCCTCTAAAGCTTGAGCACAAAGAGTCATGTCCTTCTATTTTCCCTTTCTCATATCTTTTAGCTAGCTATGCCCCCCTCATGAAGATAATCATGAATTAATTCACTTGTGAGGGAAGATTCTCCCAAATTTATGCATATCACATTCGACTGCTCATGCATTTCACTAGGGCCATATTGCTAAATATTTCTTTCTTCTTACACAAGAGCATTGAGAAAATGGTCTCCACTATTCAAAAGAAGCCTCCTTCATAGCCAATAGCCTGCCTCTTCCATCACTCTCTCATCAAAGTCATCATTCTTCACCAACTTGAAAAGAGGGAGGTCTCTTGGGATACTTTCATCACTCATCCGGATTTCTCCACTGTCCCTCCATTCCATACATCCCCTCCACCTCCTACTCATCATCTCTCGCCTTCTTCTAGCAGACCTATTGACAAAAAGCTCAAGTTTACCACAGAAAAAATAAAGGAGCTTGAAGAAGGAGAAGAGAGTGACCATGAGGAAGAAGAAGGACATGAGCAGGAAGAGGAAAGTGATGATGAGCAGCAGCAAGGAGATGAAGAAGAAAGTGCTGAACAACAACATCACAGTGAGGGTGAGCAAACTCTTGATGACACACAACAGCCAAAGGGTAATAAATAGGGGCAGCCAAAAAATGCTGAACAACAGCAGCATGAAGATGATGAATAAGGGCAGGAAAGTGATGAACAGGGGCAGCCAAAAGATGATACACAACAGCTATAGCAGCATGAGCAGAGGCAGCCTCAGGGTGAAGAACAACAGCCTCTTCAGAAGGAACAACAGATTCAAGAAGAAGAGGGGCAGCAAGATAAAAAGTTGCAAAGCAGTGAGGAGGACAGCCCTCAAAAGGAGATGCAAAAAGACAGCCTAGGCATCCTTGAAAAGAGCCAATACATTGGAAAAAATGAAGGGAAAGGTGACAAGGGTAAAGAGCCCATGGAGCATGTGCTAGCTACCTCTCTAAGGCAAGGGGCCATGCTCTCTACTCCGAAAGTGGCCAAACCCCAGACAACAAAGAAAATTTTTCCTAGAGTCATGACTCCAAATGTGACTAGGGCCCTCCTAAGCAAGGGAAAATTGCCAAAGAAGCCCATGGTTGAATTTCCCAGGAGGAAGAGTACTAGAATAGCCACCCAAGGCAAAGGGAGGGTCAAGGAAGAAAGCAGTCATGAACAGGAAAGGGAATTCGACATCATCCAAATCCAAAGTGATGATAGTGATAATGAAGCCCAGATTCTAGAAAATCTCTTGATCCAAAGAGAAAGCCAAATTGATGCCTTGAAGGCTGATCTTCATAGAGCTAGGAACTTCAATCAATTTTTGCAAGTTCAAAACAGACAGATGAGTGTTCATATGGTTGTTTATGAGACACGGGCAATTAAATACAAGAAGGAGGCCTCCAAAGCACAAGTGAGGTTGGAAGAACTCATGGGTGATTTCGATGAAATTGAAGGCGAAGATCAGCCTAGGCGAAAGAGGCCAAGAACCATGGGGCTTAAAAGGGCCCTTGAGAAGCAAAAAGAAGAGGAAAATGCCCTTCTCCAATCTACCCTTCTCACTGCATTATTCGAACAAGAGATAGAGAACAATCGGGAGGCATGGCTTGAGAGAGTTAATGACCACTTGGAGAAGAAATTGGAGAAGGCAAACAGGGACTTGGACCTTCAAAGGAGAATTACGGGGCATTATAAAAAGCTAAATCAGTTTGCCCGGCGGAAGTTAAAGGTTGCTCAAGAAAAACTCAAGGAGGCCAGAGGGAAGCGCCCGACACAAAAATTGAGGAAATACACCTCAAGAATTCAAATCTTGGCCTCCGCTTCACAACATGTTTCTGAAAACCCTTGAGGGTCATGCTCACCAATTTTGGGAATTTGACATTTTTTGGTTTTTTGTCATTTTTGGGTTTTTGGCCAAAAACCATGGGCATCACCGTTTTATTTTGGGGCATCATAAAAGGATGAGAATGGTGTCATTGGATGCCATAGTTTCAGGGGCACATACTTAGTGATTTTCAGGACAATTGAAGATCTTTTGCTCCCAAAAAATAGCGAAAAATGCTTGCTTTTTCTACACTTTGCCCGGTTTAACAGCAAGGTTTATTTTTTGGTTTTTTTTACACACAGGCCTATTTTTGGATGACCTATAGTGGTTAGTTGGGAGAAAAATAAACATTTTAAGAAATTAGACACTCAGAGCTTTCCAACGAGCTATCATGAGCCTCATTTCGACATCAGGAAGGCTTCCAAAAGTTGTCGGCAAGTCAGGGGACCTTTTGCTGATGTATTTTTTGAGTATTTTTGTAAAAATTGAACCTTTCAAAACTGGTTTTTCCTCATGTGCTTTTAGCTATTTTTGCACATGAGAAGTTATGAAAAGTCAATTTATTTCCCTCTTTTAGCATTTTTTAGATATTTTATGAGATATTTTGTGCCTTGGGCTTTGCAAAGCCTCAAGGACAAAATAAGATATTTTGGATAGGCCAATGAGATTACAAGTTGAACTAAGAGGTTTTCCTCACTTTGGCCTATATATTCCAAAGGCTTTCATTGTAAACAAGGCTGAAATTGATGAATAGAAGCAATATATGGTCATATAAGCTTGGAAGAAACACTTGTCTCATGCTTTTGGATAGTCTCTTGGATGTTTTTGGATGATGAAAGAGGATTGTTGTTGGATTCCATGACTTGGTATCGGTAGTTCTCTCTTCTGTTTGTTTCTAGTTTTATCTAGAATAATCCATGTTCTTATTTTTGTTTATTTAGTAGATAGTCAATTGAGATTATCCCTTGGATGCACTCTCAAATTTATTGTTTTCATAGCTTTCCATGTTTTCTCATTCTCAGCCACACTGGGTAATTCTTGATTGCTCCTTAATAACTTAATATTATTGTTGGTTGTTTATCTTGTTGTCTTATGGATGTCATGTTGATTTCCATGATGCCCCGCTTACTCATGGCTAGCCATAGCTCCATCCATGAAATTTCTCTTTGACTGATTAGATTGTCCTTTTTTGAACCAAGGAGGTCTTGTTCTGATCTTGCCCTTTGCCTAAGACTATGCAATCTTTCTTTCAAAGTGCCCAATAACTTGAAGTACTATGTTTAGGCATTCCAACATAGTGATTTGAGTTTTTTTTCTGTCTTAAGTGTATTTCTCCAAAGTCTGATATCCATTTCCCAAAGTTAGAGAGTTATATATCTCTATGCATGGCTTGAATGTTTATTTCTATGTATTGATTAGCATATAGTTACATTTCTCATGATTAATGGTTTGCCCTACCATGTTTATGTCAGCTATTAAACTAGTAATGCTTGAAATCCTTTTTTTTTCACAAACTTGATGTCCACCTTACTCCATTTTTACCAAAGATACTTTCTACCTTGAATCAAATCGGCCCTTCAACAACCTTGTATCACCATCTGATACCTTTCTTGACCTTTTCAACCCCATAGCCCGGTTGATCTGACATATTTTTACCTATCTTATATCTTTGATCAGTTTCATCCCTCACAAACTAAAAACAAAAACCAAAAAACCTACTTCATGACTAGCCTAAAAACAGAACACAATAAGAAAACACACAGATATCCCTTACACAAATAGAGAGAGCCCTCTCTGAGTCCAGGAAGGCTAGGTCCTTGAGATCCAAAGATTGGTTTGATGTTACACTGTCATTTGGCTTGCCAATTAGCCAAATCACGAGACACTAACATAATGGCGATCACGGTGGGACTCTGAGTGATAAAAAAACTTAGTTTCCCTAAACCTTTAGAGACCTTTGAAAATACTATATTGTTGACTTATCCCACCGCTCACTAACATAATGGCGATCACGGTGGGACTATGAGTACACAACAGTCTAGCAAACTCTTGTAGATTCATTAGTCTTCAAAACATAAACAGGCAAGCAGTCCATAAAACCATTTAGAGTAATCTCTTTTTGTTATCGCCACCCTAACAAAGTGATGAAACAGGTTTAGAATACTTTAATAAACCATTGGCTGCACATAAAAACTCAGAAAAACTGCAAAACATTCCCAGATTGGCTTTTCCCTAGTTACTGGTGGTGGACCATAGCTACATCTTTAAAAAAACAACCAAGTTCCACCTGGCGACTCCACTAGCCTCCAGTAGGCCTAAAAAATCCATAAAAGACAAAAAAATCATAAACCCTACCTTTTTTCTAACTCATTTTTCCAAAAATGTAAACTTGGGGCAGAAACTCTGTAATCAATGACAAACTAAGTATAACTTAGCGATTCGGAAAACCTCACCTAAACACAGGAGATAAGCAGAAGCCTTCTTGCCAAGAGAACCATTAGCTTGTCCATACAGCCTAGCAAACTGTTGAAACCAAGTGAATCACTCTTCTTTGCAACTTTCCATCTCAAATTTTGCTATAAAACTTTTTCCCAAAGCATCTTTTATAGTATTGGTGGTGGACCATAGTTCTCATAGAAATCCACCTGGCGACTCCACTAGTCCATCCTTTTTTTTTTACCATCCTTCACATTAGTAAAATCCCAGAGAGGTCATCCATCCAGAAAAGGCACAAATACCATCCTCTCTAAACTCTAGACCCGAAATCTGGCTTCACGAAGAATCAACACCAGATCTCATCCAGACCCAAATCCCCCTATCATAGTAGATGACCCAGAGAAGATTCTGTGGCAAGCTTCCGAAACTGGAAATTTAGCTACCAATAGGTCCATTTGTAAAGCAAGATCAGTACCTGAACATCTCACTGCCTTTCAGGATTCCCCCTTTGACTTAAAATCAGCAAAAACCCTTTTTAGAAGCAAGTCACAAAGTAAGATTGAATTTGACGATCTTGAGCCCCTAGATCTGCCACAGAGTCCTAGTAGAGAAGCCTCACCTACCACACCTCCAGACTTTCAGCTTCTCCATCACTTTGGCTCCTACCATCCCATACCTGCTCAAAATCAGACCACTAGTCCAAGTACATCCGCCACACCTATCCAAACCACTACTATTCAAACCACCTCAACTCATCCCACAAGCCCTCATTTTGTACATCACCCATTAGCTCCCGTCATGGCAGCTTGGTATGCACCCTTGGTGTTGCCACAGCCTTTGGCTCCCTTACAAAATGACTATCAAGCCAAAATCCCACACTTTACCAGAGATGAGACTACCACAGCTCAACAGCATGTACATAGGATTAGCGATGCCTTTGAATACATGGAAATAGAAGATGAGACCATCAAAATGAGGATGCTCGACCAAAGCCTGGGCGAAGAACCCAAAAAATGGTTTAAGAGCTTAACTCCAAACAGCATCCACAATCTCCCAGAACTCTACCAAACCTTCATAAACAAGTGGGAAATCCTAAAGAACCCCATTCAAATCATATCAGAGTATAACAATCTAAAACGGGGAAATGGGGAAAGTGTCCAGGGATACTGCATTAGGTTCAACAGTGTGTATAACGCCCTCCCACCTCACTTCAAACCCCCACTTGGTTCAGCCTTGGCAAATTTCCCCGAAGGTTTTGACCCAGACATGACTTATCAGCTAAGAGACAAGGACCCCCTTACCTTAGAGGAAATGCAAAAAGTAGCCATAAGGGCAGAAGCCAACTTAGCAGAAAAAAGAGCTAGGACTAGATCAGAAAGGAAATTCACCTACTGGGATGAAGTCTCCACTTCAGCTCCTTCCTTAGATCCTAGAATAGATGACTTATTCAGGTCCATGGCCAAAATGTGGGAAAAGATAAGTGAGAAGACCCCTCTTAGGGACAACCAGCCAAACCCTCCAAACAGAAACAGGAACCAAAATTTTAGGAGGGAACAACCTCAAAACAAACCAAGGGAAAGTGACCAACAAATTAGGCCACCATTTAATGAAAATTATGTGGAAGAAGATGATAGGGATACAAAACCCATTGATGAAAATCATTTGAACCTCATAGGGTTTGATAATGAGAGTGAGGTGTACCTCACAGAAGAAGAACAAGAATTCTTCTCTCTGAATCAAGATGAAACCAACTATTAAGATCCCGAGGATCCTGCAATAGATTTTAAGAATGCCATAGTAGAAGCTCACAGGTAGTATGACCTTAGAAGCAGAAAAAACCAAGACAACTCCAGGAAAGACAACTCAGGCACTGCTAAAACCCCTGATACCATCCTTAAGAAAGCAGTGAACAGCAACAAAATCATGGTCGGGAAAAATGACCAGAGCAAAGATAGAGTTACCCAAACTAGTCTTGACTCAGATGCTCCTAGTACTTCCACAAAGATTCCTGAGGTGGCTGTGGCAAAAAAAATCCAAAAACAGAGCCAACAAAATCAGAACATAGAGAAAGTCATGGCTAAAAAAGCTGAAGCGAACCTGTCTAAAATACAAGTACCTTTCAGTTTTGAGGGAGAAATCGCCAAAATAAACATTACCATGCCTCTCACTGAAATTATCGCCCAAGGCTCTTATAAATCCCAAGTGTTAAAAGTCCTGAATATAGGAAATGATGCGAACACCCTTAATCTAGCTGATGACACTCCTGAAGTGTTGTTTGGTCCGAAAATAGAAGGGAAATTCCAAGAGGGAACCACTCTTCCCTTTTACATCAGTCTAAATATCCATGACCAAATCCTTCACAATGCCATGCTAGACTTCGGCGCCTCGCATAATCTTATGCCGAAGGTTGTAATGGAAAGATTAGGCTTAGAAGTCACAAGACCCTACAAAGACTTATATTCATTTGATTCTAGTAGAGTCAAATGTCTAGGCTTGATCAAAGATCTTTCTTTTAGTTTGGCCCAAGTACCTGCAAAAAATCTGATCATGGACATAGTGGTAGCAGACATTCCTCCCAAGTACGGAATGCTTCTATCCAGATCTTGGGGAGCCAAGCTCCAAGGAAATATTCAACTTGATATGTCCTATGCCACTATTCCTGTGTTTGACCAAACAAGAATAATCTATCGAGAGTCACACATGAAATACATGATCAGTAGCCAAGAGAGGCCAGATAACATCTCAATGTATTCCTTGCATTCTGACCTGAATTATTTTATTTTGCACACTGATGAGGACATTGAAGAACAGTCGGAAGAAATTAAAACAAACTTAGACCCACCACATCAGCTGCCCCTAGTTCTCTATGATGAACTAGACACTCAAAACTACCATGATCATGAACAACTATGTCTTGAGGAAAGTAAGTGTGTTCCTTTTGAAATAGGAATAGAGCAAGAAGCACAAACCATTATGTACTATCAAGCGAATTTCTCAAACCTTAGGCAAACATCAACAGTAACATCAGGAAAATTTTTCAGAACAAAGGCATTAGAAGACTTACATATCATAAAACTTTTTGTAACTCAGGAGCAAGGAAGCTTAATGTTATTTCCATGCCTCAAAGATTTACCATCGCATAACTATACCACTGCAAATGAAACCTTGACTATAGCCATAACAGCTCAAAATCCAGAAAAAATGCCTGATAAACTTCTTATGAGAGGAGATGATGACTGCAGTCCAAATACACCTGAGTTACTTGAACTGGCTAACATCCTGTCACTCCACCAAAGACTTAGAACTGCTAGAATTGGCAATATCATTCAAAATACTACCTCATACAGAGAAAACAATGAGAAACACTATGCCACTACCATCACTCCAAGAAACAAATTCGGCAAAAGAAAATACAAAAATCTGAACCAATCAGTAATAATCAAAGATAAAATAGCTGGTCATAGGATCTGTTTTGATTTTAGAAACACTGATACACATCCTTGTAACAGAAATTTTATGCTTCCTACCCAAGACCATGATATACCGATGATAAGTGCTTTTAATCATATGTCTTTGCAAGATGATGTTTCAGGTTATAGCCAAATGATTCCCTTGCAAAGTAGACAGCTCAAAGATTTTTTCCAATATGCTGGAAGTAGTTCCAGTTTCAGACTCAGAATTGCAAAACCACTGGATATCAAAAATATGCTCCTAAAAGCCATGTTTCCAGTCCTGAATTTCTGCATTTTAACATACCTTGATGGTGTCATTATTTATTTCAAAAATGACAAAGAATATATGCATTACTTAAACAAGATGTACATTAAAGGAAGGAGCGGAAATCAGAGGTATAAAGAGGTATAGCAGGAAGATACGGGTTTGTTAAGAGATTCATGCATGAATCCTTATGTCATGCTTACAAGAGAAAAATTTCCCAAATTTTCTTTTCAAGAATTGGATGGACCAAGAATGATAGGGGATCCTTATGAGGATAAGATGCCTAAGTTTCACCATTTCCAAGATTTCTAAGTTTAAAACATTTTCAATCATTGTGTATACCATTGTTTGAAAAGTAGAAAAGTAAAAAACAATAGAAAAATAGAAAAGAGGGTGGTTTGAAAAATAGAAAGAAGGCCCCATGTTCAAAAAATAGTCATTCGGAAAGTGCGCAAGTCTAAATGTCGCTACTAGTGCTCAAATGTCTTGTTCAGTTATCTAGCCTAATCATAGCTGAACATGTGTTAAATTTATTTTCTGATAAGTTAGTGAGTGGAAAAGATGGTCAACATTGTGTAAGCTTGAATTATCAAAGAGAGTAGATTAGGAAAAGACACTGGTTCCACATGCTCAAAACAGAACCAAAGAGGGAAGTGGGGATGAAAAACAAATTGTGCATCCTAGCCCCGTTTTTCTTAGTTTCCATTTTATGCAAAATAATATTTGTGTGCAGCTTGTCTTTCATGCCGCAAGTACATGACAAATCAGATTGTCTAACCCTGATTTGATCATTTTTCAATTTTATATTTAGATTCAAGAACAAAATCCAATCAAACAGCTTAACCTTGATAGTTGATCTAGCATAGGTAGAGTAATGAGGGAGTTCATCAGTTTAATCTAAACTCCTGATAGATATAAGTGTAGAACTAGATAGGTTCATTTTTCAAAAAAAAAAATATTGTCAAAAGGGTTGCTAGTCCAAATGCACCCAAAGGAAGAAAAATGTTACGAAAGATAGTGGGGTAGGTAGAAGTATCATTGATGCTAATCATGCTGTCAATTTTCAGAAATAGCATCAAGGAAGAGTGAAATTTGCGTCAATGGATAAGGCATTGGTCTTCATAAGCCAAAGATCTGAAATTCTGGACACCTCCTGAAAAGGAGCTGCCCTCCCCAAATGGAGCCACTGTTAGTCATCAATATTTTTCACTTGTTGGTGATGACTAGTTATAACAACCAAGTTTTCTAGCAACTGATCTAAAAATTTGTCAAATTTGCTAGCTGGAAAACACCCACAAACATTTTTCGCCCTCATACCTTTTCGATCCGCCCATGACGAGACGAAACCTCATTATCAAGCCCTATCTAGCCTCATCCATACTAGCTCGCCCATCAGCTCCAAAGAAACAATCCACATCTGTCCAAAGAAGTTTCCCCTAAGTTAGGTAGTGGTGCTTTAAGTTTTTCTCCCTTGGCAAACTACCCTAAAGCCAAAGAACCTCTATCTGCTACAACCCAGTCATAACAGACCTTCCCACTCTGCAAATAAAGTTGGTTACACCCTTAAGTCGCGCCACTAACAAACCCTGAAGTCTCAGCAATACACATGCCCTAGGTAAAAACTGATATTAGGTGGTGTTTTAGTGTTTCAATGGATCTTTCAAGAACAGACGTTTGCCAGCATTCCCAAGAAGACAATATTTTTTTCCACATGAGAAGACAACTGCTTCTCATGTGATTTTAAGCCTGGGATGAAGCTACAGGACAGAGAGTTTTTACATTAAGCTCATGCGATCACAGTCAAACAATGAAAGGACAGTGAAAGGAAAAATAACACCGTCAAAAGCTGATGAAATGGCATGACTGGAAAACTTCCTTCATCTATAAGCAGAGGGATTGAAGACTGAAAAAACCTCTTTCATATATAAGCAGAGGGATTGAAGACTGAAAAAACCTCCTTCATCTATAAGCAGAGGGATTGAAGACTGAATAACCTCCTTCATTTTATAAGTAGAGGGTTAAGAGCGCCTCCTTCATCTATAAGCAGAGGGCCAATGGAAAAAGTTTGATTTTAAGAATTGCACTGACTGTCAGACAATTTTTGAAGTACATTGAGACAACAACTGAGGGTCTCTGCATAAAAATTATGTTAAAGGCAAAGGGAAAGCATGAGTACTATAACTATCAAAGAAGATGAATTATCTCCTATCATAGATCTCTTTCAAAGATAGTATGGAGCCAAAAACTATACAAACCTTGCTGAGGGGTGTAATTTCCTTAAAAAGTTACAAAGACCTATCTCCCTGATAAACAGGCTTGACTTTTAGTCTCTGTTCCTTTAAACAAAACAGAGTTTAAGAGTAGTTGAAATCAGCTGGGTTAGACACATGCCAAAGAGTGATGATTGTTTTTCAAAGGGTACTGTTCTTCCTGTTCATGAAGGATTTTCTTTCAAAATTACTCATCATAGTGGACATAAAGCAATTTGAGTTTAGTTTTCCAAAAAAACATTGCAACTAAGCACATATGTCCATGAATATGCAAGAAGGATTATGACATGTGTTTTTAATTATGGAACAACATTCAAAACCATTGAAGCATGCCACTGCTACAAATGAAGGCTTGCCCCTTGTAAAAGAGGTCAAAAGATACCTGGCTGTTTCATTTTGAGTAAAGAAATTTTTTTTGAAAGAAGTTCCCTTTTGATGAATAGAGGATGATAAAGCCTAGGTGAATACAACTAGCCCTTACCTACAGTCAAAAGAGAAGTTCAAACAACACCTGCCAGCTCAATCCGTTTCATAATAGGGCATGACTACCTCCAAAGCATCAGGAGAAAACACTGTCAGTTTAGGTTTCAAAAGGGTGAAGCTACCTCCTTCAAAATTTCAAAGAAAACCTCACATAACACAAGGTGTCTTTCTACAAGTGTCCTTTTTTAATAAGAAAAACAAATAAGTGATGATGATATTCAGAGGTGCTGCTCTTTCTATTCATAAAAACCTTTTCAAACTTATCAAAAGTAACAGCAAATGAATCACACAAAGACAAGAGGTGGAAAAGGATATGGAAATGGCAGCTAAGTTTCTCCTCTAGTAAAAGGGCAGTATCACTCAAAAGGCACATCTACAGTCATTCCTGTGGCTTGAAGCAGATTTCCCTTCCACAGTACAAATATCAAAAGGGAAAACAATTTTTCATTCCTTAACGAGAAGCAGTAAAAGTTTTAAATTCTTGAAAAAAGTTTGTTTTACTTCAAAAGGGGGTCAGGCTTATAAAGGAAATGGTCATTACCACTATGAAATTCACCTAAACAAAAAGAGCCTTAGGTTATGTCTTAGAGGACATAAGCTTCACGTTTTGTTTTAAACCTAAAGGCATTTTAAAAATTTTTCAAAAAACCTCACCAAGAAAGTGTGTAAAAGACTTTGACTTTTTCGCTTTCAAAAGGAGTTAAGGACCATTGCCAAGAGCTATTTTGAAATTCCAAAGCGCACACAACGCCTCCTCCTAGCTGCTCGCTAGACCTAAGAGGCATTTCAAGCTAAAACACAAAGTTTTCAGGCTTTTTAGGCTGCGCGGCGCGCCTGTAGAAACGTGTGGCGCATTCAGGCGAAATTCTACAAAGGGATTACACTGTCGCGCGACATGCCTGCAGCAGCGCGTGGCGCGCCTGTAGGTGCGGTCACAGCAGCACGAAGGCTGACCCGACACTGTTTATTTTGCGCGACACCTTCCCTTTTAAATGTGCCGCGCATATATTAATAGTCCAAACGCATTCCAAAGGCCCTGAACACTAATCAATCTTGTCAAACAAGGGCTGCCATCCATTTTTGAGGTATTTCTATTTGTTTTCATGGTATGGTCAAGTTGCTAAATGAGAAATCTTTGCCATGTTTCCAAAGCTAAATGGTGATCAAATATAGAGGGTCTTGCTACAAATCAAAGTGATGCGTTAAATATTTTGAAGAAGTTTGTTGCAGTGGAAGGTTAGTGGAGTGATTCATTAATTTCGAAGAACCTAGAGCTACCCTCAAGATAGGGCAAAACCATAAACTCTATCAGCTATGTTGTAGTGGTGAAAAGCAATATCAGTGCTGCCTCTTTATCCATGAAACAAAATTTACTGAGTAAAGTTGTTAATACAATTTAGAGGTGTTATTTCTAACTGTGGGTGAGAGATAGTGAACATAAGGAGGTTTGATATTTTTGTTTAAAGATCCGGGCTTGCAGTGGCTATGATTGCCCAACACTGACATAGTGAAAATGGTGGGTTTTTATTAATGTCAAAAGACCTAATAAACTGCCCTCGAAACAATGTTAAAAGGTGGTGGCAGTGTTTAAAGGGAGAAAGACAGTATTTGAAAAGTGAAATAGTGGGCCGAATTTCAACAACAGTGATCATTGTATAAGTGCTTTGTCATTTCAAAGGTCCATCTCTATGTGGTAAAAAGAAAAAAACCAGTGTTTCCTCCTTTGTTCCATGAAAACAAACTTTAGTGAATAAAGCTGTTTAAACAGTTTGAAGGTGTTTCTGTCTAACTGTGTGTGAGAAATAGTGAACACAAGGAGGGTGTTTTGATTGGGAGGATTTTTTTGCCTCTGTCTGAAAACTAGGTTGCCTTGATTACACCAAAATACCAAGAGCCCTGTGGCCTTACCCAAGCATAGAAATCACTTGACTGTGTATACCTTTTATTTGACTATGTGCTTGTTATTTAAATTGTTTATTGATTGGCATAGAAAAGGGGAAGAGCAGTGTTTTGGGAGGAGCAGAGACTTGATATCAAAGAAAAAATTTCACACAACATTTGTGGCGATTCGCCTTGGTCAAACAATGGTTGAAAAAGAAGACAGAGTTGTGTTTGAGAGAACATTTCAAAAAACCATTTGAGGCAGTTTGGTTTTGCAGAGAGCATCCAGAATAAGATGCCTCCTAGGCAGGATAGTAGGAGTGGATTTCATAAGAGGTTTGAGCCTATTTCCACTGAAGATGTGAATGCCCACCCATCAGTCTTATTCAATTTCCATGAGGTGGGATGTTTAGATTTTTTTCAAAGAGTGCAAGAGGTGAAAAGCTTTTCTCCTTTGACACACCTTTGTGCTTTGAGGTTTCAAGACAAACATTTCCAGCTGGCAGGCCTTGACTTCAAATTCTCTCCAAGATCCATCTCCAAGGCCACTAAAATCCCCTATATTGGGGAAAAGTGGTTTAAACAAAGCCATTTGGACTAAGAAGATTACAAGCCCTTTCTAAAGCCTGAGCACAGAGAGTCATGTCCTTCTATTTTCCCTTTCTCATATCTTTTAGCCAGCTATGCCCCCCTCATGAAGATCATCATGAAATACTTCACTTGTGAGGGAAGATTCTCCTGAATTTATGCATATCACATTCGACTAGTCATGCATTTCACTAGGGCCAGATTGCTAAATCTTCCTTTCTTCTTACACAAGAGCATTGAGAAAATGGCCTCCACTTTTCAAAAGAAGCCTCCTTCAAAGCAAATAGCCCGCCTCTTCCATCACTCTCTCATCAAAGTCATCATTATTCATCAACTTGAAAAGAGGGTGGTGTCTTGGGATACTTTCATCACTCATCCAGATTTCTCCACTGTCCCTCCAGTCCATACAGCCCTTCCACCTCCTTCTCATCATCCCTCACCTTCTTCTAGCAGACCTATTGACAAAAAGCTCAAGTTTACCACAGAACAAACAAAGGAGCCTGAAGAAGGAGAAGAGAGTGACCATGAGGAAGAATAAGGACATGAGCAGGAAGAGGAAAGTGATGATGAGCAGGAGCAAGGAGATGAAGAAGAAAGTGCTGAACAACAACATCACAGTGAGGGTGAGCAGACTCTTGATGACACACAGCAGCCAAAAGGTAATAAACAGGGGCAGCCAAAAAATTCTGAACAACAGTAGCATGAAGATGATGAAAAAGGGCAGGAAAGTGATGAACAGGGGCAGCCAAAAGATGATACACAACAGCTACAACAGCATGAGTAGAGGCAGCCTCAGGGTGAAGAAAAACAACCTCTTCAAAAGGAACAACAGATTCAAGAAGAAGAGGGGTAGCAGGATAAAAAATTGCAAAGCAGTGAGGAGGACAACCCTCAAAAAAAGATGCAAAAGACAGCCTAGGCATCCTTGAAAAGAGCCAAGACATTGGCAAAAATGAAGGGAAAAGTGACAAGGGTAAAGATCCCATGGAGCATGTTCTAGCTACCTCTCCGAGGCAAGGGGCCATGCTCTCTACTCCGAAAGTGGCCAAACCCCGGACAAAAAAGAAAATGGTGCCTAGAGTCATGACTCCAAATGTGACTAGGGCCCTCCGAGGCAAGGGAAAATTGCCAAAGAATCCCATGGTCGAATTGCCCAGGAGGAAGTGTACTAGAATAACCATCCAAGGCAAAGGGAAGGGCAAGGAAGAAAGCAGTCATGAACAGGAAAGGGAATTCGACATCATCCAAATCCAAAGTGATGATAGTGATAATGAAGCCCGGATTCTAGAAAATCTCTTGATCCAAAGAGAAAGCCAAATTGATGCCTTGAAGGCTGATCTTCATAGAGCTAGGAACTTCAATCAATTCTTGCAAGTTCAAAACAGGCAGATGAGTGTCCATATGGCTGTTTATGAGACACGGGCAATTAAATACAAGTATGAGGACTCAAAAGCACAAGTGAGGTTGGAAGAAATCATGGGTGAGTTTGATGAAAGTGAAGGCGAAGATCAGCCTAGGCGAAAGAGGCCAAGAACCATGGGGCTTAAAAGGGCCCTTGAGAAGCAAAAAGAAGAGGAAAATGCCCTTCTCCAATCTATCCCTCTCACTGCATTGTTCGAACAAGAGATAGAGAAAAATCGGGAGGCATGGTTTGAAAGATTTAATGACCACTTGGAGAAGAAACTGGAAAAGGAAAATAGGGACTTGGACCTTCAAAGGAGAATGACGGGGCATTATAAAAAGCTAAATCAATTTGCCCTGCGGAAGTTGAAGGTTGCTCAAGAAAAACTCAAGGAGGCCAAAGGGAAACGCCCGACACAAAAATTGAGGAAAGACACCTCAAGACTTCAAATCTTGGCCTCCACTTCATAACATGTTGCTGAAAACCCTTGAGGGTCATGCTCACCAATTTTGGGCGAAATTCGACATTTTTTGGTTTTTTGTCATTTTGGGTTTTTGGCCAAAAACCATGGGCATCGCCATTTCAGTTTGGGGCATCATCAAAGGATGAGAATGGTGTCATTGTATGCCATATTTTCAGGGGCACATACTCAGCAATTTTCAGGACAATTGAAGATCTTTTGCTCCCCCAAAATGGCGAAAAATGCTCGCTTTTTCTACACTTTGCCCAGTTTATCAGCAAGGTTTATTTTTTTGGTTTTTACACATAGGCCTGTTTTTGAATGAATTCCAATGGTCAATTGGGAGAAAACTAAACATTTTCAGAAAGTAGACACTCAGAGCTTTCCAACGAGCTATCATGAGCCTCATTTAGATTAATGGGAATGCTTCCAAATTTTTTCTCACTCGTGGGACCCTTTTGTCATTTTTTTATATTTTTAAAATTGAACTTTTCAGAGTCTCGTTTCTCAAATGTTTAGCTATTTTTGCACATGAGAAGTCATGAAAGTCAATTTATTTCCTTCTTTAGCATTTTTAGATATTTTATGAGATATTTTTGTGCCTTGGGCTTTGCAAAGCCTCAAGGACAAGATTAGATATTTTGATTAGGCCAATAGGATGGCAAGTTGAACCATGAGGTTTTCCTCACTTGAGCCTATATATTCCAAAGGCTTTCATTGTAAAACAGGGCTGAAATTGAGAAGAGAAGCAATATATGGTCATATAATCTTTGGAAGAAATACTTGTCTTATGCTTTTGGATTGCCTCTTGGATGCTCTTGGATGAATGAAGAATGATTGTTGTTGGATTCCATGACTTGGTAGAATGGTATAGTGTCTCTTGCTTTGTTGTTGTCTTCTAGTTTTCATTCATAAATCCATGTTCTTGCTTTCTATAGGACAGTAGGGAACAAATTTGAGACATGCCCTTGGAGGCACCTCAAATTTCCTGTTTCTTTATAGCTTCCATGTTTTCTTCATTCTTAGTCATATTAAAAAATCCCTGATTGCTCTTTAATAACTGAAGAATATTGTTTGCCTTCTTTATTTGTGGTTTTATGCATGCTAAGTATGATTTACGGTATGTTCTGCTTACTCATGGCTAGCCATAGCTCCACCTATGAAACCTCTCTTTGATTGATTAGATTGTCATTTGTTGAACCAAGAAGGTCTTGTACTGATCTTTCCCTTTGCCTAAAACTATGCAATCTTGTTTTCAAAGTGCCCAATAGCTTGAAGTACTATGTTTAGGTATGCTTTCGCATAGTGATTTGAGTTGTTTGTCCTGCCTGCATATTTCCTGTGTCTGATAGCCATTTCCCAAATTTAGAGAGTTATATATCTCTATGCATGGCTTGAATGTTTATTTCTATGTATTGATTAGCTTATAGTTACATTTCTCATGATTAATGGTTTTCCCTACCATGTTTATGTCAGCTATTAAACTATTTATGCTCGAAATCCTTTGTTGTTCACAAAATTGATGTCCATCTTACTCCATTTTTCCCAAAGATCCTTTCTACCTCGAATCAAATCGGCCCTTCAACAACCTTGTATCACTGTCTGATAGCTTTCTTGACCTCTTCGACCCCGTAGCCCAGTTGATCTGACATCTTTTTACCTATCTTATATCTTTGATCAGTTTCATCCCTCACAACCTAAAAACCAAAACCAAAAAACCTACTTCATAACTAGCCTAAAATCAGAACATAATAAGCAAACACACAAATGTCCCTTATAAAAATAGAGAGAGCCCTCTCTGAGTCTAGGAAGGCTAGGTCCTTGGGCTCCAAAGATTGGTTTGATGTTACACTGTCATTTGGCTTGCCAATCAGCCAAATCACGGGACCCTAATAGTTCTGCCCCTCTGCCTGCTCGTGGTTCCGCTCCGCTGCTCAGATCTGCCTGGGTGCACTGTGGGAAGGATAGGTCTTATACCCAGAGGAGGGCGGAGTGCACATGGCACCTGTGCTGGCGTAGTGGCGAGATCCGAAAATGGAGGAGGAGGAGTCGGGGGATCAAAAAAGGCCCCTCCCCATTTGGTTAAACATATTTTAAATAGTTGTTGGCTGGTGGGCAGGTCCACTCCACGTGACCTGACCCAACCGCGCTCCACTAGAATTATTGTATACAAGTGGAGTGGTTCGGGTCGAGGGGTTGACAACCCACCCCCAACCGTTTTGTTATATATATTTGTGCGGTGGTGTTACGGTGGGTTCTTGTGGGGTTTGATGGGGGTCATGGCTCGCCGACCCACAATTTCTTTTTTTTAATATTTTTTTGTTGTGACATGGGTCCGACGGGGGTGGCGGGGGTCATGGCCCGCCACCCCATTTTTTTTTGTTTTTTTGTTTTTTTATAACAATAAATAGTCATTTTCAAAATTTTCAAAAATAAGGGTCATTGGGCTTTTTAAAGAGGCCACAATTTCACTCATTTTTGGGAGCTGGGTTCCCTACTGGTTGACGGTGAATTTGTGGGACATTTAAACCTAGCCCATTGCCCAAATTTGACCAAAAATTTGACTTGCTCTAACTTCTCCATACGAGCTCAGATTGGAGATCCATTCACACAGTTGGTATCAGGGCGACGAGTAATTCAACCTGAACGTAGTTCGAGAGCCATCCGACCACTTTGAATTTTGACCATTTCTGAGCCCTCTTGGTCTCTTGATGGTGTCTAGAGCCACTTGGATCAGAAATGAACATATTTACATATGTATTGTAACTTAATTTTTCAAGCCCCATCTGGTGATTAAAAGGTCTTGTTTATAAGTTTTAAGCGCCTCTCAAGTTTTCAGATCACCTTCCCAGTTAGATGACCTGCTGGATCATTTGCAACAAGCAAAATGCTTAACCAAGATAGACTTAAAGTTAGGATATCACCAGGTTCAAGTCAAAGAAGAAGATACCTGGAAGACCGCCGTCATAACCCGACAAGGTTTGAATGAGTGGTTAGTCTAGCCATTTGGCCTATGTAATGCACCAACTAAGTTTATGCGATTAATGAATGATGTACTACCTTGTTTTATACATTAATTTTTTGTTATCTATTTGGATGATATACTCGTACACAGTTCTATTTAGGAGGAGCACAACTTACATTTGACACATGTGATGGAGACATTAAATAAGAAACAACTGCTATCAAATCTCAATAAGTGTGTGTTTGCATAACATTATTTGGTGTATGTGGTGTATGTGATAGGTGGGGGAGAGCTGAATATATATATTTCCAATATGGATGCCATCATGAAATGGTCGATGCATACTAATGTTTCTGAGGTCAGGAGTTTAATTGGGGAATCAAAATACTTGAGGAATTTCATAGCTTAATTTTCAATGGTAGAAACACCACTCTATTCCATTAAAATGAATGGTAATATTTCCTAGTGGGGAAAGGGTCAACATAAGGCTTTCGAGGAGCTAAATAAGAAGAAAAATCAAGCACTAGTTTTATCATTACCAAACTTGCAGTATCCCTTCGAAATGGAGATAGATGCGAGTGAGTATGCCATGGGAGCGGTCTTGATGCAGGAAGGAAGGCTTGTATGCTACCATTTTGAATTATTTCATGGGGAAGTTCTTAACTACCCTTCCTATGACAAGGAGCTCTATGCCCTGGTGAAATATTTGAAGAAGTAGAAACACTATATAATGGGAAAGGAGACAGTAATCCACACAAATCACAAGCTACTATAGTACCTGAAGGCCAAGACTAAGCTATAAAAAACCATGCATTACAAGTGCATGGGGTTTTTATAGTAGTTTCATTCGCTGATTGTTGGAGCATGCCCCCCTGGGGTATTTTTTTGGATAATTTTATTTAAGTTTTGTTGTACGCGCTGCACGCAGATGGTCAAAGGGGATTTGGAGTAGGTCAAATTCCCTTAATTATTGTAAAGGGTTAAAGGGAAAAACCATGAGTCTCAAACCATGGTTTGAGACCATGGTATATGCACACTTTTAATAATATAAATATGTAAGAGTCGAGCGAGGATGGAGACATGAAAGAATAGATGGATGAATGAAATCTTGAGTCAATTTTTTGTATCTTTCTTAGTTTGGGTAGAAAGCCTCCTGCTGGCTGTGTGTGCAGAGACTTATGTTCTGAGCTGTGTGCAGACTTCGCTGCTGTGTGCGCAGAAAGATAGGTTGTGCTAAATTCAAATCTCTTAATAAAGAAGGCATTTTTAGCAAACTCAAATTATTATGTGATTTACCGTCTTAGATTATTTGTTATTTGGATATGTTCTTTTGTTGCGTATTTACTTCTGTAAATGGTTAATGACATCTATGCGCAAGTATTAGTCTATGTTAGATAAGTAGATCTGAATGAATTACAATTAGCTATTGTGCGTGAATTATATTGAAGTAATTTGTGACAATCTGTGAAAGGGTTAGATATGTTTACGATTGACTATGCGTGAGAAAATCTGATTATATTATTTGCAGTACGTCTGAGTAGATCTACCACATCAAAATTTCCCTCAGGGTGCAGAAACCTGGTTCCAACACCCCCCCATACTTCTTTGGGTGAGACTTTGGTTTGCACAAGCAGATCACTGCCGAAAGGGCCAATAGTTGGAGGGTTTTGTTGGTTGTGCAAATACTCTAAACTTGGGTCAGGACCCCTCAAGCCAACACTGATCAAGTACAAGAAGCATATCATGAACAAGTTGGACACCATGCTTTCAAGTACACCCACATCAAATATCACAAATTTAGGGGAACTTATGCACATGGATCCATTCACCCATGATGCATATAGATAGCCATATTTAGAGGATGAGGACTTCAAGGAGGTATTTCAACAGTTTCAAAGTCAGAGTCTTGTGCACAATGGTGACATCACAATTGACTACCATATCCAATATGGATTACTCTATAGGTTTGATAAGCTATGTGTTCCTAAAGGTGAGTGATTTTAGCTTATTTTAGAGGCTGAAACCTCCAAGGTTGTAGGGAACTATGGTGTAGGGAATTCCATGGCCAACTTGCAAATGTATGTGTATTGAACCAAGATGCAAGAGCAGGTACCTAAGTTCATAAGACGATGCGTGCTTTGGTGTACTAGCAAGCCTAGTAACAAGAAACAGGGTCTATATCATCCCTTACCTATACCCACTCGTCCTCGGGAAATAATTTCCATGGAATTTATGGGAGGATTACCAACAACCAAGAAGGGGCATGACTACCTGTTCGTGGTAGTTGACAAGTTCAACAAGGTGTGTTTTAATGCCATATAAAAAGACCAACGATGGGAACGAAGTAACAAAAATTTTATTTAGATAGGTCTGGGTCATCTTTGGGATACCAAGGAGCATTGCTTCAGACATCGACATAATATTTCTTAGTGAATTTTGGACTACATTGTGGGAGAAGATGGACATAAAGTGGAAGAGATCTACAACATTCCATCCACATAAAAGTGGGTAGACATAACTAGTCAACAAGAATTTGGTGAAACTTCTGAGGGATTACATCCAAAAGCATATGAAGACCCATGATGAAGTATGGTATATATACAACGTTCTTGTAATAAATCAATCCACACTTCTATAGGAAAGTCCCCATTTGAAACCTATTTTTGATATTTGTCACCTTCACCTATGGAAATTGCATATGGGAAACAAGGAGGAGTGAGGGAAGGTCCTACAAAATACGCCTTATGGGATGAAAAAATTATAGAGAAGATCAGGTAGATCCGTATATAGAAGAGGCAATGCATAAGTCACAAAAGAAGTATAACTCCATGCATGATTAACATGGAACAAAGAAATTATTGTTCAAGGTGGGAGACAAAATATGGCTATAGTTGAACAAGGAGAGGCTACAATGTATTGGTAAGAAAATAAAGGCTTTGAGGTATGGTCCATTCCAGATACTAGAAAGGGTGGGTGATAATTCCTGTCGACTTAGTTTGCCACCATATTTGAGCAATTACTCAATTGCGAATGTATAGAATCTGAAACTCTATGAGCTTTCCATGTTAGATCAAGAAGAGGAAAATGTCCTACCTTCTATTAAGGATTCGTCACTAGATGCTCAGGAAAAGTTTAAAGAAGATACAATTTCACATAAGAGGTCCATAACTACAAGATAGGGGCAACATGACCTTTAGAATATTGGGTTGAAAGGACCAATTTCAGGCAAAGCTAAATGGTACACCAGAGAGAAGGTGAAAAATTTCCTCACCTCATTCAGTAGAATATTTTTGGAAGAAAAATCCTCCAAAAATGGGGAGGTATGATTCAAATTGGATCATTATATTTTTTTTCATCCATATCAATGCTTTCAAAGTGGAAAAAGTGGAGGAATCAACTCTTAGGATGATTTTTACCAGTGGGACCTAGTTTGGAAAATTGAGGTTTGAAACCTTCCAGGAGCGTCTTGAGCCACAAAATGATATTTTTTGTGGGAAAAATTTGTTTCTTTATTATCACCACACCTATTTTTCATATTCTACACAAATATACCTTTCCAACGATACAAGAATCACGTCAATCAAAGTCCGTATGCGAAATTTATGCCATGTAAACCCCTATTATTCATGGAAAAGGGGCTACCCACATGATTATGATGTAGAAGACACTATAAGAGTCTATATTTTAACTATGGTTAATAGTTTAGGTAGTAGGTTATCAAGCTGTTTTATAATCGAGCCACTAGGAGGAAAAGGGGTTCCATTCTTTCGAGTTCATTTATTCCATAGCTAAGAAAAAATAACCGAGGGTGTTAGGAGATACAACACATGGAGAGTAATTGTGCACTGTAGTAGCCCACATGCCACAAGCCATACTTCTTTATACTCAAAATCATATTTCCATCCAGAGAAAGAGAGTGGAGTGACTTTACCTTATGTTGGAAAATCAAGAATTCTATATATTATAGTTGACTTTCCTTACATGATTATTACTTATGATTTTATTTGGTGTTTTATTACTTTTATTTCTTTTTCATCAAGTAATTACCAAAACAATGAAGATAAAAAAGAGAAAAAGTACACAAGATATAGGCTCCAAGCCAGGGGAAAACCCTCCAAGGGGAAAACTTAGAAATAATACTTCTCTTCTTATAGAATCAATTCAAAATGAGACTTCCAAGACCCAAAGACCAAAACCAAAGTTCCTCCAAGCACCAGGCTAACCCTCTCAACAAGATCTTCTTCCAAAAAAATGAACTCTTCCTAGGTTAAAAAAAGATTGAACCTTCTTGAAGTTTGCTTCCAATAGGTCTTGGCCTTCACTTTAGGTTTGCACCTTCAACATGCAATTTTTGGCGCTGCAATAAGCCCAAAAACCATAGATTTCACATGCGTGGACAAATTTTGGTCTTCCTTCGTCCTTCCTTCCTTCGCTTGGTGATTCTCCTTGCTTTTTTTCCCTTCACACTTCCTTCTCCTCTTCTTCAATTGTAGATCTAACTTGTTGTAAGTGAGTATGTCAAATGAGTTTAAGTCATTATTATTTATGCATTCTTGAGGGGTTGATAAGGCTTCCTTTGGGATGACTTGTCCTTGTTAGGCCCGACTTGGTCTTGGAGGGTAAATTAGCTTTCTTGACTGAAGTTTTTTTTTTTTTCTCTTGTTGAAATTAGTCCAAATGGGACTGTAATACATGACAAAAAATATTCTTTGACAAATTTATTTTTATCTTTTTATATAAAAAATATACAATATCATGTTTACAAAGGTCATTATGAAGACTGAATCTATTTACATTCTCCAACACTCCCTCTTAACTATAGAAGTATTCATAATCCCATCATGAAGTACAAGGAATCTCAAATTGAAGTATTCTCATAAGAAGAGTCAGATTGATACGCCATATTTAAGCATCTATACTACAACCAACATTTCCAACCAAGCCTTACCTTGAAAATCTCAAATTATATGAGAGCATCATGTTGGGAGGCTTTATGTGAGATACCACACTACCTCTAAATGCACATACCCCATCCATATGTTCACTAGGTATGTCCTTTTAGGACTATTCTTATCTTGGATTCCCAATCCTCAAAGAATATCAATCCTCTTTGAGTACTCTTATCTTGGATACCCTACCTCATCCTCAAAGAGTATCGATCTAAAAATCCTCTTGTATCTTGGATTTTCTAATCCTCGAGAAGTTTCATTCTTAGATGATTATCCAATCCTCTGAATCCCATTCTTTCTTCAAGGCCTTCACTAAGACTTACGACTATTAGTCCTAGTCTAGTGTATGACACATGAATAAAATAATATCTTATCCATCATCATTCCCTCTCAATCAAGGAAGATATATCTACCAAACCAATATTGCTTCTTAAGTACTCAAGCTTTTTGTTTGGCAACTCTGTTTTTAGAATATTGGTTACATGTTCATCTTTAGGTATATAATGTAGCTCCATGACCCTATATTGTACCAAGATTATGATGTAGTGTTACTTATTATTTATCTGCCTTGTCCTAGCATGAAATAGAGGGTCCTCTGTCAATCTTATACGACTTTTATTGTCTCAATGTATACATGTAGGGCTTAGTGTTCCTTCAGATAAATCTGATAGCAACTTTATTTTCCAAACAACTTCTCTGCAAATGTCTTGCAGCTACGTACTTGAATTCAAAACTACTCAAAGACAAAATATCTTGCTTCTTTCTCATCCATGAGTTCATGGAAGATCCAAAACTAAAGCATCCACTTGTAGTGCTTCTTCCATATATTTCACTTCCACCCCAATCAAAATTTGTATATCCCATGAGTTAGATTTCATTAGCAGCATATCGAAGATAGTGATGTATGGTCCCATATAGATAGATTAGGATGTGTTTGGTTTCTATCCAATGGTCATGGTTTAGCTACATCTGAAATTGGCTTAGGGCATTTACTGCAAAAAAAATTCCAGGTCTAGTATTTACAAGATACATTAATGAGCCAATAAACTTCTTGTAGCAAGTAGGATCCACTGGACTAGAATATGAACTCAAATTATTTAGATTAGTGATCATAGGAGTTGTCATTGGATTGCTATCCATCTTGCCAAATTAATGTAGAATCTTGATCCTGACCAATATATATTTCACCTGGTTTCTACCAAACTTCTAGTCCAAAATAGTAATGCGTGATCCCAAGATCCTTCTGTTAGAAAATCACAAAGGCATAAATATTTTCTTATGTTGACAATTACTTGTGATATTCTTGTATTCTTATTAAATTTCTTTACGTTATTATTTTATCTTCTTCTCATAAAGAAATCATAAAATAAAAAACATGAAGATAAATGACACTAGATATAGGCAATAAGTCAGGGCTAAAACCCCTATGAAGGGGAAAACCCAGTCAAACTCTTCCACTAGTAGATTCAAATAAAATTGAGACAAATCAAGACCTTTAACTAGACCAATGGACCTTCCTCGCCCCACCAAGTCAGCCTTCGAAGATGATTATGCAAACTTCAGTAGTCTCTTCATGTCAACAAGTTTCAACCCAGCTACAACACAAAATTTCAGCCCCCAACTTTAAAAATTCCGACCCTAATACAGATATGAAATTTCGACCTTCCTGCAGCGCCAAAATTTCACACGCGTGAGTCAAAAGAGAGAAAAAATAGCCTTCAAACTTATTCGCTAGGGTTCCTTCTTATTTTCTAGTGTTTTTGCTTCCTCTTTTAGGTATTTCACACTCCTTTTCTTCTACTGAAACTTCAGATCGAATTGAATGTCCAAATGAGGTCGAGTAGCTGCCTATTTATAGTTTTTTTTGGCTCCTGTTTGAGGCCAACTTGGTGGAGGAGGTCAAAATGACTAATTTTACATTAAAAAAATTCCCTTTCTTGATATATAAAGCCCAAGAAGGGTATATTACATGATGACATGGACAAGGACTCTTGATATAAACTATAGAAGCCTACAATGGATGCTTTGACCTAGAAATAAAATAATAAGAGCATGAAACCCATGCTAGTATATAATTTTATTTTATCAATAAATTCCTTTTTATTTCTTTTGAAAAATACAGTACATGTTAACTCAAATACATTTATGAAGACCAACACTAGTTACTTTATTCAATGCTCCGTCTTAATTATGGTGGTATTCATAATTACATATATACATAGGGTATAAGGAATATCTCAAAATGATATGCTCTATGAATAATCACAACACAATCAGTGCTACAAAGTATCTAATTGGGTGGGACTAAGGTGTGTTTCAATCTTTAGCCACTCTAGGTATCATCAGGCTTCAACACTAACACCAATGCAGGTATATAGGTGTGTATCCAAGGTCGAAGCTCCAAGACCAACACCACCCTGTTGAGATTGCAACAAGATGATGAGCTTAGTGGAAAGGAGTCGCCTTCACTAAGTGGGCCCGCAGGCTATTTTTGGCGTAAAGTCTATTTTTAGACTATGTCTATTTTTAGACATATGGATCATATTCTATGAGTTGCAGGATGCTATTTGTGGATGGTTGGTCAAGTTGGAAAAATAGATGGACTTATATTTTTAGAAATATTGGGCGGAATCTATTTTTAGATTGCTAGTCTAAAAATAGATATGTCGAATATTATTAGCTCTTAATAATATTTGGACTCTAAACATTATCTTATTCTCTTGGAGCACTTCAGTTAAGTGCACAGATGTGGCACAGGAGCTTACAAAAGGAATTACGCTATTCCTAAGGGTTAAGTGGAGCTATTGCATGGAGACTTCAGTTAGAACTCATGTGAGAGAGTTTGGTGGAGTTTATTGAGGAAGTTAATGGAGTTGTGTTCAGTTTAACTGAGTTAAACATAGTTGAGCTAGTTGTATCTAGTCTAACTGATTGATACACTAGTGAGAGTGGTGTGAATTAATTATTAATTAATTCACTAATTATTAACTCATTAATCAACTAAATAATACATCAATTAACTACAGTGCATGGACAGTTTCAGTGGAGACCAGTGAAGAGGTAGGTGAAAGAGCAGTGTGACTATCAGTTGTGACTATATTGTTGCATGATTTGCAACAACCAGTGATTGGAGATGCCAATGAGGATTGCGCAGTACAAGCCAGGTGGTTCGAAGTTATTTATGAGCCATTCTTCAACATTGATTACGCAATAGAGGCAGGCTATCAGGTGGCAGAGATTGGAGCATGTGTTTTGCTAGATCTAGCTTGATTAGTGTGTAGCAATTGGAGATTGTACTGAGAGTTTGTGAGGAGCTTTGTATGATGATTGTTACATGATCTCTATGACATATAATATATAGATAGTTGGGGGTTTTCAGCTTTAAGCTTTCCCATAAATTACTGTGTTCATATGTGTGAATTTTTATGGTTTTAATGTGTGCATGCAATTGATTTTATTTCCGCATGTGATGATCAATGGTAGAAGAGATTCAGTATTGTGCATGAAGTTAAAATAGTGTGTGATCAGGAGAATCTCGGTGAATAATATATCAGTTATTCAAATTTCTACACACCCTACCTACTTAGGGATCTAGAAATTATCACAGGGCGACCAGATGTCCTCTAAATCATCTTGTCACCCCAATAAACTTCATATCTCCCTATAAACTAAATCAGATATGTCCATAAATTCCAACATGCTTCAAAATATTCAACCCTTTTATGGAGAGATTAACCTATATAATCACAATCCCAATTAGTAATAAAATTTCAAATATATATACAAGTTAACACAAACATATTGGATCTTCAAATATATTGATGTTGCTTAATTCATCATCATACTATCCAAACACATCGTCATTGGAAGATTTCTTCTTTCACTTCTTACAACAACACCAAACTCAACCTCAATACTACTCAACACAACCAGGTCTTTGTTTTCAACTTCATGTATTAAGAACTTCCATCTGCATTACTTTCAGTATTTTGTCTTATTATTTATTTCAAGGCATTCAATATAACTTTCATAATATTCCCTCCCTATTAACTAGGGAGATAGATCCTTTCATTCATCCAAAATCCCTCTCAACTTAGGGAGATTAACAACTTCATTCTTATATCATCAGAGAAATTTCAACATTTCAAAGCTTCATTTCTTAAGGAACATCATTCTTTCTTATGGAAACCAGGTCATATATTCATATTTTATATAATTTTTACAACTTCCTTTATCCATCATGCTTATCATCATCTTCAATTATGAAATATCTTCAACATCTTGAAGATTGTGTACCTCCAAATCTTCAACAACAAGTACAACCAAATACAAATATAAAAAAGCATGAAGTAAACAATATTAAAATCATGTAATTACAAATGGAAGCATAAAAATAATCAAGCTTTAGACATCATATACCTAAACCTTGTTAGGTTTACAATCAACAAGGGTTACATCTTTTATATCTTATACTTCAAATTTTTTGCTAGGGATTTGTCACAAATTCTAGATTCAATCATCAAGACTTAAAGCCTTAGATATCAGTGTTTGTGCTCAACCTAGTCTCCTAAATTGAGTTCATTTAATTGTCAACCAGGGTTGGTAAACTGCTGAAGTGAGGTGCACTGTATGTGCCTAGGTGTTTGTTTCTTACTGCGTTGTGTTTAGTGTTTTATGATGTTTTTGGTCTTTTTATGGTTTTATGCTCACAAGGGCAAGAACTAAATGCCGGTGGAAAGAAGCTACTAGTTAAAAACAGAGTGAAGCCTAATTTGTTGATGACAACTGACAAATGCAAATACTGAGACAAAACCAAACCTAAATATGACTTAGCAAAATACAAAGCTTGATAATGACTTCAAGAAAATAAATCACAACATGAACTTAACTTGTCCAATTCTTTCATTAAAGATATTTTGGAAGAGCTTGAGAAATGGGCAGCTAAGTGTAAAAATTCTCCTAACTAAGCAATTAAACAATCAACTTATAATGATACAACATTTTATCCATGATTAAAGATTTGTTGAAACATATTTGGAAAAGAACATTTGTAACATCATAAGATCTCTACTCTAAAACTAGCTCCTAATTTTGTTCTGCAATTTAGTTTAACACCACTAAACCTCACTCAAAAGTTATAGATTTCCTTTTAGAATAGTCTTTTGAGGAAAGGCTTGTTTGTGAAATGGTAAAAAGGTTGCAAAAGTACTTCAGGCCTTATACTGATACTATCTTCTGTCTAGATGATTATGAGTTAATATAGGTTTAGAACAAAAGAAGTTTTGTAAATAATGAAGGCCGTGGTATTTAAGTTTAACAACTAATAATTTAATATGCAATGGATGGAAACCAAACGTGGAATGTCAATACAGTGAGCTAAGCTAGATCTGAACTAGAGTGCTACTAGTCTATAGTAAACAATGCTAAACTAACAAGCCATTATCAAACTTGAAATGAAATAACAGAGCATGAATTAAATGAAATTTGCCTTCGGAGTGCCCTAACTAAGTTATCATGCAATTAATCTATGGGATTCTACAGCCTATTTTGTTCATCATGAATGGTATTTTGGAAGAGCTTGTTAGAACAATCCTGGCTGTACAATTCAATGCATTTGAATACAAACATGAAAACTGAAAACAAGTACAATTAAAAACTAAGACATCACAGCTATTTCCTACTCGTTATTATGATGTTTTGGAAGAGCTTTTTAAGAGTAAGATCAGATATGCTACTTAGTGAAAACAAGAAACTAAATCCTACAGTATCACAGTCATGCCTTAGTCATCATAATGATTTCTTGGAAGAGTTTACTAGAGTAAGTTCAACTGTGATAATGAATGAAAGGAATTGCAAATAAAATCTATAACACTACAGCCATTTCTCATTCATTATAATGATTTTTTGGAAGAGTTTCTTAGAACAAGTATAGCTATAATGACTAATGAAATTAACTATGAACGCAAATTTCAAAGACTTGAAAACAAACTAAGATACTTATCTAAATTGCAAAAGTAAATCCGCTCAGAAGGCAGGGGCCCTCTACCACCAGAGTAGCACAAAATCTAACTCAAGATCAACTCAACGCGTTCAGAGAAATGCTGTCTTCTTCATTAAAGGAAAATAACTTAAAACAGAGTATTCTCAGTCTTCAGAAATATAATAGTCAATCCACGAAATCTAATCAAAATCTAGAACTTGTCTCTCGGTTTCCCGAGTACATTTATAAAAAATCTTCATAACAGAACTTGAGATAATACGGGAATCATTGTATTTTCATATCAAAATCGTACTAGAACTATAAAGATGGCAGCGTAAAGTGACAAAGGACATCTGGACTGTCCTTGTCCTATTAGGAGTCTGCCTCCTTGTGTGAGTTCCCACGTACAAAACCACGTCCAGAATTCCGTTCATTCTTCATGGTGAGCAACAAACGTTGAGGACATGATGTGGAATATACCCATGTGTGGCTTTTCCTGAGAGGACACCTGGAACATGCTTGAACGTGAAGACAGCTGCAGAATTGGTGAATAGCTATGGAATGTCTGCATTATGTAGCTAGTTTCAGTTCAAAATACATTACAATGACAAAATCATAAAACTTAGCAAGTTAGCCATGATATTCATTCTTAAAGTAATTTTAACTAATTTCATTGATCATTTGAGCCTAGGATAACAATGGAAAAAAGAAAAATGGAGTGAAGTTTGATGGAAGAGAGAACAATCTTGGGGCTCAAAATACCCCCACTGCTGACTTCTTGCATGTCCTCATGCAACTTATTCCATAAACTCAGAGACTTCTGCAAGAACATCCAACCCTCTTCTTCTTCTTTGCCTGGAAGTTAAAGGCTTTCTGGGCTTCCTAATGACTAACTTGAACCTTAAATTGGTAAGTGCCCTGATTAACTTCTTATTCATCTTTTTCAACTTTTCATTAGCCTTTTCCACTTTGTCCATTTGTAGAGACAGGGTTGAGTTCATACTGGTTTTTAGTTTAACTTGTTCCTTCAGAATATCATTCTCAGTCCTGATATGTCTATTAAGTACTTCCAGCTCATACCTATCTCTTCTTAACACATCTATTTCGGACAGTGGAGGACTAGGGGTTCTATCTCTACTCTCTAAAGCTTTCCTTTCCAAAGTTTCAACATAGTTATAAATTTCCTGCTGTGCAGGGTCAATTTTAGGGGCTTCTTCATCAAAATCTTCTTCAACATATTCTTCAATAGATGTTCCCTCATCTTCTATGTTTATCACCCCAGTTTGTTTGATCTGTGTTTTCCTTAGTTCCCCCCTGAGTCTATGGCTCCTTCTTGGTTGGGATGGTCCCTCTTCTTTTTCTGTGGCAAATTTTCTAATTACCCTTTCTTCCTTAAGCTGTCTCTTAATATGAGTCAACTTTTCAGAGATTATTTCTTCACCGCTATCTTGAATTGCTTTATCAGTTTCAATTTTAGAGCCTCTCCATTTTCTGCTTCTCTTTGTAGGCTGATGTTCAGGTGAAGGCTCTTTTGGTTCCTCAAAGTGATTTCTCACCAAGAAGTTATCCCAAGTATCTTTTGTTTTGGTTAAATGGTGTTCAATTAGAATCTTAACCAAGCCATGATGGTATAGAGTTGTTTCTAGGAATTGGACTCTCCTTTGAACACCTGAAGCCATCTTTTTCAAACTTTGAAGCAAGAAATAGGGCAAATTAAGCTCTTCTTCTAGGAAATGCATTATCAACCTAATATGGTAAACATAGAAAGTACCATATCTACCTTCACAAGTGATAAATTTTTGTAGGATAAGTAACATGTTTCTCCATTTATTCTTTAATGCAGAGCTTGGAATTCCCTTTTTAAACACAGTGACATCCATACTTGGTGATTTGAGGATCTGCTTCCATGATTCATTATGAAATTCTCTGTTCTTAAACCATCTTTCTCCATGTCTAAGCAATCCTGTTGCTTCTGCAATAAAAACCTCTGTGACAGTGAATTTAATATCTCCAACTTTAACCTCGGCTCCTTTGAATGACCTTGCAAAAGTTTTAGTAACTTCTTTGTGGAAGCCATTAAATTTCTCAAGGAATTGCAGCCATCCTGCTTGTTGCAGCATTTCTCTGCTTTGAGGGTATCCTTCTAGGTATTTTGTGCCTATTGGTTCAGTGCTTACGATGAGGCCCATAATTTCTTCTTTAATCTTCAGATTAGTATTCTTTCTGCTCACGGAGACAATGACTTCAACCTTCAAATTAATACTCCTTTGCTTCACGGTAACAGTGCTTCAATCTTCAAACTGATATACCTCTGCTTCACGGTGACAGTGGCTTCAAATTTCAAACTGATATACCTCTGCTCCTTGGTGACAGTGGCTTCAACTTTCAAACTAATATACCTCTGCTCTCGGTGATAGAGATACCTCTGTTTTACAAAATGAAATGATGAAGGGTTGGCTACGAGATGAGGTAATAGGGAGTGGTTACGGAACGAGTTAATGAAGTGAGGTGAAGAAGACAATCAATGAGTGAAAATACTGCAGAGATATTTTACAACGGATTCAAAAATCATCATTAAATGATTTGGCTGGGTGACGTGAGAAAATCAATCACTTCAACATTTTAACGGCTTAGATGACGATAGGGTATTGAATTTGAAATGAAGGATTTTTATCCAAAGTTTTGTGGAGGGTATATTTGGCATGATCAATAAAAATAATCAAAACAACTTTTCAAATGATTCATAACTAAAACTATACTAAAGTTTTTTTATGATATGCCATTATAATCAGAATTTTTTACCTTTGCTTTTCATCTGCTTTTTGTGGTCTTTGTATGCTTTGTTCTCTTCTGGCAATCATTATTTTGTGAGTCTTCATAATCCTTCTTGATTTTTCTTGTTCATGGATATACAGGATCATCTTGTTGCAATTAAAATGTCTGCTGATCAGTGCCTTCAGGATCTGTAGCTGCGGAATGACTGTCTGGCTGCGGAAAGTCTGATTAGCTGCAGAATGTATGTTTAGCTGCATAATGTACCTGTAGAGAATTTTAATCATGGAATGGAGTGGTTTGGAATATAAATGGAATATTATATGGAATGAGTGAAGATAATTGATGAAACATGGTATAATGGGATATGTATGAAGTGAATGATGGAGTGAAATGGATTACAATTTATGAAATGGAGTGGAAAAGTATAAAAAATGGCCTGCAATTCATGACATGTGTTATTCATTTGCATAAAGACATCAAACTTTAAATTTTGATATGGAAATGAGGTGGATGAAGTATGGAATGAAGTGAAGTATGAATGAAATGAATGGAATGGAGTATGTATGGATAAGTAAATGGAATGAAATGAGATGGATCATAAGTGCAATGGATCTGAACTTATGATTTTGTAACAGCTGCTTGCAGAAACAAAATGGAAAAGTTAGAGTGTCAGAAAGACTCTGATTTTCACCCTATCTTTTCTGTATAAACATGCCAATCAGTGATTAGTTTTCATGTTTATACTTTTTTTTTTTTTTTAAGAAATGACTTCAGAAAATTTAATCAAGTTGATGAAGAAGAAAGATTCTTCTTCATTAACTTCACATCATTGTTTTCCTGGAACTTCTTGACAAATTCTACTCTTGAGAGTGGTTTGTGATACAGCTTCAATCTATGACCATTCACAAGAAAAGTGACCTCTTCTTCATCTATTGTCCTGATTTTTACTGCTCCATTGTCAAAAATTTTAACAATTTCATATGGCCCAAGCCAATGTGTTTGAAATTTACCTTGAAAATCCTTGAATTTTGAATCAAACAAGAGAGCCCAGTCACCTTCTTTGAATTTCTTCTCTTTGATGTACTTTTCATGCCATCTAGTCCTTTGCTGTTGGACTAGACTTTTTTTCTGAACTGCATCTTGTCTGATCTCATCCAATTCATTAATTTGCTCCAGTCTATGCTTTTGTGCCTCCGTTAAATCAAGTCCTAGCTAAACTTCCATTTTGAAAGTTTGAATCTGGAACTCTATGGGAAACAAAACTTGCTTTCCATAAACAAGCTCATAAGGAGTATGGCCTGTTGTGTTTCTCCATGTAGTTCTATAGGCCCACAAGGCTTCAGGAAGCCTATCTACCCAATCTCTTCTATGTAAATTAACAGTCTTTGTTAGGATTCCTTCAATGACCTTATTAGTAGATTCCACTTGACCATTTTCTTGTGGATGATAAGGAGTAGATTTTCTATGCCTGATTTTGTACCTCTCCATCATTTGTTCCACTAGCCTTGATGTAAATTGAGCTATTTGATCTGTAACAATTTCTCTTGGGACACCAAAATGAGTAAAAATATCCTCAAAAAGAAAATTAACTACAGATGCTTCATTAGCAAAAAGTAATGGCTTGGCCTCTACCCATTTGGTAACATAATCAGTGAAAACTAATATATATCTCTTTTGTCTTGATGGAGGACTAATCGGTCCTACAAAATCCAAAGCCCATTTTTCAAAAGGTTCAATATGTACCTGAGGTTGTAATGGCATCTCACCTGAAGGAGAAGGTTTCCCTACCCTTTGGCAACTGTCACACCTTTTGACATACTCTTTAGCATCTTTAAACAGGGATGGCCAATAATATCCTAAATGAAGGATCTTATAGGCTGTCCTTTTATCAGCAAAGTGTCTGCCACAAGGTTCATCATGACATGCCTTGAGAATCTTAGGCATCTCATCTTCCCGAACACATCTCCTAATGATAAAATCTGGACCTGTCTTGTATAACTCATTAGCAACCCATGAATATTTTGCACTGTCATAAATGATCTTTCTTTTGTCTCTTGCATTCATTATTGAAGGAAATTTCCCTGAAACTAAATAATTAGCAATGTCAGAAAACCAAGGAGTCTGAGTAGAAATTGCAAAAAGATATTCATCAGGAAATTGATCTTCAATTGGAGTGTCATCTTTGATGTTTTGGAGTCTAGATAGGAAATCAACTACTGTGTTTTGTTTTCCAGGCCTATCTAGAATGGTAATGTTGAATTCTTGTAAAAGCAATAACCATCTTATGACTTTGCCATTAGTAATTGACTTGTTCATTAAGTATCTAATTGCAGAATGATCAGTGTGAACAAAAGTTTCATAGCCTGTTATATAGTGTCTGAATTTGTTTATGGCGTGAACAACAGCTAAAAACTATTTTTCAGTTACAGTATAGTTTAACTCTGCAGGAGTCAAATTTTTACTGGTATAGTAGATGGCATAAGGAATCAGGTCTTTTTGTCCCAATACTACTCCTAGAGCTGTATCAGAGGCATCTGTTGAGATATGAAAAGGTAACTTTCAGTTAGGTCCCCTTAAAATAGGTGCTTCAGAAATTTTTGTTTTCAGGGTTTCAAAGGCTAACTGGTAATCAAAATTCCATTTGAATTCACAATATTTGGTAAGTAATTTGAAGAGTGGAGATGCTATCTTGGTGAAGTTTTCTATAAACCTTCGATAATATCCTGTAAATCCTAGAAAACTCCTAACATCTTTTTGACAACTTGGAATAGATAAGTTAGAGATGACTTCAACTTTTGACTCATCAACTCTAATCCCATCCCCTGAAATGTGATGCCCTAAAACAATACCTTCAGTAAACATCATGAAGCATTTCTCATGACTAAGTGAAAGATTTTCTTCTTGACATCTCTTTAAAACTTTTTCCAAGTTTGCTAAGGCTTCTTCAAATGTGTTTCCATAAACTGTGAAATCATCCATATATACCTCTACACAATCATGTATAAGATCTGAAAAAAATCCTAATACTGCCCTTTGGAATGTTGCAGGTGCATTTCATAATCCAAATGGCAATACTCGGTAAGCATAGGTACCCCAAGGACAGGTAAATGTGGTTTTGTCTTGATCTTCAAGTGCTACTTGGATTTGGTTGTAACCACTAAACCCATCTAGGAATGAGAAGTAATTTTTGCCAGCTAATGTATCTAACACTTGACCTATGAAAGGTAAGGGAAAATGGTCTTTAAGAGTAGCTTTGTTTAGTTCTCGGTAGTCAATACATACCCTCCATTTACCATTTTTCTTTGGCACAATTACCAAGGGAGAAACCCACTGACTATCAGAAATGGGATAGATGAAGTTGACATTTAACAATTTTTGCAATTCTTCTTTAACAATCTCCCTAAGATTTGGATTCATCCGTCTTTGAGGTTGTCTGATTGGTTTACAATTTTCCTCTATATAGATGTGATGAGTGCAAGTCTTGGGGCTTATCCCTTTCATGTCGGTGTACTCCCATGCATATGCAGAAGAATGTCTCTGTAATATCTTGACTAACTCTTCTTGTTGAGATTTTTCTAGGTTCTTGTTTATGTTCAAAGTTTTGCCTGGAAATATCTCACTTGTAGAGCTGCCAAATTTATCCATAGAATGAAGAGACATATGTCTTGATGACAAAAACTCAATGTTGGATCCCTCTTGAAATGGTTCATGTTTGTATTCTGAAGAGGATTCAAAGTTTTCTAGAGTATTCAAAATTTGATTATCTTCACTAATTTCTGAAATTGTGAAGAGAGGTTGTAAATCTTCTTCATCCTCTATCCATTGAGTGTCATCTAGATCTGTAATTGTCCTAGCTGGAGGATATAAAGTGAATTTCTTAGTTGAACTACCATCGGAGATATACATATCACCGGATCTACAACTAATAAAAGCATCAGCTGTAGCCAACCAAGGTCTTCCTAATATAACAGGATGGCCTCCTAGATTATTCTTAGGAGTTAGGATCATGAAATCCACAGGGTACTCCCAAGAATCTAGGGACACTGGAATGTCTTCTATTACCCCATCTGGTTTGATCACGGATCTGTCTGCTAATTGTAATAGTGTGGGTGTAAAGAGAAGATTAGGAAGTTTCAGTTTATCCATGATTTGTCTACTCATGATATTGATTGCTGCTCCTAAATCAATGAGTGTGTTTTGGATCTCAATTCCATTGATGTGAATTTTAACAACTAGATTTCCTGGGTCTAGATACTTTGGAATAGCAATCTTACCCATCATGATATCTGCTATTTTTCCTGCCAGTTGAATTTTCTTTGTCTCTCTTATTCTTTTTCTTGTTTTCTTCATACTCAACTCCTTTATTGTCTTTGCTAAAATTGGAATTTCCTTGATGGCTTGTAATAATGGAATCTTAATGCAAACATTTCTCGGCTCATCTAGGAAATCATAATTAGGCACCATAATTTGTTTTTCTACACCTCTATCAATTTGTAATCTTTCTGGAAAGGGAGGTGTAGAAGTAGATGTTGATGGCTGCTCTAATACAGGAGTTGAAATTATTGGTTCTTTTTGCTTTAATTTTTCAGTGTTTGGGTCTTGAAAAGATGTGTCTTCCTCAAGACTTTTATTCACCCGTAGAGATTCTTCCTTAGAGTTATCTTGTTCTTGTATGATCATAGAAGGTTTCCTCTTTTCAAGTATTCTTCCAGACCTAAGTTGAACATTACTAAGGTCTAAAGGAGTAATTAAATAAGTTGGAAACTGTTGGCCTTCTATCATGTATGTGTTCTGAGGATTTTTATTGTTGGGGTTTGGTATGGGTTGAGTAGGCAATTGATTTTATTTTTGAGGAAATGGTAATGGAAGTGGTTGATTTTGATGTGGTAGGTTCTAATGATGTTGTTGAGGATTTTGTTGAAAATTTTGTTGAGGATTTTGAGGAGAAAAATGTGGGTATGGTGGATACTGATAGTACTGAGAGTATCTTCCATAGGGACTTTATGCTCCTTGTGCCCAAACTTGAGATTGATTTTGAAATTGAGGCCAAGGTTGCTGCCAAGAATTCCAAGATGGAGGTTGATTATACATTTGATCATGGAATCCTTGTGTTTGAGGTCCTTGCCAAGGCCTTCTAGATACAAAATTGAGAGATTCTGTGGAATTTGTAGGAGTTTCCTTTTGAAAGATAGCTTTGAGACCAGGAAGGGAAGGAAAATTCTTGGTCTCATGTTTTTCAAAACAAATGACATAGGTCTCTACAACTTTTACATCCAAAGGGCATTCTCTCAAGGCATGTTTCTTCCTACATTTGGGACAAAAGATTGCTAAGGCATCAGATTCGACTTTTTGCTTGTTTTGTAATTTAAGGGTGTCTATTTGTTCACTAAGACTCCCTAAGATGTCAGATTTGAAATCATCAAGCATATGTCCTATTTCTGACCTACTTACTATCCCAGAAGCAGACTTACTTTCCCTTGCAAGAGCAGGATCTCTTGGACCTTTTACAGTTTTAGATTTCCCTCTTGAAAGGTTGATACATAACTCAGATATTTCAGGTAATGTGAGCTGTGATGTATCCCCTTTTCCCATCATGTTAAGGATATCCAACCATTCATCCCTAATTGTTTTCAACAAAAGAGCTTTTAAGGTGTCTTGATCTAGGTTTTCCATTTTTGCTCTTTTGATGTTGTAATGAAATCTCTCCAACAAATCTTCTAAGTTTTCATCTTATTTTTGTAACATCTTAAACACTTCTTCCTTATGATTGACCGGCATACAATAATCCAAATACCTTTCTAGAAATGCTTGTTTCATGTCTTCCCATGTCCTAATAGAACTGTTGATCAAACTCATAAACCACTTCAATGCTGCTCCTTTCAATGTTGAAGGAAATAGTTTAAGTTTTTGGGCATCTTGTAAGTAGTCATAAGTTCTACATAGGACTTCAAATTCAAATAGGAAGGTTTCAGGATCTTCAGTTTTAAGTCCATAGAAGTTTGGAAGGACAGAGGGTGAAATGTTTTTCATGGTTGTATTGGTTTCTTCATCTATTATAGGGAACCCAAAAGAGCTTCCCATTTCTCTTCTACCTCTTCCTATACCTCCTTCTCCTTTTGCACCTCTACCTCCTTCTCCTCTACCTCTACCTCTACCCCCTCCAAATAATGTGTGTTCTCCATTAAAGACTCCTCCTCCTCCTTCTTCTGCCATGGTTGATTCTTCTGTGGAAGTGGAAAAGTTTGTGTCCTTGACAGGAGTCCTTGGATCTTCTTCTAAGACAGGTTCAGTGGATGAAGTGGAAGGTCTCTCTAATGGAATATCTGATCTTAGGTCTTCTAGAAGTATAGGATCAGTAAAGGATGGAATGTGGGTATGAGTTGAAGGTGTATTAGCTCTTGGTCTAGGTGAAACAAGTGGTGTTCTAGGAATCAAACTTCTGCTTCTGCTTCTTATGAATCTACCCCTTGAGTCTCTCTCTCTACGCATATCATTGTTTTTTGGAGTCAAGAAACAAACGTTACCTAGTTTTCACTTCCCCGGCAACAGCGCCAGAATGTTTGTGCTCAACCTAGTCTCCTAAATTGAGTTCATTTAATTATCAACCAGGGTTGGTAAACTGCTGAAGTGAGGTGCATTGTATGTGCCTAGGTGTTTGTTTCTTACTGCGTTGTGTTTAGTGTTTTATGATGTTTTGGTCTTTTTATGGTTTTATGCTCACAAGGGAAAGAACTAAATGCTGGTGGAAAGAAGCTACTAGATAAAAACAGAGTGAAGCCTAACTTGTTGATGACAAATGACAAATGAAAATACTGAGACAAAACCAAACCTAACTATGACTTAGCAAAATACAAAGCTTGATAATGACTTCAAGAAAATAAATCAAAACATGAACTTAACTTGTCCAATTCTTTCATTAAAGATATTTTGGAAGAGCTTGAGAAATGGGCAGCTAAGTGTAAAAATTCTCCTAACTAAGCAATTAAAAAATCAACTTATAATGATACAACATTTTATCCATGATTAAAGATTTGTTGAAACATATTTGGAAAAGAACATTTGTAACATCATAAGATATCTACTCTAAAACTAGCTCCTAATTATGTTCTGCAATTTAGTTTAACACCACTAAACCTCACTCAAAAGTTATAGATTTCCTTTTAGAATAGTCTTTTGAGGAAAGGCTTGTTTGTGAAATGGTAAAAAGGTTGCAAAAGTACTTCAGGCCTTATACTGATACTATCTTCTGTCTAGATGATTATGAGTTAATATAGGTTTAGAACAAAAGAAGTTTTGTAAATAATGAAGGCCGTGGTATTTAAGTTTAACAACTAATGCAATTTAATATGCAATGGATGGCAACCAAACGTGGAATGTAAATACAGTGAGCTAAGCTAGAACTGAACTAGAGTGCTACTAGTCTATAGTAAACAGTGCTAAACTAACAAGTCATTATCAAACTTGAAATGAAATAACAGAGCATGAATTAAATGCAATTTGCCTCCGGATTTCCCTAACTAAGTTATCATGCAATTAATCTATGGGATTCTACAGCCTATTTTGTTCATCATGAATGGTATTTTGGAAGATCTTGTTAGAACAATCCTGGTTGTACAATTCAATGCATTTGAATACAAACATGAAAACTGAAAACAAGTACAATTAAAAACTAAGACATCACAGCTATTTCCTACTCATTATTATGATGTTTTGGAAGAGCTTTTTAAGAGTAATATCAGCTATGCTACTTAGTGAAAACAAGCAAATAAATCCTACAGTATCACAGTCATGCCTTAGTCATCATAATGATTTCTTGGAAGAGTTTACTAGAGTAAGTTAAACTGTGATAATGAATGAAAGGAATTGCAAATAAAATCTATAACACTACAGCCATTTCTCATTCATTATAATGATTTTTTGGAAGAGTTTATTAGAACAAGTATAGCTATAATGACTAATGAAATTAACTATGAATGCAAACTTCAAAGAATTGAAAACGGACTAAGATACTTATCTAAATTGCAAAAGTAAAGCTGCTCAGGAGGCAGGGGCCCTCTACCACCAGAGTAGCACAAAATCTAACTCAAGATCAACTCAACGCGTTCAGAGAAATGTTGTCTTCTTCATTAAAGGAAAATAACTTAAAATAGAGTATTCTCGGTCTTTAGAAATATAACAGTCAATCCATGAAATCTAATCAAAATCTAGAACCTGTCTCTCGGTTTCTCGAGTACATTTATAACAAATCTTCATAACAGAACTTGAGATAATACGGGAATCATTGTCTTTTCATATCAAAATCGTACTAGAACTCTAAAGATGGTAGCGTAAAGTGACAAAGGACATCTGGACTATCCTTGTCCTATTAGGAGTCTGCCTCCTTGTGTGAGTTCCCACGTACAAAACCACGTCCAGAATTCCGTTCATTCTTCATGGTGAGCAAAAAACGTTGAGGACATGATGTGGAATATACCCATGTGTTGCTTTTCTTGAAAGGACACCTGGAACATGCTTGAACATGAAGACAGCTGCAGAATTGGCAACTAGCTACGGAATGTCTGCATTCTATAGCTAGTTTTAGTTCAAAATACATTACAATGACAAAATCATAAAACTTAGCAAGTTAGCCATGATATTCATTCTTAAAGTAATTTTAACTAATTTCATTGATCATTTGAGCCTAGGATAACAATGGACAAAAGAAAAATGGAGTGAAGTTTGATGGAAGAAAGAACAATCTTGGGGCTCAACAATCAGCAATAAAATCAAGTTAATAATCTAATCATATAATTTCATGAAAAATATTATTATAGCTTTGTGACAAACCCTATAATTCATCAACAAAATAATATTACAACCAAGTTAGTATTATAACATTTCATATCTAGGGTTTCAATTTTATTCCCTAGAAACTTATATCAATCTCTAAGATTTTATCATAAACCCTAGATACAAACATCAAATTCCAAAAACTAGATATAATATTTTTTTTACCAAGCTAGGGTTTCAATTATACAGAAGCGTACTCACCTAGAGTTCCATTTGTATGGTTTTATATTGATTATTGCAATGGTTTTTCCATAAACCCTAATTCACCAAACCCTAAAATATATGGTTTTATCATATAGAATAGACATTAGCAACAAACCCTAAAAATGTTAGGGTTTCATAACATCAACAAACCCTAAACATCAAGAGAGTGGGATTTCATCATAGGTTCAAACCCTAACGAGACTAGGGTTTCATCATTATACACTAAGCACCAAAGGGTTAAGGTTTTACAGTGAACCCTAAGGTTACAGTCTTATCAAATCAAAATTACAAGAGATATTATGATAATGGTAGATTCAATCTAGTGGTTAATCACCCTAACAACAATATTTGTGATTCAAAACCCTAGACATAAGAGAGTTAGTAATATAAAGAAAATTTCAAATGAAGAAAATCTTACCTTATTATGTGAAGAACATCTACAATGAGTTAAATCAAACTAGACATGCCTTGAGTTGTTCTTTAACAAACCTTGCAGGACAACATTTTTATGAAGGGATTCCTTTGCAACAAACCTTCTTTCATGATTTAAACCTTTCATTTGAATTTTCTTTCATAGCCTTAGTGTATTTTACAATATTTCCTTTTGGTGAAATGATGAAAGCTCCCTCTTAATTGATTCAATATTTCTGAGGGATACCTTCCACTTATAAAAATAATTCAAAAATATTCCAACTAGACATATTAGATAAAAAAATAAAAGGAAAGCTTTACAAAACTTAAAACAATAATCTATAAGGATATGCAAGGAAAGACTTAATAGTATAAGTCTTTGACTTCAAATTCATCGACCTTTTTCTTCTTGGGTGGAGCTTGATCAACAATGATTACATGTTCCCTTTCTCTTTCTCTCTTCTTGTTCCTTGGATTTTCTAGACATTTGTTCTTGTAGTGCCCCATCGTATGACAATTGTAACATTCAATTTTGGATAGGTCAACCTTCTCCTTTGGTCCTTTAAACTTCTTGTACACTCCCTTCTTTTTGTGATGAGCAGAGTAGGCATTTGAAGTGTTGTCCTCTTCTTCTTCCTTCTTGTTACTTACTAAAGAGATGTGAGCTTCTTCTTGACTGCATGCATTCCAAATTTGTTCAAAGGATGGTGTGTCTTTCCAACTGCTAATCCCTGATGCAAAAGAGCTCCATGATTTTGGTAGACTTAGTAGAAATGACACCAATGGATTCAATCCGACCATGTAATGGACTAAAAAAATATGCTTAATCCATCTAAAATATTTTCGGAATATAAATCATGATCGCTCAATGACATGCAAGTAAGAGAAAGAGGTAAATAAATTGTACAACACAAGATTTTCTTGGGGAAAGCAACTTCTCAAAACCCCTCCATATTTATTGTATAATAAACCAAGGAATCATGAAAAAATACAATGCATGTGTGCTCACCACAACCTCATACACTACTAATTGTCTCACACTGATCTAGGCAAAATTGGACCAATACATAGCCAATTTCCTACCCACTTTTAGCCTGCCTTGCTCATGCAATCCCTAGGAAAAATAATTCATATTAAATAGGAATTCCAACCTTCCTTGACTGCAAATCCATCATGGAAGCTGTTGATCTGAAATAACTATATTAGTTTTGTTGCGTTAAGTGTCTTTTCAGTTTATAAACATGTGCATAATCAGTTCATTAGTTTTCTTAAGGATTGAGGTGTTTGTCCATGAATTGTAGATGATTTTAGGTGGATTATAAGCATAGAACAAGCTTAAATAACACTAAAAAATAGTGTAAAATAGATAAATAAGTCACCACATGAGATTTACACAGCAGGCATGATGAAGCAATTCACCCCTCCTGGGCTACATATGCTGGTCTAGCTCCCAATGGCATGTCCATATTTCATTATGCTCAAAATTTTGCAAATACATGTAGTTACAGTGCTCTAATGGTTGTTTTCTCTGCACCAATGGCTCCAGAATTCTCCAATTAGTAAAAAATGTCTCTTCATTCACTCAAAATGGGAAAAAATTGAGTCTCCCACTCTTTTGCCTAGTTACACCTAGAAAAAATCCACTAAAAGTGGAGAACTCCACTTATTTGAAGTTATAACAGTGAATCCCACCAATTTTTAGGCACGCTCCAAATATCCTGCCAAACTGCCCGTCGACTTGACCGCATAATTAAATGTGAGTGGTTGGGGTAGCCACATGCCAACCCAAAACCATGGTCTTCTAACCGTCGGGAGAAACTATAGGCTTAAACTCTGGTTGGATGTTTGATCTATGGGTTGAGTTGTATGGTTAGCGCTAACCACTGCGGAGATAACATTTCCAATAAACCGTGGCCATGTGAAAAGTGTAGAACCACCGGTGGATTGAACGTTTGAGTTAATGTATAGACTACGAGTTGTAATATTTAATGTTTAACGCCATGTGATACCACCGGGGATTGCTGGTGGATTGTGACCGCCGGCAGTCCCAACCCCCAAATGTGGTTTCAATACAACATAAATTTAAGTTGCACCCTATGAATGTTAAGATTAAACATGCAGCTCGGGTGGTATGTCGTGCACTTGCTAGGTAGGAGGTCCAGGGTTCAATTCCAGCGGACCCTAAAAAATTTTACCACACCATTTAGGGGACATGTGGCAACCTCAGGGCTAGCCACATGGCACCCTTTAATTGGTCCTCCAAACTGTAATTTCAACAAATTAAACAATGACACTTGTCATCCCATGATTGGCCCGGTGAAAAGGAATATTCTGAGAATATTCCTTTTTTTAATGACTGTACCTCCACCCTACTGACTGTGCATCCCAGTCAACCCTGGTCAAATTGTCGCAAAATTTACCAATTTGGCATTTCGATCAGAATGCTATATCTCCGTCACATGACATCGGTTTTTCGAATCATTCATGGCACCATAATCAGGAAGATGAGATCTACGAAACCATCCTGGTTTCAACCCAATCCTATAAATTTTAATTTTGAGCAAAATTTATGAACTCCTGATCACTCCTCCCCATTGGGAACTTTTGAACCCCAAAAGACTTGATTACCTGTTCAATAGATGAGGGTACAACTCCCTCACTTTTCCAACCTCCATCCATTTTTCCTTGCTTGGTTTAGTGACTTTGAGCCCAACTTGAAGGTAGTCAACGCTTCCCCTCTTTGATGCTCTTATCCTGTCAAGGATTATATCTTCTTTGAGCTCATCTAGAAATTTTGGAGAGAAATATTCAATAGAAGGTAGTTGAACATCAGTTCTTTGATCATCAATCAAAGGTGCCTCATACAAGCGTAAGTTTTCAACATTAACAACTGAATACATTTGCATATAAGAAGGCAAGTCAAGTTGGAATGCATTATTACCAACTTGTTTTATGATCTTAAAAGGACCATAGCGTATGAGTTTAAGCTTTTTACCTTCCCCTTGCATCCTTTTTTTGCTAATGTGCAACCATACCTCATCTCCCTCTTGAAACTTGTGATCAACCCGGTGTTTGTCATGCCTCTCTTTGTATTTGCTTTGACTTTTCTCAAGCTGTTCTTGAACTTGTTGATGTATCATCTGAATTTGCTCAATGGACTTTCGAGCCTTATCAATATCACTATGGCCATTAATTGCAACATCCTTCCCAAAGATGAAGTCTAATGGCGATTTTGGCAAATACCCAAAGCATACTTCGAAAGGTGAGGTTTGTGTTGAAAAGTGCTTTGCCTGGTTGTAAGCGTGTTGAATGTAATGCAATTGTTCATCCCACAACTTAGGATGTTTGCTGCAATATCCTCTCAATAGATGCACAATTGTTCTGTTCACCACCTCGGTTTGTCCATCTGTTTGTGGATGAAAAGCGATACTCTTTTTCAGCGATGTGTCCATCATTCTCCATAGATTTGACCAAAAATTCCTAGTGAACCTGGAATCCCTGTCACTAATAATAGAAGTTAGCAATCCAAAATGAACCCAGGTCCCAAACATGTTGAAAATAAAGTTTAGCAGTTTGTTCAATAGTAATGGTTTTCTTATATGGCATAAGTATACACATTACATAAAGATAATTATGCTTTTTTATTGACATAGGTAGACCTCCAAAAAAGTCCATGGAGACACTCTCCCATGGCCTTGATGGTACCGGTAGTGGCATGTAAAACCCAAGCTTCCTATTACTAGGCTTACTTGTTGCACACATAGAACAACCTCTTAAAAAACGTGACACACTATCTATCACTATCTATCATGCGAGACCAATAGCAATACCTTTGTAGATGCGCCACTGTTTTGCTTACCCCAAAGTGTCCAGAAATAAGAGATGAATGAGCTTCTCTCATGACACTTAGCCTCTCCTTGTGGAATACACAACTTGCCCAAATGAAACAACAAATTTTTGTGCCTGTGATAATCTTTTTCTTCAACATGATTTCCTTGACTCAAACTAGAATACACATCTTGAAAATCAATGTCATGTGCATATTGTTCTATGTAACTCTCATGTACAACATAATCATTTTTTAGTAAAGTAGATGCACTAATGATTGGTCTTGAAAGCATATCAACAAATTTATTGAAAATACCATTCTTGTACCTTATAACCAAGTGAAACGGTTGAAGAAATCCCATCAACCTGAAATGTCTTGATTGCTGCAATTTTGTTTGTGACTGCACTTACTGTAATGGTTGGTGATCGGTATGTACAATAGTCTCTTTACCTATCAAGTAGTGTTTCCACTTCTTTACACTTTGTACCAACGCATATAGTTCTTTGTCATATGTAGGATAATTAGTTACAACACCATTAAATGTTTCAGAATGAAAAGAAATAGGCTTACCATGCTGCAAAAGTACTGCGCCCATGGCATAATTACTAGCATCAATTTGTATCTCGAATGGCTGTCTCAAATTTGGTAATGCAAGGACTGGAGCTAAACTGATCTTGTCTTTTAAAGATTCGAAAGCTTATTGTTGTTTGCCTCCCCATTGGAAGCCTTTCTTCACACTTGTCACTGCATGCATGGGAGTTGCGATGGAATAAACGTTAGCAATAAAATTTCTCCAATATTGAGCTGCACCTAAGAATCTTCTTACCTCGGTTACTGTTTTGTGTGTGGGAAAATTCACAATGGCTTCCACTTTAGAAGGATCAATACTCAATTCTCCTCCTACAATACGTCCCAAATATACCAAAGAAGTATTTCCAAACTCACACTTTGACTTCTTAAGAAACAATTTCTCTTTCTTCAAAATATCAAGCACTCTATTCACATGCAAGACATGATATTCTCTTGTTTTGATGAAAATTAATATGTCATCTAAGTACACAATTACAAATTATTCAAGGGATGAACACAAAAAACTATCCATAACACGCATGAAAGTTGCCGGTGCATTAAACAAACCAAATGGCATAACTAGCCACTCAAAGAGTCCTTGTTTGGTTTTGAATGCAGTTTTCCATATATCACTTTCTGCAATTATTACTTGATGATATCCACTTCGTAAATCTAACTTAGTGAAATTTTTTTCTTCTTTTAGCTGATCAAGGAAATCATCTATTCTTGGGAGTGGGTAACAATTCTTTACCGTAAACTTGTTCAAAGCTAGAAAATCTACACACATGCACCAAGTCCCATCTTTCTTTGGTATCAAGACTATGGGTGAACCGCATGGCGAGGTGCTTGGCCTTATGATTCCTTTGTCCAAAATCTACTTGATTTGCCTCTTTATTTCAACATTCTCCATTATCGACATGTGATAATACCGATGTTTGGAAGAGGACAATCTTGCTGCAACTGAATCTCATGTTGAATCTCTCTTTTTGGAGGCAATCTTGTTGGCTCCTAAAACATCTCATGATGTACATTAAATACATCATATAAATATGATTTCAACTTAGGATCACATCCCTCAAATGATTCATGATTAACATCAGATTTAGGCTTAATCATAAGAAGAAAAAAATTCTTACTTGAATTTACCAACCTCTTTACCTGTCTAACATTTACCATAGCAATGTTTGTCTTCTTGTGATGTGCTTTAACAATGAACTCCTTGCCATATTTGAATAAATGATATTTGTTCTCGTGGCGATGGAAGATTAATTTCCTATCATACAAGTAAGGACTCCCCAACACAATACATGTTATGTCAAGTGGAACCACATCTAATTCAACTATGTCAACAAAATTTGCAGTGATTGCAAACCGCAATATACATTTCTTTGGAACCTGTAGATTTGCATCCTTACAAATCCAACCCAATGGATATGGTTTTAGATGTGGTATGGTATCAAGGTGAAGTTTCTTGACCAAGTCTTCAGAGATTAAGTTTTCTTGTGACCCATTGTCAAACAATGTGTAAATCTTGGTATGTTTGGATATGACCCTCACATGAAACCGTTCTATTCTTTCTTCTTCATTTGGAGTATGTATGTGACAGTTTGATGTACTAGTACTGGGTTTAGTTTCAATTTCTTTTCCCTTCATGTTCTTCAATCCCATGGCTGTAATCTTTGATTCATCACCTGAATCAGATCCTAAATCATGTTGAGTTGTAGCTGCAGTTTTCTGTTTCCCTTTGTTATTGAGTTTCTTTGGCCTCATTTCAGGATGTAATTTCCAACAATGAGTTTCATCATGGCCTTCTTTTGAAAAATGTTTACAAACCAAATTTTCTCCCTCTTTCTTAACATATGCATTCTTTTTTATTTTACATTTTGAGGTATTTTCTTTGGATTTACCATTAAAATGTTTCTTTCTACCCTCTTCAGAAATGTTCTTCCCTCTAGCTTCTAGATGTGTGGCCTGAACACATACTTCATCTAGACTAGTGGGGTTAAACATGAGAATAGTATGTTTTATGTAGCTATGTAAGCCTCCTATGTACTTGAGAAAAGTATATTGGCTCTGAAAATCTACCCCTAATAAGAAAGATCTTCTCCTAAATTATTGGGTGTATTCTTGCACATTTTGTCCCTTTAATTGCCTAAAGTTCTGCCAGTTCATTATGGATTTTTGCATATGAGCTAATAGATAAAATTGTTGTTTTATAGCAGTAATGAAATCTGACCATGATATAATAATCTTACCATGTTTCTTGATTTCCTCCTTTGTCTTGCCTTCCCACCAAACAAGTGCTGCGCCTTCCATTCTCAATGAAGCTAATTGGATTTTTCTATCATTATCTTGAAGGTTATGTATTCTCAAATAGACCTCCAATTGCCTAATCCAATTATCAAGATTTTCTACATTGACTTCACCATTAAACATTGACAATTCAAACTTAACATCAAGTTTTAAAAACCGACTTTTACCAGTGTTCTTTGACTTGTGTGGTTGATGTATTGAAGAAGAAGTAGAGGATGATGATGAGGGCGAGGATGATGGCTCTCCATTGCCTCCATTTCCTTTATTTGACTTATCTTAATCATTGTGACCTCCTAAATATCCTTGTCCTTCCTTCTGAGGTTTGGGTCCTTCTCCTTATAGTTTCTCATTCCTTTCTTGATAAAGGATTCTAACCATATCAGTCATGTCAAGAAATGATTTCCTGAACACTGTTTCTTCCTCTTTGGGATCAACTTCTTCATGGATTTCTCCTTCGTCATGAGGCATGCTTAATGAAACTTCTAATTATTTAGGAGGTGAACTAGGTGGTGGAGATTGTGGCAATCTTGCTCTCCTTTTCTTTGGCTCTTCTTGAGACCCTTTTGCTTCCACCAATTTTCCTTCTCCTCTTTTGAGATTGAGCCTAGTAAGAATCTAAGACTTGCAAAAAGTTAAACAATTCTTTGCACTAAACAACACCAGAGAATAAACTCTAGCTCTGATACCAATCTGATCTGAAATGACTGTATTAGTTTTGCTATGCTAAGTGTCTTTTTAGTTTATAAACATGTGCATAATCAGTTCATTAGTTTTCTTAAGGATTGAGGTGTTTTTCCATGAACTATAAATGATTTTAGGTGAATTAGAAGCATAAAACAAGCTTAAATAACACTGAACAATAGTGTTAAACAGAGAAATAAGTCACCACACGAAATTTACATAGCAGGCATGATGAATCAGTTCACCCCTCCTGGGCTACATCTGCTGGTCCAACTCCCAATGGTATGTCCATCCTTCATTATGCTCGGAATTTTGCAAATAAATGTAGTTACAGTGCTCTAATGTCTTTTTCTCTGCACCAATGGCTCCAAAATGCTCCAATTAGTTAAAAATGACTCTTCATTCACTCAGAATGGGCAAAAATTGAGTCTCCTACTCTTTTTCCCAGTTACACCTAGAAAAACTCCACTAAAAGTGGAGAACTCTACTTATCTAGAGTTAAAATAGTGAATCCTGCCAATTTTTAGGCGCACTCCAAATAGCTCGCCAAACCACCTGCCGACTTGACCAAAAAATTTTGTTTGAGTGGTTGGGGTGGCCACATGCCAACCCCAAACCACGGTCTTCTAACCATCGGGTGGAACTCTAGGCTTAAACTCTGGTTGGATGTTTGATCTGCGGGTTGATTTGTGTGGCTAGCGCTAATCGTTGTAGAGATAACATTGGCAATAAACCGTGGCCATGTGACAAGTGCAAAACCGTCGACGGATTGAACAACCAGGTTAATGTATAGACCGCAAGTTCTAATATTTAATGTTTAATGCCATGTGATACCACCAGGGACGCTAGTGGTCCCAACCCCCAAATATAGTTTCAATACAACATAGATTTAATCCGCACCCTATGAATGTTAAGATTCAATGTGCAGATTGGGTGGTATGTAGTACGCTTGTTGGGCAGGAAGTCCAAGGTTCGATTCATGCAGACCCTCAAAAAATTTAACACACCATTTAGGGGACACATGGTAGCCTTAGGGTTAGCCATGTGGCACCCTTTAATTGGTCCTCCAAACCGTAATTTCAACAAATTAAACAATGAAACTTGTCATCCCATGATTGGCCCAGTGAAAAAGAATATTTCGAAAATATTCATTTTTTTTCTAACTGTACCTCCACCATGCTGACTGTGCATCCCAGTCAACCCTGGTCAAACTGTCGCATAATTTACCTGTTTGGCATTTTGATCAGAACACGATATCTCCCTCATATGACATCGGTTTTTCGAACCATTCACTGTGCCAGAATCAGGAAGACGATTTATATGCAACCATCCTAGTTTCAACCCAATCCTGTAACTTTGAATTTTGAGAAAAAATTATGAACTCCTGATCACTAGTGGCTTTATAACTGCACCTGGATAGTTCACAAATAATACAACTGATATTTTACTTGCCTTTAACCTTTTTCTCAATTGGGTCGTCGTCAGAATTGACATGCATGGATCTATTAATAGTGAATCATCAGTTACTTGGTAGATCACTACTTGTCAATTAAATCTATTTTAATTCACTTGATCTTCCACTAGCTCATCAATCAGTTAGAACTAGTTTAACTGATTTTAACTCAATTATTTTGAGTTAACTGATTGCACTCACACCACACTAGTGTTGCAACTGCAACTAGACCCTGTAAATAATAGAATCACTCTACATGCCTATCCTTTGACCCTCAACTCGAAATTCTTGAGCTAACTAAGTCTATCACACTTAGTTAACAATTACAAGTTTTTATGAGATAATATTACAATTTCTTTTCCAATTTATTTAAAAATTGGACACCCACATTTGCACTAATATGTCACTGAATTCCTCACTCATGTGTGACCTCGAATCCCATACTAGTATGTGGTGCATTTTCTGGTTGAATTTCAACACTCCCTCTCAACAAGAAATGGATTATATGCTACCCCGATATTGCCTCAGTGGTATTTGAATTTTCTCTTTATAAGAAACTTCGTCAAGATATCTTCATCCTAATCATTTGTGGGAATGTACTACAACAACATAATGCGTCTCTAAACACAATCTCTGAGATGGTGGTACCAGATGTCAATATGCTTGGACCTGTCATGGAATACTAGATTAACTGAGAGTTTTATGCAACTCTGGTTATCACAATGTATCACCCTCAGATCCATCTGATGACCAAACAAACCAATAAGTATCGTCCTCATCCAGATGGCCTCGCATGCAACCTGACTAGCTGCTATGTACTCTGCCTCATCTGAATTGAGTGCAAATGATCTCTACTTCCTATTGTACCAAAAATATGCTATTGATCCTATGCTGAAGATGCCCCCTGATGTGCTCTTCCTGTTTGATGGACTACCTGTCCAATCTGCATCGCTGAAGCCTTGAATCTTCACTCCCTTTATCCATCTGTACCATAATCCATACTCTGTAGTGCCCCTGAGATATCTCAACATATGCTTCCCCACCTTCCAAAATAGCTTGGTAGGCTTAACCATAGGCTGACTAAGCTGGTTAATTGCGTAGCATATGTCTGGTCGTGTGTTCACCAAATACATAAGTGAACCGACAAGTTGCGTGTAAAAAGTAACATCCACTACCTCACCTGAAGTAGCATCCTCCTTCATCTAGTTTCCTGCAAGAGGAATCTCCATGGGTTTGTTGCCCTCCATGTGGAACTTCCTCAGAATATCCTTGGTATATTTTCCCTAAGATACAATTAGCTCCCCGTCTCTTTGCCATATTTCCCAGCCAAGGAAATAATGCAAGAGCCCCATGTCCTTCATCTCAAAATCTCTTGCAAGATCCTCTTTGAAAGAAGTTATGAGCTACTCATAATTTTTCAGTATAATATCATTAACATAAAGTAAAATAATCAAAAGATTACCATCAACCACAATATGATATAGGTCTGCATCTGCTTCACTCTTTGTGAAGCCCAACCCAATGAAATAGCTACCGATCCTGGTGTACCAACCATGAGGTGCTTGCTTCAGCCCATACATTGCTCTCTTGAGTCCGCACACATGCGACTCCCTGTCAAAGGTATCAAAACCTTCTGGCTGCTCATCATACACTTATTCCTCAATAAATAGATTGAGAAAGGCTGCCTTTACATCCATCTGATGTATCTTCCACCCCATCTGCACTGAGAGTGCAAGGATAGATCTAATCGAAGAGTACCTTGCAATCGGTGCAAAAGTCTCCTCATAGTCAATCCCCTCTACCTGTGAGAATCCTCGGGCCACAAATATATCCTTGTATTTCTCCACACTCCCATCTGCAGTTTGCTTCACTTTGTAGATCCACCTGGATCCAACCATTGACGTCCCCACTGGTTTTGGGACCACCTCCCATGCACTGTTTATGCTAATGGAGTCATACTCCTCAACCATGGAAATAACCCATGTTGGCTACTACACTACTTCCTCAAAAGAGGATGGTTCTGTCACAATACACTTGCTCATAAGAGCCATGTATCCAGTATACATGTCTAGGGCCTTCTCTGCCTGTGTTGTGATGTAGGTGCACCTACATGCTCTGTCGCATCTAGCATCAATCTGTCAGCCTCTCTGGTGCACTTCCTACCATTTCTGGTGGATGGATCTGCATGAGTGGTTTCTGCCACTCCATGATCCTTTTCTTGTGGCTGCTCCACATCCTAAGGTTCATCCTTTGGAACCAAGATTTCCTCATCTGCATGCAAGTCAAGCTCCCTCTCAAGGGACAATCACATGGCTTTCTCCTCACAAATTTAACATCTCTCCTGACAACTATCATCATGTTAGTCAAAAAATACACCCGATAGTTGTGGGGAGTATTAGTGTACCCCAAAAATAGTCCAACCTATGTATTTGGTTCTATCTTCTTCCTGGCATCTTTGGTCACACGGAAATAGACAGATGAGCCAAAAATTTTAAAATATGAAACATCTGGTTTCTTACCTGAAAAAGCTTCCTCTTGTGTAGTGATGTCAAGTATCCAATGAGGACTGTGGTTCTGAAAAAATACCGCTGTGTTGCATGCCTATGCCCAGAGGTGCAATGATAGGCCCTGATCATGCAACATAGCTCGTGTTGCTCCCACAGTTGTTCTGTTATTTCTTTCTGCAACCCCATTCTATTGTGGGTTATGAGGTGAAATCAATTCTCTCGGAATTCCTTCTTTGGCATAGAAGTTCTTGAATTCATTAGAGATATACTCAACACCAATTTCACTCCTTATAACTTTCACCTTCTTCCCTGTATCTTTCTCTACCAGTGATTTTATCTCACAAAACTTGGAGAACGTTTGATCTATATTCTGCAGAAAGAAGATCCAACACTTTCTAGAAAAATCATCAACATAAATCACATAATACTTGTGCTTTGCTGTGCAAGGTGTAGAGAATGGTCCACACAAGTCTGAGTGAAAACTCTCAAGGATTTCTGTTGCTCGGTTCTCCTTATCATGAAAAGTTGCTTTAGTATACTTCCCCATGGTACATCCCTTGCATGTGTCTATCTGCACAAGAGTACCATTTGGAAGACCTGTAGAAATCTGTTGCATGATCCTCAAAGCACTATGGTGTATATGACCCAATCTCCTGTGTCATAACTCACCTGTAACCCTACTCACCATATTCCCTGATTTACTGCTCAATGCTGTGCAACCATCTACATAAAGTTTGTAGAGGTTCTTCACATGAACCCCAATATTCTTTACTTGTCCTGTGGATTTGTGATGAAGGAACACCTTTCCTTCATTGAAAACTACATCATATCAAAGATCCTCCAACATAGAAACTGAAACTAAATTCTTTTTCAAGCCTGGTACATGCATGAAATATTTTAATATGAAAGGTTTACCTGACTTTCTCTGGAAGGTAATTTTACCAAGCCTGGTAGTGCTATACCTCTCATCATCACCCATCTCGATGTGCATCTGAAGATACTTTTCCTCCAAGCTACTAAAGAGTTATTTGTTTCCTGTCATGTGGAAAGATGATCCACTATCCATGTACCACATAGATTCCATCATAGTTGATGCCATGCATGCGATGAGAGAGAAGTCCAACTCAAACTGTGAGGCCAAAGCTCCACCCGCTACACCTCCTGGAGCCTTGTTGTTGTTTTTCTTCTTTTATGGACAATTTATGGCATAGTGTCCATGATCATGACAGTGAAAACATTTCACCTTTGACATGTCACGCTTCTTGCCTTCTTTGACGGTCTCAGATTTGGAATGGGACTTATTCCCCTTCCCGTTCTTTGCCTTACCAACCAAGGCACAATTTTCCTCATCATCAGTCTTGGATGAGGATCCATCCCTGGTATTCCGCCGAAAATCTTCTTGTACCAAATCTGACAATAGTCGCTCCCATTATGGTAACTTCTCCCTCCCATTCACAGAGTCCTGGTAACTGTGCCAGCTCTTGGGAAGGCCTAGAAGTGCTAGTCTCACCAAGTGATCATCAGCTACAGTAATCCCAAAACTTCCAAGCTCATCTCGACATTGAGTGAACTTGGTCAAGTTTTTCTGGATTGTGTCGCCCTTCTCCATTTTTATTTTCCTGAGCTTGTCCTTGAGTGCCAATTTTCTTTGGTCACTACTGCTTTGAAACATATCTGTCAAGGCCTTCCACATAGCATATGGAGTTGCCTTTCCATGGAGACTTGAGACAGTATGATCTCGAACTCACTCTAACAATATCCTCCTCACCTTTTCTACCTTCTTCTGCCATGCATCAAGAAGTTGGGCATCTACTGCAGCGGGCTTGGGAATATCTGTTAGGTCCCTATATTACTAGTGTAATCCCTTATTATGTTAGTATAGTCCCCCTTATTGTTATTGTTGTACCCCTGTAACCTCCATTTTGTTGTTATTGTGCCCTTATATTATTATTGTTAGGTCAGCTACGATTACATTGTGGCCCCATGGACTCCTATATATAGAAAGGAGGTTTTTTCATTTTCATCATCCAAGATTTGTTCATTCATGTAATGTATTGGAGGTTTCCCGCTCAAAGTGGCTTATTTCTAAGGCGTTGATATCTCTTTTCTTCTATTTTTGGAGTTGGTTTCACAACATTTGGTATCAGAGCTTTGGATTCTAGGGTTTTGCTGCACCAAACAGGTCATCGTGGAATTTTCGCTATAAATTTTTTTCTACGAAGGTTCAGAAGCTGAAATTTTTTGAGCACAAAGCCGAAATCCTGAGGAACATCGTCGCAAAATTTCAGAGCTTGGTTCGCAATATTTTTTGATATATAATCTGTGGAAGTTAGGGCATTTTGTAGGCTCGTGAATTTAACCTAAATAGGTCATTGCAGAATTTTCGCTATAACTTTTTTCCTACGTAGGTTCAAAAGCTGAAATTTGGAGCATGAAGCCAAAATCCTGAGGAACATCTTCGTAAAATTTCAGAGCTTGGTTTGCAATATTTTCGGAGATATGTTCTGTGGAAGTTAGGGATTTTTTAGGCTCCAGAATTTCATCTCAAAGAGGTGATCGTGGGAAAATCTTCATAACTCCATATCTGAGCATCGGATTGGAATTCTGTACAAATTGGCCAAAATTAAACGGACTTTAGTTTCTTTTCTATCAATTTCAGAGTCGAAGGAGGAAATAGTGACATGTGGAAAGTTGTACAAGTTCGCTCTACTGAACCAGTCCATAATTAGGTCATTTTGGGAGATTGGACACAACTTTGTTTGGAAGAATCCAAATCAGGTTAGACCTATGGAATTCGAAAGAGGATTTAGAGGGCTACATCAGGGCCAAATTTTAGATATTGAGGATTCTAAATCATAGAGATAGTTCAGTTTCAATATTGAGCTCCTCAAAATGAAGAAAAAGGTGTGTATTTGTTTTTTCAAATTGCATAAGTCTTGTGTGAAAAATCAGTTTGAAGTGATTCCAAGGGCATATTCAAGCATAGATATCAGTATTGGGTTCTAAAATTCCACCTAAAAATAATTCCATACCAATTAAGCCCTCAGAAAGCTATACTATGACGCCTGAAGAGGAAGAATTGCAGTATGAGATATCAAAATTATGGTACCAAGTGCAACAAATTTCGATCTTACAAAGAGCAATCAAAGATGACATAGATGCTTTAGAAGAAAAATTGAAGGCTAAGTTGAACGGTTTGAAGGATCAAATGAAAGATAATATGGATAATGAAGTAGTGGAATATCACATCGAGCATCAACAACAAGTTCTCCAACTCTCAAAGGATAACCTAACTTTGGTGCAGAATCTAATGAAACAACTAAAATATCAACATCACATCGAAAGAAGTTTTGAAACGGTCACAGAAACAAGAACCCGAAAAGTACGATCAATTTCAAGGTATCTCAGAAAGTGGAAGAAATTTCCTGTAGAATATTCCACATGGGAGGATGAGAATTTTATATAGAAGCATCAAGAAATAATCAAGCATTGAGGAAAACACTTGTTTGAAGGAGAGGGGCATGTTATGTCCTTATATTACTAGTGTAGTCCCTTATTATTTTAGTGTAGCCCCCCTTATTGTTATTGTTGTACCCCTGTAACCCCCATATTGTTATTATTGTGCCCTTACATTATTATTGTTAGGTCGGCTAAGATTACATTGTGGCCCCACTAGGATTACATTGTCGCCCCATGGACTCCTATATATAGAAAGGAGGTTTTGTCATTTGTATCATCCAAGAATTTTTCATTCATGTAATGCATTGGAGGTTTCCCCCTCAAAGTGACTTATTTCTAAGGCATTGATATCTCTTTTCTTCTATTTTTGGAGCTGGTTTCACAACATTTGGTATTAGAGCTTTGGATTCTAGGGTTTCGCTGCTCCAAACAGGTCATCGTGGAATTTTCGCTATAATGTTTTTTCTACGAAGGTTTAGAAGATGGAATTTTTAGAGTACGAAGCTGAAATCTTGAGGAACATCGTCGCAAAATCTCAAATCTTGGTTCGCTTTATTTTCGGAGATATGGTCTGTGGAATTTAGGCCTTTTTCAGGCTCCCAAATTTCATCTCAAAGAGGTGATCGTGGGAAAATATTCATAACTCTCTCTCTGAGCATCAGATTGGAATTTTGTAAAAATTGGTCGCAAGTACACAGACTGTAGTTTCTTGTCTATCAATTTTAGAGCCGAAATATGAAACACTGACACATGGCAAGTCGTACAAGTTTTCTCTACTGAACCAGCCCATAATTAGGTCATCGTAGGAGATTGGGCACAATGTTTTCTTCAAGAATCCAAATCAGGTCAGACCTATGGCATTGGAAAGAGGATTCAGAGGGCTACTGCAGGACCAAATTTTAGATATTTAAGATCTGCAATCACAAAGATAATTCAGTTTCAATATTGAGCTCCTCAAAATAAAGAAAAAGGTGTGTAATTTTTTCCGATAAGTCTTGTGTAAAAAAATCAGTTTGAAGTGATTCCAAGGGCCTATTGAGCATATATTTTAGTATTGGGTTCTGAAATGCCTCTCAAAGGATAATGTAACTTTGGTGCAAAATCAAATGAAACAACTAGAAGATCAATGTCACATCGAAAGAAGTTTTGAAGCAGTCATAGAAACAATAACTCGAAAAGTACAATCAATTTCAGATTATCTCAGCAAGTGGAAGAACTTTCCTGTAGAAGATTCCACATGGGAGGATGATAATTTTATACATAAGCATCAAGAAATAATCAAGCGTTGAGGACAACACTTGTTTGAAGGAGAGGGGCATGTTAGGTCCCTATATTACTAGTTTAGTCCCTTATTATGTTAGTGTATACCCCATTATTGTTATTTTTGTACCCCTGTAACCCCCATATTGTTATTATTGTGCCCTTACATTATTATTGTTAGGTCGGCTAGGATTACATTGTGGCCCCATGGACTCCTATATATAGAAATGAGGTTTTTTCATTTGTATCATCCAAGAATTGTTCATTCATGTAATGTATTGGAGGTTACCCCCTCGAAGTGGCTTATTTCTAAGGCATTGATATCTCTTTTCTTCTATTTTTGGAACTGGTTTCACAACATTTGGTATCAAAGGTTTGGATTCTAGGATTTCGCTGCTCCAAACAGGTCATCGTGGAATTTTCGCTATAAATTTTTTTATACGAAGGTTCAGAAGCTGAAATTTTTAGAGCGGGAAGCTGAAATCCTGAGGAACATCGTCACAAACTTTCAGATCTTGGTTCGCAATATATTCGGAGATATGATCTGTGTAAGTTAGAGGTTGTTGCAAGCTCTTGAATTTAACCTAAATAGGTCATTGTGGAATTTTCACAATAACGTTTTTTCTACGAAGGTTCAGAAGCTTAAATTTTTAGAGTGAAAAGCTGAACTCCTAACAAATATTGTCGCAAAATTTCAGATCTTGGTTCACAATATTTTCATAGATATGGTCTGTGGAATTTAGGTCTGTTTCAGGCTCCCAAATTTCATCTCAAAGAGGTGATCGTGGGAAAATCTGCATAACTCTCTCTCTGAGCATCAGATTTGAATTCTGTAAAAAACGGCCACAAGCACATGGATTGTAGTTTCCTAGATATCAATTTTAGATAAGAAGGAAGAAACATTGACACGTGGAAATTCGTTCCAGTTTTCTCTATTGAACCAGTCCATAATTAGGTCATCGTAGGAGATTGGGCACAACTTTGTCTTCAAGAATCCAAATCAAGTCAGACCTGTGGCATTCAAAAGAGGATTCAAAGGGCTACCTCAAGGAAAAATTTCAGTTATTGAGGATCCAAAATCACATAAATAATTTAGTTTCAATATCGAGCTTCTCAAAAGAAAGAAAAAAGTGTGTATTTGGTTTTTAAAATTGCATAACGTTTGTTTGAAAAAGAAATTTGAAGTGATTCCAAGGGCATATTTAAGAATTTTTATCAGTATTGGGTTCTATAATGCCTCCAAGAAATAATTCCATACCCATTAAGTCCTCAAAAAGCTATACTATGACGCATGAAGAGGAAGAATTGTAGTGTGAGATATCAAAATTACGGTACCAAGTGCAACAAATTTCAATCTTACGAAGAGCATACGAAGATGACATAGATGGTTTAAAAGTAGAAATGGAGGCTAAGTTGGATGGTCTGAAGGATCTAATAATAGCTAATATGGATGATAAATTAGTGGAAGATAACTCGAGCATCAACAACAAGTTCTCCAACTCTCAAAGGATAACCTAACTTTGGTGCAAAATCTAATGAAACAACAGGAATATCAACATCACATCGAAAGAAGCTCTGAAGCAGTCACAAAAACAAGAACTTGAAAAGTACGATCAATTTCAGAGTAACTCATCAAGTGGAAGAACTTTCCTGTAGAAGATTCTACATAGGAGGATGGGAATTTTATACAGAAGCATCAAGAAATAATCAAGCGTTGAGGACAACACTTGTTTGAAGGTGAGGGGCATGTTAAGTCCTTATAAAACTAGTGTAGTCCCTTATTATGTTAGTGCAGCTCCCCTTATTTTTATTTTTGTACCCATGTAACCCCCATATTGTTATTATTGTGGCCTTACATTATTATTGTTCGGTCGGCTAGGATTACATTGTGGCCCCATGGACTCCTATATATAGAAAGGAGGTTTTTTCATTTATATCATCCAAGAATTTTTCATTAGTGTAATGTATTGGAGGTTTCCCCCTCAAAGTGGTAGATTTATAAGGTGTTTATCTCTCTTTTCATCTATTTTTGGAGTTGTTTTCACAACATTTGGTATCAGAGCATTGGATTCTAGGGTTTCGCTGCTCCAAACATGTCATCTCGGAATTTTTGCCATAATTTTTTTCTACGAAGGTTCAGAAAATGAAATTTATACAGTACGAAGATAAAATCCCAAGGAACATCTTCGCAAAATGTTAGAGCTTGGTTCGCAATATTTTCAGAGATATGATCTGTGGAATTTAGGCCTTTTTGCAGGCTCCTGAATTTAACCTAAACAGGTCATCGCGGAATTTTCACTATAACATTTTTTCTACGAAGTTTCAGAAGCTAAAATTTGTAGAGTGCGAAACCTAAATCCCGAGGAACATCGTTGCAAAAGTTCAGATCTTGGTTCACAACAGTTTCGGAGACATGGTCTGTGGAAGTTAGGTCTTTTGCAGGCTCTTGAATTTCATCTCAAAGAGGTGATTGTGGGAAAATATTCGTAACTCCCTCTTTGAGCATCGGATTTGAATTCTGTAAAAAGTGGCCATAAGTACATGGAATTTAGTTTCTTTTATATCAATTTTAGAGCTGAAGGAGGAAACAATGACACATGGCAGGTCGTACAAGTTCGCTCTACTGAACCAATCCATAATTAGGTCATCTTGGGAGATTGGGCATAACTTTGCCTTGAAGAATCCAAATTAGGTCAGAACTGTGGCATTCGAAAGAAGATTTAGAGTGCTACTTCAGGGTGGAAATTCAGATATTGAAGATCTTAAATCCCAGAGAGAATTCAGTTTCATTATATAGATACTCAAAAGCAAGAAAAAAGTGTGTACTTTGTTTTAAAAATTGCATATCGTTTCTTTGAAAAAGAAGTTTGAAGTGGTTCCAAGGGCATATTGAAATTTTTTTATCAGTAATGGATTCTATAATGCCTCCAAAAAATGATTCCATACCCATTAAGCCCTCAAAAAGCTATACTATGACGCATGAAGAGGAAGAATTGCAGTATGAGATATCAAAATTACGGTACCAAGTGCAACAAATTTCGATCTTACGAAGAGCAACCGAAGATGACATAGATGGTTTAAAAGTAGAAATGGAGGCTAAGTTGGATTGTTTGAAAGACCAAATAAAATATATTATAGATGATAAAGTAGTGGAATATCACATCGAGCATCAACAAAAAATTCTCCAACTCTCAAAGGATAACATAACTTTGGTGCAAAATCAAATGAAACAACTAGAAGATCAACATCACATCGAAAGAAGTTCTGAAGCAGTCATAGAAACAAGAAATAGAAAAGTACAATCAATTTCAGATTACCTCAGCAACTGGAAGAACTTTCCTATAGAAGATTCCACATGGGAGGATGAGAATTTTATACAGAAGCATCAAGAAATAATCAAGCGTTGAGGACAACACTTGTTTGAAGGAGAGGGGAATGTTAGGTCACTATATTACTAGTTTAGTCCCTTATTATTTTAGTGTAGACCCCCTTATTTTTATTGTTGTACCCCTATAACCCCCATATTTTTATTATTTTTCCCTTACATTATTATTGTTAGGTCGGCTAGGATTACATTGTGGCCCCATAGACTCCTATATATAGAAAGGAGGTTTTTTCATTTGCATCATCCAAGAATTGTTCATTCATGTAATGTATTGGAGGTTTCCCCCTCGAAGTGGCTTATTTCTAAGGCGTTGATATCTCTTTTATTCTATTTTTGGAGCTGGTTTCACAACGTTTGGTATCAGAGCTTTGGATTTTAGGGTTTCGTTGCTCCAAACAGGTCATCGTGGAATTTTCTCTATAAATTTTTTCTATGAAGGTTAAAAAGCTGAAATTTTTAGAGTGTGAAGCCGAAATCCTAAGAAATATCTTCACAAAATTTTAGATCTCGGTTCGTAATATATTCAGAGATATGATCTGTGGAAGTTAGGGATTTTTGCAAGCTCCTGAATTTAACCTAAACAGGTCATCGCGGACTTTTCACAATACATTTTTTTCTACGAAGGTTCATAAGCTGAATTTTTTAAAGTATGAAGCCAAAATCCTAAGGAACATCATCACAAAATTTCAGAGCTTGGTTCGCAATATTTTTGGAGATATGATCTATGGAAGTTAGGTCTTTTTGCAGGCTTCTGAATTTAACCTAAACAGGTCATCGTGGAATTTTCGCTATAACTTTGTTTCTACAAGGGTTCAGAAGCTAAAATGTTTAGAGAGTGAATATGAACTCCTGAGGAACATTTTTGCAAAATTTTGGAGCTTGGTTCGCAATATTTTCAGAGATATGGTCTGTGTAAGTTAGATATTTTTCAGGCTCCTGAATTTCATCTCAAAGAGGTGATCGTGAGAAAATATTCATAACTCTCTCTCTGAGCATTGGATTGGAATTCTGTAAAAAGTGGCCACAAGCATACGGACAGCAGTTTCCTAGATATCAATTTCAGAGCTGAAGGAGGAGACAGTGACACATGGAAATTCATACAAGTTCTCTCTACTGGACAAGTCCATAATTAGGTCATCGTAGGAGATTGGACACAACTTTGTCTTCAAGAATCCAAATCAGGTTAGAATTGTGGCATTCGAAAGAGGATTCAGAGGGATACCTTAGGGAAAAAATTCAGTTATTTAGGATCCAAAATCACATAAATAATTTAGTTTCAATATCGAGCTTCTCAAAAGAAAGAAAAATGTGTGTATTTGGTTTTTAAAATTGCATAACGTTTGTTTGAAAAAGTAGTTTGAAGTGATTCCAAGGGCATATTTAAGAATTTTTATCAGTATTGGGTTCTATAGTGCCTCCAAAAAATAATTCCATACTCATTAAGCCCTTAGAAAGCTATACTATGACACATGAAGAGGAAAAATTGTAGTATGAGATATCAAAATTACGGTACCAAGTGAAACAAATTTTGATCTTACGAAGAGAAACTGAAGATGACATAGATGGTTTAAAAGAAGAAATGGAGGTTAAGTTGGATTGTTTGAAGGATCAAATAAAATCTATTATGGATGATAAAGTAGTGGAATATCACATCGAGCATCAACAACAAGTTCTCCAAATCTCAAAGGATAACCTAACTTTGGTGCAAAATCAAATGAAACAACCGAAAGATCAACATCACATCGAAAGAAGTTATGAAGAAGTCACAGAAACAAGAACTCAAAAAGCACAATCAATTTCAAATTATCTTAGCAAGTGGAAGAACTTTCCTGTAGAAGATTCCACGTGGGAGGCTGAGAATTTTATACAGAAGCATCAAGAAATAATCAAGCGTCGAGGATAACACTTGTTTGAAGGAGAGGGGCATGTTAGGTCCCTATATTACTAGTGTAGTCCCTTATTATGTTAGTGTATACCCCCTTATTGTTATTGTTGTACCCCTGTAACCCCCATATTGTTATTATTGTGCCCTTACATTATTATTGTTAGGTCGGCTAGGATTACATTGTGGCCCCACTAGGATTACATTGTGGCCCCATGGACTCCTATATATAGAAAGGAGGTTTTGTAATTTGAATCATCCAAGAATTGTTCATTCATGTAATGTATTGGAGGTTTCCCCCTCGAAGTGGCTTATTTCTAAGGCATTTATATCTCTTTTCTTCTATTTTTGGAGCTGGTTTCATAACATTTGGTATCGACAGTGAGGGTATGGAGAAGGCATGTGCGGCTGGTATATTAGGGCCAAAATCAGGAAACTACTCCATAATGGTCAGATTGGTAACCCTAATCCATGTTTTCCTAGTGACGACTCTCCCTCCTCCATGCCTATGAACCGAGGTTCCAACTGTTCCATCTCTGCCAGCGACGCAACCATGTGAGCCCCAATTATTTTTTGAGGTAGGTAGTTTGACCATATCTATGTCGGCTCTAGTGTATCGAAGGAGTAGTCAAGTTTCTCCTCTTCCATAATGACATTTCTAGCAGAATCGGTGTTGTCCATCAAAAACCACCAAAACCTTCTTTCCCTCTGTAAATTTTCCGAGAAAAATTGCTCTGGGTCTATAATTGCCAGTCTAGCTTTGCTGGGGTCTTGAACTATGCAGTTGGAATAATTATTTTTCCCGTATGTCGGGTTGTTAGCATTTAGAAAACCGCGAAGCCCTTCGGGTAGTCAACCCATCCTTCCACTGCCCATGACAGTTTAACAATTTCGCACTCATTTTGGGTTAGTCTCTCTCCGAAATAAACATCCCCATAGTGCGGTCTAGTGTCCCCGAGTGCCCCTCTCCTAGTGTTATGTTGCAGGGGCCGCCATGGTTAGGGGGGGTATCCCTTGTCTCTTATACATATACTAAGGGGACATTGACTTAGAATTATCAAACATTGTCTTGTACATTGTATTCATTGTAAAAGTATGTTTCCCCCTTGAAGAGGTCTATAATTTTTTGTGTCTTATTGTTTTTAAGGTGCAAGGTTCAAAACATTTGATATTGGAGCTTGTGATCCTAGGGTTTTGCTACTTCAAACAGTTCATCATGGCATTTTTGCTATAATTTTTTTTCTTTCTTTCTTTCTGGGAGGCTTCAAATGGTGAAACTTGGAGAATATTGAGGATAAATGATAGTTAATATCTAGATCAAAATTTCAAACCTTGGTTCGCTATAGGTTTATAGATATGCTCCAAGGAAGTTGGGGTTCCTGAATGCTCCTGAAATCAATCTCAAACATGTAAGTTCAGAATTTTCACTCTAACCTTTTTTTTTTCATTTTTCTAGGAGGTCTCAGACTGTGGAACTTGGGCCAGAATGAAGAAAAATCTCATGGAACTATGATTCAAATTTCAAATATTTGTTTGCTATAATTTTGAATGTATGCTCTAAGGATGCATGGGTTCCTGAATGCTCCTGAAATTAGTTTCAAACAAGTCAGTTTGGAATTTTTGCAAATATATATATATCTGTGTGTGTGTGTGTGTTATATACATATATGTGTGTGTGTGTGTGTATCCTATGAACTTTTAGTTACTAAAACTTTGACCATATTAAGGATAAATCTAAATGAAAATCTAGCTCAATTTCAGAATTTGGTTCACTATACTTTTGAAGTTATACCAAGTGGAATTTAGTGTTTGTGAATAAAACTAAAATAGATTTAAAAAAAATTCGCATGGTATTTTTTATGTATCTTCTTTTATGGGAATTTGTATACTGTGAAATTTTCATGGATTTTTGAAACATATAGAAGTACCACATGTACAAATTTTATAATTATATTCAAAGAATTGGATTTATGGCACACTATACAAGTTTTATCGTGGGAAGAGGCTAAAAATCAACATGTTTTGGGAAAGTTAACATAAGTTTCCCTTAGCACATCAAATTTTTGTCACACCCATGGAATTCTATAAAATATATATCATAAAATTACAGACCAAAGTTTCAGATCCTAAGGGACTCAAATCTCAGAGATATATCAAGAAAAAAAGTTCCATCACTTAGATATTCTCCAAATTAAGGTTTTGAAGATAAATCACTTTCAAGTGACCTAACTATTCAATAAAAGATCCTATTTTTTTAAAAATCCATTTTTGTGAATGAAATTTATGGTAAAGAGGAGTACTATTATTATTTTTCAACATGCCTCTAAAGAAACATACTACAATAACTAAATCTACTTAAGGCTCATCCTTGACTCATGAAGAAAGTTAAGACTTAGAATTTAAGTTATCTCAATTAGGGAATAAAATTAATGAAATTGATGGTAATATGTTGAAAAAGGTGGATTTATCAAGTTCTTGAGAAAAAATTAAAGCATAAATGGAGAAGAAGATGAATGAAAATAAGAAGGAATATAAAACAATATGAATGAAAATAAGGAAGAAATACAAAAAACCATGAATACTATGGAAAATATTCTCTTGTAGAGGCTTCCTAAAAGGGATATTGAGATGCAATGAAATAACGAAAACAAGGAGAACCATTCTGCTAAAACTCAATCACCTCTGGGAAATATTTTATCACAATTAGAGAGCACAAATATTAAATCACAAAATGATAATCTTGATTTTTCAATCGAAGATCCACATCATCGGGGATTCAAGTCAACACCAAGGAATTACTACAGTCTAAAGATCAACATGAGGAAGTTTGTTGGTAATGAACCTATAACATGTATATTTCAAATGGATCAATACTTTGATCTACACTAAATGACAACTTTACAAAAGGTAAATATTACAATTGTGCTTTTGGAAGAAGACCAACATGCATGGTTCAACGAATTCGTGAATGTAAAAATGATTAAATTATATCTTGGTCCATTTTAAAAGAGGAATTGATAACACATTATTAGGATATTAGGAGAAATACATTATTTAGTAAAATGGTAAACCTTCGACAAAAGGATCTCGTTACAGAGCACAATCAATAATTCCAAACTTGAGTCTTAGGGTAAATAATATTTAAAAGTAAAATTTTTTAAACTTATTTAAGGGAAATTTAAAGGAAAACATATGGGGTGCATCCCTTTGAACCTAAACCTCTATAGTATGCTTTCAATATGGCAGGGAAAGTTGAAAGTAAAAATATGGTTGCTAGAAAATTGGTCACTAATAACTATAGAGAAAATCATGCCCCTCTCCTAAATCAAGACAATTGTGCACTCAAAAAATGGATAAAAGAAGAGCAAAGGGACTATGTTTCAACTATGAAAACAAGTATATTAATGAGCATATATGCAATGAAAATAAATTATTCAACATGGATTGTGAAGATGAAGAAGATCAAGAACTTTTTTACCAATCGTACCAACTCTTTCTTTCATTTAACAACAAAACCTTATGGTTTTTTCTTGTAAATTATTCTTCCATATCCCCATGTGCAAATTTTGTCTCCACATCCATCCTATATACTTCAAAATACAAAGTAGAAACAAATAATAAAATAAATCTAATAGAATTTAACTTGGAAACAAGGGAAAAAAATCTCACTGAATTTAATTCTCTCTACATGGGAATAACATTTTGCTACTAACCAAGCTTTGTATTCCTCCACTCTACCTTCTGCATTGAAATTCTTCTCAAATACCCTTTTTCTACCAATGGGATTTATTCTAGTCAGTAACATCACTAGACATGAAGCCTGATTTTTGTCTAAAGCTTCCATTTCTTCAACCATGGACTTTTACTAGTGTTTTTTATCCTCTAAACCAACAACCTCCTTAACAATTATAAGATCACTATCAATTCAAAAAAGGAAACTTTGAATGAGAATTAGGTGGAGTATACCTTTATGGCTACCTTATTTCCCGGAATGATCTCCTTAATACAAAAGTATGTGGTTCTTCTTCTTCTGCCTCCTATTCATTTTAGTTTGATTCATCATCCTTCAGTTCAATTTCTATCTTTTTTGGTTCTTTCTCCCTTGGTAAGACTTCTTGTTTAATAACATCTTTTAATTCTCTAAATACTACATCTCAATTGTACACTACCTTCTTATTTTTTAGGTTCGAAAGCTCATAACCTTTTGAACTATCTTTATATCCAATAAAGATACACTCTTCATCATTCTAATCTATATTACTCCTATTCTCCTTTTGAACATGTATATAGGCATCACAACCAAATACCATGAGATGTTTAAGAGGATGTATCTTGCCAATCCATACACCATATGGGTCTTATTAGCTAATGAGGGTGATTTATTTACCATGTAACATGCAATATCCATTTCCTCTACCTAGAATTCCTATCCTAACCTAGCACAACCAAGCATACTCCTTGCTTTCTCCATCAAATTCCTATTCATATTTTCTGCAACTCCATTGTGTTGAGGTGTATATGGAGTAGTATTCTAAATTTTTATATTGCATTCTTACAAAGTTATTTGAATTCATTATCGTATAATTATCCACCATTATCTGTATTTAACACCTTATTTTTCTTCTCTTCCTAGTTTTCCACAAGAGATATAAACTCTTTGAATTTTTTAAAGACTTCATAGTTTCTTCTTGTGGAAATAAATACATGTATTCCTTAAGAATTCACATATAGATGAGACATAGTATACAATTTTACCCTAGTGATGGAACTGACACAGAACCAAACACATCATTGTGCACCAATTGTAATATTCCCTCTGACCTTATAGCACCGAAGGAGAAACTTATTAATTTTTTCTTCCCACACAAAATTTTTTCATATAAATCAAAATCCAAAGAGAAATTGGACATACCTTCTACCATACCATTACCATGTAGTAAAGGAAGGTCCTTCTCTCCAATATGTCCTAGTCTTTGATGCCATAATATAGTCTTTTCACCAAAAATTGTGGGATTTTTTTCCTTCTTCTACTTCATTCTTAGAAACAATGGAATTGTTGCACCCATCATTAAAAATGCTTCCTAGTAGCTTATGCAAAGTATCAATACAAAATCCTCTCAACAATAACATTTCTCCTTGAGCCATCTTGTTATTATTCTCTTGAATAAATGTTTTTACACCTGCATCACTTATCTTGCTTACATAAATCAAATTTATATCTAATCGTAGGATGTGGAGAACAATGAGGAGTGTTATAATCCTTCCAATAATAAGCTTCAACTTGAATTTTACCTGTCTTATGATTCTAGGTATTGAGACATCTACTAGGAAAACATCATTGCCATCATAACTTTGATACTGACAAAACCACTCCCTATGAGTAATAATATAAAAGAATACCCACGAGTCAACTAAGCATGCCTCATTGTTATAGGTCAATTTGGGCGCCATTCCAAATGACTTGGTTAATTGGGCATCATCTCTAGGACCAATGATTAAGGGCCTATCATTCCCTATCATTTCAGTTGCTACATGCCCTAAGACAAAGACCAAGACAAATCATTCAAAGACTTTCATCTGCAAAGGTTTCCAAGATTTGAAGTTTATAATATATCATGTGAGAGCTCATCAATGCTGCCTCTAAAGGGATTAAGTGCGTTGCATATGCAGGTAGCCCCATGCAAGGCTGCTCTGCAAAGCACTTCCATTCATAGGTGTGTTGGTCACATTGGGAGCAAAATTTTCATTGTTTCGGAATCTCCACTTTGCCAGTGCCTTCTAGAAGAGTTCACATGTGTCAAGATTCGAATCCATGTGTCCATTTTACATCTACAATATTGGGAACATGTATTTCCTATTATTGGAAAGTCATTGATTGTAAAACTACCTTTATCTCATCTATAAATTGAGCACAGATCTTAGTGTTTGATAAGGAATAATTTGAGTAGAGAAATGCTGGTGGAATTTCAATTGAGGAGTTGATTTGAGTGACATATTTCTGGAGATATGTGCATTTTGATGATGCTGGGATGCTGCTGGAGATGGTGACACTAAATCAATCACTGAGTTTTTTTTCACAAAGAAAAAATTAATCAATCACTGAGTTGTAACCTCCCCTTCTATCATTATTAAAGATTACTACTTATCTTTCCCTATATGCATCTGTATAAGCTTTAATTTTCCATATTATGATGTATTAGTTGATGTATATGGTTTATGCTTTATTGGTTTAGCTAACTAACTTGAATATACATCTGTATTATTTCTATCTCTTGCTGTTTAGTGTTCATTCTTGCAGGAAATATTTTGCACAGTCGGTTGGAATTTGAAGCTACAACAAAAGCGATAGAAGGAAACTTTGGAAGCGCTTGGATTCCAAGTAAGCTTCTTATTTCATTCTGTGTGTCTGTTTACAATTAGGAAAGATAGTCATAAAGTATTTAACCTATTGTTCTAGATTAGCACCTATCTAGGGAATAATGTTTTATCTGTAATACATAATTACACATAACAAATTGGTGACTCTGTTGGGGAGATTACTCTTTATCCTAGGTGTTTTAGCCTCTGATTTTCTCTGTTTATTCACCGAGTAGTTGTTACTCACAAATATTATTTTTTTTGAAATAAAAATTTGAAAGAGAAGTGTGCTAAACAAATGTGTTTTTCCTTATACACTGCACCCAACACACTCTTGGATAGGACACAGTGCTTTGCATAGCACTGTCTCCCTTTCAGGCTTGTGTTGCAAAGAACTGTCTCTCTTTAGAGACTGCGTTGCCTCCTGAAACCATCTAGATTCCCTTGAATTTGTCCTTGCAATTTGTTTCAGTTTGTTTTCTGTTGTGTTTTGAAAAGCCTAAACCTCATATTGACCAGTAAACCTATCTACCTCTTCCTCCTTTGAAAAAATAGTTTGTTTAATGTTTGTTTAAAGCGTTTTTCTTTGTCATTGACGACTTAATTTCAAAGTATTTTCATTGTCACATTAGATCCATTTGCTTTTGAAGATTGAAATTGTCGTAAATTCTTTGTTTCCTGATAAGAGAAATTGTTGTTTAATTCCTCATTTTTCCTTCAAAAGAGAAATTGTTGTTTATATTCCTCATTTCTCAAAAGTAAAAGGCATTTGTTTTTATTGATTTAATGCACTTAGTTTCTTTTTTGCATTCATAAGATTAAAGGAACTAAAAAGAAAAACCTGCATTTACATGTTGTAGTTTGTGTGTTTTTGCAAAAGGAACAATCAGGAAATCTGCATTTAGTTTGTGCTCATTGATTTGTTTGCTCTCAAATTGATTGCTCTTTCCCTCTAGTAGCTAAGATTTTCATTGAAAAACTAAAAGTGAAAGATTGCTTATAATTCTTAGTTTGCATTTTAGGAATTTTGGATACATCATCGCTGTGAACCTTTGAAAGGAAAATTGATAAACAAGATCAACTTAAAATTTATCTGGATTTACCTAAAAAAGCATTGGAACCATAACGATAACATTTAGAAGGTCTAGGCTAGAGACATGTTCTGGCATCGTAAAACATAAAAAATATCGTTAATTGTTTGCGATACATTCTAAGTGTGATACCTCACTCCACATACGTAACTATATCGTAGCTCGTCCATGTACTTTTGGGTATATTGGGCGGTGTTATAGTATGAAAAGTATAAAGGGGTGTTCTCACTGTGTGGTTTCGCATCAGACAACGCTAATACGGACTTGGGCCTCTACGTACCTTCGGGTATATTTGGGAGGAAAAATTTTAGGTGCTATCCATCCATAGTGAACCGAGTCAGCTACCTAGTAAATTGTGATACACCGAACACAACATTCGGGGCGATTGCCTGCCTGTACTTCTTGGTTTGCCACGAGGTATTATGCAATTCACAGTTTCTTGGTAAACCTTTTGCCTAGCATTACCCTTTTATTTTGTTTATTTTTTTTTAGTTAAAATAAGTCAGTAATCATGGAAGAAAAAAATTCTTTCCCCCTTCGTTTGCATAGATTAGCATTAAAACCACCTTTACCACCATAAGTTACTTATGGTAGGCGAAGGTGATCACGATCTGCCAAATCAAGTACAATCCGTACCTCTGGTGAAACATCATATTCCCATAAACCAGAGTTAGCTCAAGTTGTTTCTACACATCCCGGTTTGTTTACTATTGTCAAAACGGAGTCTTCGCAGCTACCTGTGATCATGATCCATCCAATTAGTGAGACCATACCTCCTGGACCCGACATTGTTCAACCAGAAATTGATCTAGATCCTATCCATTTTTTGCCAGAACATATGAATCTAGAAGTTGAACAACCAGAAGTTGAAACTCCCATATCACACAGTCAACCTCCTAAAATATACTTTGGGCTTGACGGTGAAATTATTCCACCTGGTTTGATTTTGATTGAAGAAATATCACAAAATGAGACACCTTGAACTCCAACTCATTTTTGGTAGGAGCTTTACCTGTACGAGTCTTTTCCTCAATCACCTTCCTCTGCTTTTTTTGATCCTATTTCAGTTTGAATTCCAGTAGATTCTATAGGGTATATATTGGTTCATTTGACCATGGCTGAGATAACATCCCAAACTGAACTATCTATTTCAGCCACGACAACATCTAATGTTGCTTCATCTTCGATGTTTTATCCATTGAATTCACCCATGTCATCATCTGGAATCCTATCTAGTTCCTCCTTTATGAGTATTGAATGGCTTGATCCTTTATTCACATCTTCAGTGCAATATCAAGCTAGTCCCATCAGTTATTCCCCTTGGTGTTCGATGATTTCATAGAAATTACCCTCGGAAATTCCAAAATTCGATGGAAACTATGGAGAAGACCCATCAATGCATGTTATAACTTATCATTTTTGGTGCTTATCAAGCTCCTTAAATGATGACTTCGTTAAACTATGTCTTTTCCAACGCACACTCACTAGTCCAATTGCACAATGAGGATGGTTCTTTACCTGTGTCAACCTCGTTAAAAAATGAAACAGATTATGAGGATGATTCTTTTACTGTGTCAACCTCATTAAAAAATGAAATAGGGATTGAGGATAGTTATTTTTTCTTGTGTCAACCTCGTTAAAAAATGAAACAAGTGCCATGGAGGAAAGTTCTTTTACTGTGTCAACCTCGTTAAAAATATGAAACAGGTCATGAGCATAGTTCCTTTTCTTGTGTCAAGCTCGTTAAAAAATGAAACAAGGTTCCATGAGCATATTTATTTTCTTGTGTCAAGCTCATTAAAAAATGAAACAAATCCTCTCCTAATTAAAACGAGTCTTCCATTTGATCTCGTAAATGAACCTTCATTCCATCCAACTATTAGTAACCAGTAATATACTCAGGTGAATGAAATGAAGCTTGGGGGGCATATTCTCTTGTAGGGGGAATTCAACATGTGCTCTTGTAGGGGGCATTTAAAACATTCTTACCAATTGCACGCAATTGACCGTTGAAGTGCGGGGGCAAAAATAGGTTCAGAGCTCCAAAATGCAAATGGTAACTAGTGAATGATGAAAATGAATAGTAAAACTTTTTTAATAATCATTTTATTGTTTGAAAATTATATTTATTGCTATGACTATAGTTTTATTATGTTTTTTATCATGAAACAGGCTTTTTTAATCGATTTGATGTTGTTCTAAACAAGCTTTACAACTGATGAACAGAACTGATGAACAGATTAGTTGTGCAGATTTATTTCAAGAATGATTTGACCACAAAGCATACTTTTCTCCATATTTTTTGAGCTTTGTTAAAAACGAAAAAGGATTTGAAGCACACTTTTATCTGTTTTTCGAGCTTCGATAACAGCGAAAAAGGAACCACTGGAGTCTTCTTTTAGCTCTTTTCAGACTCCGATAATGTGAAAATATTGCTGAGCCCTTGTCTTTTCGAGCTCGTAAAAGTAAATGAATTGATGTCTACTCAGTATAAGTTTAACCCTTTTCCGGACCGAGGTAGATTAATTACGAAAATGGAATACCTTGGTTAAACATGACCAAAGAGGTTCTCTTAGATATTATTTTACACTTCTTCGGATCTGAGTGACAAATTTACGAAAAAGTAATTATGGAGTTTTCTTTCGTCCTCTTTTTCAAACTCTCTAAATATGAAAAAGGACCGGGCTATCACTATCGCTAAGCTCCTTAAAACATAAAATAGCGATTGGCTTGTCGATCATGGCAAGAATTGAGTTTCATTCATTGCTAGACTTGTTAAATTATTAAATAGCGATACTTTATTCGCTTGAAGGGTTGAATTATAGATCAAGAAAATGTTATCCTCCTCAAGCTTGTTAAAAAATAAAGAGGTACTGGTCGACAAATGACCGCAAATCATCTATTCATGCCTTACGAAATGTACTGCAGTACTTTGAGGGCCATTGACATCAATGGTGGTTTTCTCACATTTGTTAACAACTCACATCATTGGCTGGTAAACAAACGATGTCTTACCATGTTCGACTACAAATCATATATTCGCATGGATAGACTTGTACCCGAATGATCGAGTGAACGAGATAAGAATACCCCAGATCTAGTTTCATCCATCCAGGCTGCGATTTCAGGATTGTTGTACACATCATCTATATGGTGACCTTACATACATATCGTCATCCAAACATGGGCCTATATCTGTAGGCATGTCTGCATTGGGAAACATTCCAATGAAGACGACTTTCTAAATTATGTACATGTTATTAGATTGTTTATGTGCTAAACATGGGAATGCCTACCCTCAGTAATTATGATCAAGAGGATATAACATGATGTAATGTATTGTAAGATTGATGCAGGTCGCCACTCCGCTTCATCTCCAGCCCATCATAGTGTAAAGCATCTCAATCAAAATATTGTTATTATTATTCTAACTTCATGCTTTAGGGGGAAATTGTTATAGGTCAATTTGGGCACCATTCCCAATGGCCTGGTTAACAGGGCATCATCTCCAGGACCAATGATTAAGGGCCTATCATTCCCTTCCATTTTAGTTGCTACATGCCTTAAGACAAAGAACAAGATAAATCATTCAAAGACTTTCATCTGCAAAGGTTTCCAAGATTTGAAGTTTATAATATATCATGTGAGAGCTCATAAGCGTTGCCTCTAAAGGGACTAAGTGTGTTGCATATGCAGGTAGCCCCATGCAAGGCTGCTCTGCAAAGCACTTCCCTACATTCAAAAGTGCTTTGGTCACATTGGGAGTGAAATTCTCATTGTTCCGGAATCTCCACTTGGCCAGTGCCTTCTAGAAGAGTTCACATGTGTCAAGCTTCAAATCCATTTGTCCATTTGACATCTACAAGATTGGGAACATGTCTTTCCTATTATTGGAAATTCATTGATTATAAAACTACCTTCATCTCCTCTATAAATTGAGCACAGATCTTAGTGTTTGATAAGGAAGAATTTGAGTAGAGAAATGCTAGTGGAATTTCAATTGAGGAGTTGATTTGAGTGACATATTGCTGGATATATCTGCATTGTGATGAGGCTGGGATTCTATTGGAGATGGTGACACTAAATCAATCACTGAGTTGTAACCTCCCCTTCTATCATTAATAAATATTACTGTTTATCTTTCCCTATATGCATCTATATAGGATTTGATTTTCCATATTATAATGTTTTAGTTGATGTATATGGTTTATGCTTTATTGGTTTAGCTAACTAACTTGAATAGACATCGATATTATGGCTATCTCCTGTTGTTTAGTGTTCATTCTTGCAGGAAATATTTTGCACAACTGATTGGAATTTGAAGCTACAACAAAAGCGACAGAAAGAAACTTTGGAAGCGCTTGGATTCCAAGTAAGCTTCTTATTTCATTCTGTGTGTCTGTTTACAGTTAGGAAAGATAGTCGTAAAGTCTTTGACCTATTGTTATATATTAGCACCTATCTAGGGAAGAATGTTTTATCCGTAATACATAATTCCACATAACACTCATTATCTACATGTGTGCTTGAAGAAGCCAAGTACATATCACCTCCTTCATAGGATGATTTCTTTACTTATGTAGAAGAAGAATCATTATATCCCTTCCCTTTCTTAACGATTTTAGATTGACAAACTTTCTTGTAATGTCATTATTTTCCACATCTCAAACATGTCTTTACAATTTTCCCTAGAGATTTAGATATTTCTCTAGATTTAGATCTCCCATGTGAGGAATTATTTATATTTATGCGTTGGGAGTGTCCTCTTATAGATAAGGCATCTATGTTATGAATTTCCATGTTTTTCCATCTCATTTCTACTGATAACAAGGATGAGGTTATATCATTTAAACTTAAAGTAGTTGAATTACTACCTATGGAAATAACAAAACTATCCCATGAGTCTAGTAAATAACACAAAAAATTGATAGACTTGTATTCATCTAAAATATTAATATAAATAGATAATACTTGGCATGCCATAGGATTGAAGGCGTTTAGATGATTTGTGATCGAGTCCTCATCCTTCATCCTCAGGTTATACAACTTTTTTTATAGGAACGATTTATTCAATAGGGACTTAGACTAATACAAAGTCCCCAATTTGTTCCACAATTCCCTCATTGCAGCTTCTCTTGAAACATATAGTAACATTGAATCCAAGAGAAACAATTATATTGTGTTAATTTCATTTCAATCCAACTTGTTCCAATCTAATTTCAGCATCCCTATTGGTGCAATGCTTGGATTCAAAATGATCCACTGATGTTTATCCACCAGTAGATCTTCCATTTTGAACTTCCAAAACTAGACATTATGCTCCTTTAATTTCTTTATCTCTATTTTTGAACTACACACCATTTCATTTCACCACAAAATAAATTACATAGGTCTCCCACTGTAACAAGGTCTACCACAAACTTGAGAAAAACTCTTTATCCAAAAAGCATCCTCTTCAAGCTAAAAATACTCTAATACCAAAAGTAGGTTTCAACCCTAAATAATTAACTGTTGCAAACAAATTCTTAATAAAATAGAAAATATGAAATTACAAACACACACATTAACACAAAAAATTTACCCTGGAAATCCAAAAATTGGGAACACCCCCTCCTAATCCCAACCCTTAACACAAATTAGAAGAAGGAAAACACTACGTTGAACCAATATCCATGGTATGGTTGTGGAAATGGCGTCTAATTTTTTTGATCCTTTTCAAATTCCTAGGAACTTAAGGTAAATAACATCGTTGCGCTCTTCTCATCAAAACCTTTCTAATGACATAAATTTCACCTCAATCTTACTTACAGATCAAAGGATATGGCCATTAGAAGATAGGTCATTCACCACCTTGCCACATCCTCACTAACTCCCACGTGGAAATTGTATAGAGACCCATGTCCAATAGAGCCCCACCACCATGGATATACCCATGTGGACAGGCACACACTCTAAGAGAGATAGAGGTTTGCCTATCTAGTACCATGACATATTGGATTGAGCGATAGGGTCCAACCCCCGATCCTCGATTTGGGGATCCAAATCGAACATAGACCTGTTCCAATTCATGACCTATAAGTCCCAATAAAGTGCATGTGTACTTTGGGTTGGCCATAAATTCACTCAATTTCCAGTTTTCCCACCAACCTTCCAACCATCCAACCCCTGACTTGGCAGGTCCCACAGGGCGAATTCAAGCCTGTTCTGCAAGTTTTTCCACTTGGAAATTTTTACTAATTTCTTTCTAGGTTTATATATATTCGAATTGTTCCGACTCTCCTATCAGAGGGAAGACATGAAATTCATGATTTTACCACAATTCAATGTACCGAGGCCATGAAAGCCATTAATCTTGCATTGTGATAGACAACCAAACTCACTGAAGAATGCACATAAGGTTTGATGATGAAACTTTGAATATAACAAGTACATGGAGTTACACTCCACGAAAGTAAATTACGGGGAAATATACATACAATTTAAACAACTCTCACCCACAACATAAGGACATAGTTCTTTTAACATATCAGCTCACTTACACAAAGTAGTTAAACAACAAGCAGTCATTAGCTCACGCTTGTCAAATTAATGAAAGAAAAATTGTAACTCATGCTCACATAAGATTTATAGAACTCAATCATCCCTTAACCATATTTATAGGAAATTTAATTCCCATAACATACAAGAATCACATTCCTTAACATCAACATAAGCATTCAACCAATACGTGACTTGAACAAAATATTCAAATATGAGAAGTATGAGAAATAATTTTCTTATACAAGAAAAAAAACAGGTAGCTGAGATTGGGACTTCAACTCTCCACCCAACCATAAACGAGCTACAACCACTATCACTTGTAGTTTTCACCCTCAAGCTAGAATACAAAACTTGATGTGGAGTCACCAAAGCAACAACTGAAATAGGATGTCTCAAGGCAAATTTGCCTTCATCCACCATTTATATGAAATTTTCCCTCAACCCTCTTATACTTTTCATACATTATGAACATCCATGCCATGATATCACAGTACAAAGATTTGAACTCACTTTCAGTTGAAGAGAGTCCACAACAAGGAAGTTTATTAGTGGATAAACTACTGATACGCAGAATAAATCACCTCTCTAGGCGGTTCATTAGTGAGAAAGCACCATAACTTCAACCCCAATGCAAATCCTAATGGTTCACCCACCTCACATGCACTTGAGTGATTCTTCCCAATACAGTAGGTGCTTCAATCCAAAGTTTCCAGTGGGTTCTTTAGCCTTCAGGAAATCCTATGCTCTATATAATATTTTACCTAGCAAGCCTCTCTCAAATGATTCCTTAGTTGTTGCTCTGAGTCGAATCAATGACAGAGATCATTTTTATCTTCTTTCAACTCTTCACTCTTCTAGAAAATATTTGAACACTTCCCTCTCTACATATTCCTCTGCATGTGCGTGAGAGTGAGTGAGAGCACATTTATGGATGAATAATCCAAAAGTTTATGAAGTTCCTCCTTCCTTTCCAAACGGACTAACTTCCCATCCTCCTCCCATGATCACAGAACAATCAAATACCTAACAGTGCACCCCCATGCTTATATTTAAATTTTGTCCTCTTCTTGCTTGTGGTTGGAGTTAAAGGACACCTAGATCTGTCCTTATTTATGCAAATTCATCTCATTTAATGTTCTTAGCCAACCAAATATTGATATTTAAAACAAAAATTCCCCTCAAGGAATCTCCTTCCTCACAATGGAATTTGTGTCCCTCTCTCAAATTTTTTAAATAATTACAATTATTTACAATGAGAAAAATATTAACCAAGGGATATCACAATCCCCTCTCCCTTGAGTGGGAACACTGCCCTCGATGTTCAATACCCACATACGACAAAACATGCTTTATACCAAGCATTGTTGTTTATGGAGCTTTATATACATAACTTTGCACAAACTTTATATTGTATTTACATTTTCTCTACTCAAGAAATAATAAAAGATATGTTGCCTACATCAAGTCAGCGATTTCTCACGTGAATTCCTCCAGGCCAAAGTGCCTCCACTTAAATTTATTTTGCTCTATTACTCAGTTCTAGAGTGTGATCTTCCTCCGATCCAGGATGTATAGAGGTTCATATTAGAACTCTCCCTCTGGTTCTACATGTATTACAGAACAATCAATGACATCCTGCACATATCTTTTAAGCAATGAAACATGTAAAACAACATGCACTCTAATGGTTGGAGACATAGCCAACCTATATACCACTAGACCTATTCTTTAGATTACTTAAAATGTCCCACAAAACCATGCTTTCATCTTGGCACAAGAGCCAAATTTCAAGGAACTCTTCTTAGGACTAACTTGCAGGAAAACATGTTCCCAAACTTGAAACTCTTTATGAATTTTATGTCAATCAGTATAGCTATTATTATTGTCCTGTGCCACCTTTAAATTTATTTGGATGGTATAAATTTTCTTATCCATCTCTTTTAGCATATCAAGCCCCACCCTATTCACCACATCACTCTAACTGACAACAATATTACAACTCCTGACATAGAGCACTTAAATGGGATCATTTTCAATGATTCTTAGTACCCATTGTTGTATGAAAAAACCACAAGTGATAGATACTCTTCCCACTTCTTGGGCTAGTGCATCACATACATCCTCAACCTGTATTCGAGGATTCTATTTGTCCTCTTTGTTTTTATATTTATCTATGGATGATTAGTCATACTGAAATCCAACTCTATTCCCAAGCCCGCAAATAACTCTTTCCAAAAATTTAAGGTAAAATATACATCTCTATCCAACATGATATCTTTTGGAACTCCATGCAATCTTACAATTTCTTTTAGAAGACTTGTGATACTTCAATAGCTAAATTTGTAGATTTGACAACCACAAAGTGAGCAACCTTGCTCAACTTGTCAACTAATACAATGATTGCATCATGTTGTCTTGGAGTGCTTGGTGGCCCTGTAATAAAATTTATGGAAATCACTTCCCACTTCCATTCCGAAATAGGAATGGGTCGTAACAAACTAATTGTATGCTTGCACTCGACTTTTACTTGCCGACATTCTATGCACTTGGAGATGAATTCTACCACCTTTATTTTTAATTCAGGACAAAAATAAAATTTCTTGATAGCTTTAAGAGTTTTTTGGTAACCTAGGTATCCATAATACGACTTGGCATGAAACTCATTTTTTATGAGCCTCTTCAAGTCACTATTATTGGGTATATAAATTTCGCTTTTAAATGAATCAATCTTCTTTTTGTAAGCCAATAATATTTAGCTTCATTGCATTGAGAGATTTGTTGTATCTTTTCTTTTAATTGCTTGTACTTTTGGTCTTGTTGTCGAGCGCCTTTGATATTTTCCTTCAGATCAGTTCCATAGGAAATTATGGCTACTAAATGGTTTAACTGCACCCTTATATTGAGTGCATCGACCACTATGTTTCCTTGCCTTTTATATATTTTATTTCAAAATCAAATTCATTGAGTGTGGCCAACCATCTAGCTTGATTTGTATTTAAATACTTCAACCCTCCATGAGTAGTCATTAGGGTAAATTTTCTACCAAGAAGGTGGTTTCTCCACATCTTGAGTGCATGAATGATGGCAACTAAATCCAAATCATGAGATACATAATTCTACTCATGCTCATTTAACTTTGGGGATTCATAGCACACCACTTGACCTTCAAGGATCAAGAATCCACCCTGTCTCTCCTTACAAACATTTGTGCACACAGTGAATCCTTAATAATGGTGCATTGTTCAAAAATTTCTTAAACTGATAAAAAATTGCAGCACAATTAACTATCCATTCAAATATCTTCCATTTCTTTTATAGAGCAGTAATTGACAACCAATCTTGGAGAAATTCTTAATAAATCTCCTGTAATAGCCTGCTAGTCCCATAAAGGACCTAACTTCAGCCACATTCCTAGGTGTTGGCCATTCCATGATCTCCTTAACCTTTTCAAGGTCAACTTCTACTCCCTCCCTTGAGACAATGTGTCCCAAGTAATGAATTTTTGATTGGAAGAAATTTAATTTACTAAGCTTTGCATTAAGCTTATCCTCTCTTAACAATTGCAATATTGTTGGAAAATGTTATTTGTGCTCATCCTTGGTCTTTCTGAATAAACCAAAATCTCATCCATGCATACAATGACAAAATTATCCAAATAAGGGCACGATACATTGTTCATAAGGCACATAAAGGTCTCAAACCGGTATTCCAAAGGAAATTGAAATAAATTCATAGTGACCATACCTCACTCTAAAGGTTTATTTATGAATGTATTCATCCTTTTCTATTTTCCTGGTGATAACTTGATATCAAATAAATATTGGAGAATATTGTTTCTCCTCTTAGTTGGTCAAATAGATCATCAATTTGTGGTAATGGATACTTGTTCTTAACGATCACTTTATTCAATTGCCAATAATTAATGCATAATTTGAGTGTGCCATCCTTCTTCTTCACGAACAGAATAGGAGCTCATAGAGACACACTTGGCCATATGTAACCCTTATCTAACATCTCTTTGAATTGTAGCTTCATCTCAACTATTTCTAGAGTGCTCATTCGATATGGTGCATTAGATGTTACAACTGTTCTTGGCGTCAATTCTATAGATAAATCCACTTCTTTATGAGAAGGTAAACCATGGACTTCCTCATGGAATACATCTAAAAATAGTTGTAGACAGGGTACTCTGTCATGACATTTGTACATTTGTCATGACATTTGTAGACTATAATAAGCTTCAACGTTGTTGGATATTTGTACAGTAAATATAAGGCATCATTTTTTGCAGCTTCTCTTGGCTTTCATAACTGAAATTTATCTCATAAAGGTGGGTTTCAACTTTCCACATAATACTCTAGGCTTCCCATCTTCATCCAAGCATTCAATTCTCTTTGCAAAATAATCAAACTTAGTTTGATGTGCATATAACCAAATCATGCCCATCAATATGCTATATGCCCCTAGCAAAAACACATTAAGTTTTTTCATTATTGGAATCCCATTTACTTTGATGGAGAAAGCCTTCACCCAATGCTCAACTCTTCTTTTAGTCCCCGTGGTCAGTTGAACTAGCCAAGACTCATCACATGCTTCCTTCTTTAATGTACATTTTACAACAACAATGGGATTTATGTAACTAAAATTTGAATCGTGATCAATCAAAATTAAAATGAATTGATTATGGAGCATGCCTTCCATATCTATAATTACAACTTGATCAGCTTGGCGATTATCCATTGTTGCGTAAATTTTAGGTAAAATTTGAGCTATGTATTTGTCTATCTCTACCTCCTGCAGATTATATAGTCTCAGACTAGCATGCTTACGTTGTGGGAAATATTGTCACAAATTATTTTCTCCACACTTAAAACACTTATATGGACCCTTCCCATAACTTGTGGCTCATTGTTGAGTGAAATGATATTTTCCATCATTACCGAGCCTTCAATGACTCTCTTGAGTAGCAAGGACTATATGTGATTCATTAGTCTCTTTCTTCCTCTTTACTTTGAACTTAGCACTACTTTTGGATTTCCAATCACTCCTTTGAAATTTGTCCTGCATTTGGATTGTGCATATCAGTGTCTCAACTTTTTGATGGCATCATATGATGTTTGAGGTTCATGAATTTCAATTCAATCCCTGAATGATAGGGGCATCTCATTGATGAACCTTTGAACTTTTCCCATCTCATCATTCAAATATGGCACCTCATAAGTTTCCCACAACATAAATTTCACCTCAATCTAATTTATGGATCAAAGGATATGGCCATTAGATGATAGGCCATTCACCACCTTGCCACATCCTCACTAAATCCCACATGGCAATTTTATAGAGCCCCACATGGCACCTGGCGTGTTTTCCCCATCATCATGGACAAGCATGCAATCCAAGAGAGTTGGAGGTTGGCTTATTCGATACTGCAGCATATTGGACTGAGCGACGCGGTTCGAACCTTGACCCCCAAACTTGAGGTTTTCCTGACCTCGAACTAGGGATCCGACCCGACCCTCGACCTATCCTGACTCCCGACTTGTGGGTCCTAGTAAAGTTTTGCGCTTGAGTAGTTTGGGTCGACCATAACTTAACTTGATGTTTGGTTTTCCTACCAACCATCTGACCCTCGATTTGGTGGGTCCCACAGGGTGACTTCAAGCCTATTGTGCAAGCTTTTACCCTTAGAAATTTTTCCAAATTTCTATCTTGGTTTAAACAGGTTACAAGCATTTTGATTCTTCTTCCTAAGTGAAGACATGAACTTCATGATTTCACCACAATTTTAGTGCATCGAGGCCATGAAAGCCATTAAGCTTGTGTCGTGACACATAGCCAAACTCATTGAAGAATGCACAGAAGCTTTCATGACAAAACTTGGAATATAACATGTACAGGGAGTTAGACTCTGCAAAAGTACATTATGAGGAAATTTATAGGGAACCTAAACAACTCCCACCCATAGCACAAGGACACAGTTCTTTCGATAGATCAGCTCACTTACACAGACCAGTTAAACAACAAGTAGTCAACAACTCACACTTCTCAAATTAATGGAAGAAACACTATAAATTACAGTTACACAAAATTTACAAAAATCAACCATCCCTTAACCATAATTAGAGGAAAACGAATGTCCATAACATACATGAATCACATTCCTTAACATCAACATAAGCATGCAACCAATACAATAACTTATAACAAATATTCAAATATTAGAAGTATGAGTAATACATATCTTATATAGCCAAACAAACAGATAACAGATATTAGGAATTCAACTATCCACCCAAACATAGATGAGCTACAACCACTATCACTTATAGTTGTCACCCCCAAGCCAGATTCCAAACCTTGAGGTGCAGTGCTTTCAGAGGGAAATTCAACCAAAGTTGTAACCACCCCATCCCACATTTACCTAATTTTACAAACTCTCTAGGTAAACATGAGTTGAGAGTTACTATGACATGACCTGACCTCCAAGTTCCAATTATGGAAGTGGGATCTCAGACATATTTCCTCTCCTCAGGGACATCAGATCACCCAGGTGTCTGTTTGGTAATGTAATTAATGTTAAAATACTTAATAAATTATCGACCATAACTTGTAAACTGATGAAGTGTAAATGCATTGTTTGTGCTATGAATTCTTAGTAGGTGAATAATTTTCAAATTAAGTTAGGATGTTTCATGCACATATTTTTATCTAAAAAAACTTATTCAAAGCAAAAAGACTATCCCTTTTGCAAAAATAAATCACACTTGCAAAAATCAATTCTTCACAAAAACTGAAATTAAATCTAAGTCTACTTCACACTTTGACAGGAAAGGAAACTAATCTTAATAACACAAAAGTGAAAATGGAAATATTCCCCACACCAGCAAATCAAAATTAAATCTTAATAGAAATGGAATTAAATCTTAAGTTTGAATTTAAAATGTCACACTGGAAAAACCAAATCTCATTGACAAAGCCTTGAAAGCATTCTATTTCTGATTGCAATTTGAAATCAAATTAATTCTACTCTAACATCTGCATGTGCAAAAAATCCTTGTCTTCATTCCTCACACAAAAATTTGATCAAATCTATGAAAGAAATATTAAATAAACTTTACTACAAACTCTATCTCTGTCATAAGTATTTACTGCAAATCGAAACTGAACTGAAAGGTTAACTCTAATGCTACATAACTGAAACGAGAAAATTGGGTTATTAGTTAAAAACAAAATTAAAATCTTACATCTCTGAGGGGGCCCTCTTGTGAGTTGACAATATGCAATAATTACAGAGTCTACACACACATTTGAATGCAACACATAGGGAAAATAAAAATTTTGAATTGAAAATTATCAATATTTTTTCAAAACAATAATCAAGTCTATCTTCATCGTGCCGAGAGGTAGATTTTTAACCTCCTTCAATAGCTTTTTAGAGATTTATGAGCCTATCCTACTCGGAAAAGACTCTAAAAATAACATAATACAATATAACAACACAATTTCCTCATGATTTTCTATCAGAGAAGCAAATTATGTGGAAAAATATCAACTCCATTAATTTCCTCGCTTGCCCGATTTGCCTACGACTCCTTCTTTGCTGGTTGAATTCAGCGTTGACCTAGCTTGTACGAAATCCTTATCATCGATCTGGATCATGGAGATGGGTAGATATTTTAATGCCAGTTGTTCTCCACCTATCCATACATTTTGTTCCTCAGCTGGAGTTTCAAAACCCATAGAACCTTTGATTGAGCTACAGAATCAATAATTAGCTGTAGAATCGATGAAATTCAGTAGCTTATGCAAATATTAAGTTAAATAATAAAGAACAATGAAACTATGAAATAAAATATGATTAATTACCTGTTTTTGTCAATAACCTTGTAAACTGATGTTGAATTAGAATTATTAAGGTAAAAAAGAAGGATAATGGAGTGTAAGAAAGTTGTCAAAAAGGGATAATTTTTGTCTTCAACATTCCCCCACACAAAATTTATTGCATGTCCTCATGCTCAAAATTTCAAAATGTGTAACCCTTCCCTGCCACTGAGCTACCTCTGAGGCTTGAGCAAGAACATCTAAATTAGTTCTTTTTTCTTTTTTGGTACTAGTTGCCATTATTGGTTTCTTCATTAGGATCCTGTACTGCAAACTTATGACCTTTCCTGTAAGAAATTTATTTTTAGATTTCAATTTCTTATTTTTCTTGTACCATAAAAGAAGATGTAGCAGGATGTTGTCATTTTGAGTTCTTTGGATTTCATTTTGTACCTTTAGTGCTTCATGTTCCTGCTTCAAATATTTATTCAATACTTCCAATTCATAAATTTCCTGCTTAAGAGTGTTTTCAACTCTAGGTTCTTTTGGAGCATTGAAATGTATTTCTTCATCTAAAATTTCTTCTCATTTTGAGGTTGACTCAACAAATTTTCTTGTAGCTTTTCATTCCATAGATTCTATATAGTCATATATTTCTTTCTAGACAGGGTCAATTTCTGGGGTTTTCCTAGTTAGGATTGCAACTCATGATGGAACTCTTGGTTCCTCCTCTTTTTCTAGATCAATAAATCCTAGAGATTGTTCAGACTATTCATTGGTTGGCTTTTTAAGGCTTGCACTTCTTCTTACTTTCATTGGCGACTTTTCAGTAGTGTGGGGATTCTTTTTCTTATTAACATGTCCTTGATTTGTTTCTCTTTTTGATGTGTAGAAATTATATAACATATGCATGTATATATCTAAATTCTCCTGATCTTAAAAATATTTATCTTCTTGCTAAATACAGAATCCTTCCACTATTAATCTTTTGTGGAAATTTAAAAACTTAATTGCAAACACATGAAGCAATAAAAACAATCGCACATAACATAGTTGTTTAACGGGAAAGACTGAAGCTAAAAACCCCAACTATCATATATTATCTATCATGGATATCATGTAACAATCTCATACAAATCTTGGTACGTCAAGCTCTCAGTTCAATACAATCGTCACACACTATCATGAAGAAATCTGTAAATCCATGCACTGATTTCTTGCCTCCTGATAACTTGTTCCACTGCGAAATCCCTACTAAAGAAGACTCCTGAATGAATTAGAATTGGCCTTGCCTTGACTGCGCAATCCTCATTGACAACTCCAATGTGTGTGTGATGAAATCAATGCATCACTATAGTCACAACAGATATTCCATCTCACCCTTTCACCTACCTCTCCACTGGGTCTCCACTAGAACTGACATGCACTGTAGTTATCTGTTGTATTTGTTCAGTTGATTAGTGAGTTATTATTTGTGAATTAATTAACTAATTAATTCACTCCACTCTCACTAGTGTATCATTTAGTTAGACTAGATACAACTAGCTCAACTGAGTTTAACTCACTTAACCGAGTTAAACCTAATAACAACTCCCATAACTACTCTTCCAACTTTGTCATAACTTTGCCACTTCAGTTCTAACTAAGTCCTCCATGCATGAGTCACCAACCACCCTAGGAATTGCGTAATTCCTTCAACCCACTGATTTGCCAAATCTATTCTCTCAAATAAAGTGCTCCAAGAGAATAAGTTTATATTTATTGTCGGAATATCACATGACCAATAATACCGACACATCTATTTTTAGATCGACGATCTATAAATAGACTTTGCCCAATATTCTAAAAATAGAATTTCATATATTTTTCCAACTTGACCAACCATCCACAAATAGCATCCTGCAACTTCTGAAATATGATCACCATGTCTAAAAATATACATAGTCTAAAAATAGACTTACACCTAAAAATAGCCTGCAGGTCCACTTAGTGAAGGTGACTGATTTTCACTAAGCTTCATCATCTTGTTGAATCTCAGCACTCCCTCTCAACAAGAAAGGGATTATCCTTCACCCCAATCCTGCCTCTATGGTATTCAAATTTTCTCCTGGTGAGAACTTTCATCAGAATATCTGCATCCTGATCTTCCGTAGGAATGTACTGAAGCAACATGATCTTCTGTTGCACACGATCTCTGATATGATGATACCAGATATCAATATGTTTAGATCTATCATGAAACACATGATTAATCGAGAGTTTAATGCAACTTTGATTATCACAATGTATCACTATAGGATCTAAATGTGAACTGAACAAACCGACCAGGATCTTCCTCATCCATATAGCCTCACATGCAGCTTGAATTGCTGCCATGTATTTTGCTTCCGCTAAACTGAGTGCCACGGATATTTGTTTCCTGTTGTACCAAGAAACTGCTGTAGATCCGACACTGAAAACTCCTCCTGATGTGCTCTTTCTGTTCGTTGGGCTGCCTACCCAATCTGCATCCATGAAGCCATGCAACTTCACCTCATTCGTCTATCTGTACCATAACCATACTCAGATGTGCCCCTGAGACACCTCAGGGCATGCTTGCCTGCCTTCCAAAAGAGCTTGGTAGGCTTAACCATCGCTTGTGAAAGCTAGTTCACCGCATAGCATATGTATGGTCATGTATTAACTAAATACATGAGCGAACCCACCAACTATCGATAAACAGTGGCATCCACTACCTCTGCCGATGTAGCATCCTCTTTCCTCCAATTTCTTGGAAGAGGAGTGTCGATAGGCTTGCAGCCTTGCATGTGAAACTTCTCCCGCATCTCAAGATACTTTGCCTTGAGACACAAACACCACCTTCGCCGCCATATTCATCTAAGGAAATAATGAAGGAGGCCCAAATCCTTCATCTCAAACTCCTTTGCAAGATCTGCCTTGCATGAGTGTATCAACTGCTCATCACCCGTTAGTATTAAATCATCAACATAAAGAACAATGATTAAAAGCTTAGCCTCCACCATAATTTGGTATAGGTTTGCATCCGCCTCACTCTTGGTGAAACCAAGTCCGGTGAAATAACTATCGATCCGAGTGTACCAAGCACGAGGTGCTTGTTTCAGCCCATACATCACTCTTTTGAGCCTGCACATGTGACTCGCTGCTGAAGATTTTGAATCCTTTAGGCTGCTCAATGTACACCTCTTCCTCAATGATCCCATTATGGAACGCAATATTCACATCCATTTGATGAATGTGCCAACCCATCTGCGCTGAGAGAGCAAGGATGGTCATTATGGAAGAATATCGTGCGACAGGTGCAAAGGTTTCTTCATAATCAATCCTCTCGATCTGTGAGAAGCCCCGGGAAACAAATCTTGCCTTATACTTCTTGACGCTCCCATCAGCATCTTGCTTTACCTTGTAGATCCATTTAGATTCTACCACTGATTTACCCACTAGCCTTGGAACAATCTCCCAAGTAGTGTTTCTGAAAATGGAGTCATACTCCTCCACCATGGCATCTACCATGTGTGCTCCTGCACTGCTTCTTCGAAAGAAGATGGCTCTGTCACGACACAATTTCTCATAAGAGCCATGTATCTAGTAAATTGTTCAAGTGACTGTCTCTGTCTGCGCTGTGATGTAGGGACTCCTACATTCTGTGTTGCATCAAGCTTCAGTCTCTTAGCTTCTGTGGTATGCTTCCTTCTAGTTCTGATGTTTGGTTCTGCATGAGTGGACTCCTCCACTCCATGAATCTCCTCCTGTGGCTGATCCACATCTAGAGGCTCATCTTTGGGAACAAGTAGCTCCTCCTCTACATGCAAGTGTAGCTCCCTCTCAAGTGACAACTTCATGGCTTTCACCTCATTGAATTTTATATCCCATCGTACCACAGTCATTCGACTGTCTGGAAAACACACACGATAATTATGGGGTGTTTCTGTGTACCCCATAAATATCCCAACTTCTGCAGCCGGCTCCAGCTTCTTCCTGGCATCCTTTGTCACATGAATGTAAACAGATGAGCCAAAAATATCCAAATGAGAAATATCAGGCTTCTAACCAATAAAGGCTTCTTCAGGTGTACTCATGCCAAGTACTCTATGAGGACAAGGATTTTGCACATAAACTGCAGTGTTGCATGCTTCCGCCCACAAGTGCATCGGTAGGCCTTGGTCATGCAGCATAGCTCATGCAGCACCCACGATTGTTCTGTTCTTCCTTTCCGTGACCCCATTATACTGTGGGTTATATTGAGGCACTATGAGTTCTCTTCGAATTCCTTCTTTGCTACAGAAGTCTTTGAATTCGTTCGAGATATATTCACCACCATTATCGCTCTATAGATCCTTCACTTGCTTCTCCGACTCCTTCTCCACCAATGCTTTAAACTCACAGAAATTTGAGAAGGTTTCGCTCTTCTTCTGCATGAAGAAGAACAAAATCTACGAGAATAGTCATCAAAAAAATAACATAATACCTGTGTTTTTCTGTTGAAGCAACCGAGAAAGTTCCACACACGTCTGTGTGAATTCTCTCTAGGATCACCGAAGCACGGTTCTCCTTATCATGAAAGGTGGTCTTCAAAAAATTACCAATAGTACATCCCTTGCACTGATCTGACTACGCAAGAGTACCCTTGGGAATTCCAATAGAAATTTGCTGCAAAATCTTTAAAGCACCACAGTGAAGATGGCCCAATCTCCTATGCCATAATTTTCCCTCATCCTAGCTCACCACTTCTACTTTTCCCATCATTGCAGCGCAACCATCTACCTCCATCTTGTAGATATTCTTAACTTGAATCCATATCCTCTTGGTTTGACCCGTTGTTTTATGTCGCAGGAAAGCTTTTCCATCATTGAAAACAACTTCATAACCTCTGTCTTCCAACATCGCGACCAAGGCCAAGTTCTTCTTCAGACCTGGAACATGCATAACATCTTTCAACAAAAATGGTTTACCTAAGTCTCTCTCAAAGGTAATGGTCCCAATGCCGGTCACACTGTATCGACCATCGTCGTCCATCTCTATATGCATTTGTAGGTCTTTCTCCTCTATATCACTAAACAACTCCTTGTCTCTCGTCATATGGAAAGACGCACCACTATCAAGATACCACACCGATCCCATTGTGCTTGTAACAAAGAATGTGATAAAAGAGAAATAAAGTTCAAATTGTGAGGCTAAGGCCTCACCCGCTGCAGCTCCAACAACCTTCTTCTTCTTCTTCTTCTTTTGTGGGTAGTTAGTGGCGAAATGCCCATGTTCGTGACAGTGAAAACACTTCATCTTGGACAAATATTTCTTCTTGCCTTTAGCCTCAAATTTGGAGTGGAATTTCTTCCCTTTCCCTTTCCTTGCTTTGGCAGCCAAAGCAAAATTCTCTTCATCTTCATTCTTCTATGAAGAGCCATCCCTGTTACTTCGCCTTATCTCCTCCTACACAAGATCCGACCAAAGTCGCTCCCAACCCGATAGTTTCTCCGGTCCATTGATAGAGTCTTCGTAGCTATGCCAACTCTTCGGAAGCCCAAGGAGACCCAAGCTCACCAATTCATCATCATCAACAGTAATCCCCACACTTCCCAGTTCATCCCTACAGTGGACAAACTTCGTGAGATATTTTGGAATACTGTTGCCCTTCTCCATTTTTATTTTTCTGAGCTTATCTTTCAGCGCCAACTTCCTCTGGTCGTTGTTGCTTTGGAACAAATCTGTCAAACCCTTCCACATTGCAAATGGAGTGGCTTTCCCATGAAGGCTTGACACAATATGGTCCTTCACACATTCCAATAGAATTCTTCTTGTCTTTTCTACCTTCTTTTTCCATGCATCAAGTACTACAACATCGCTAGAAGTAGGCTTCGGAAAATAGCTATCAATGAACTCCTTTAGTCCATTATCTTCAAGCATCGCCTCCATCCTATCCTTCCAGGCTATGTAATTCGAGCTTCCCTCAAGGGCATACTCCAATCACAACCCATTGAAATACATTTCAATGTATACTCAACTGTCACACCAAGAAATTTCTACAACAAATTCGAATTGTCCACCAACACAAACTCAACAATTCTTCACAATTGCAATCTTTAAGAATTAACACTGCTCTGATACCATTTAGAATTTATATAACATATGCATGTATATATCCAGATTCTCCTGATCTAACAATATTTATCTTCTTGCTAAATACATAATCCTTCCACTATTAATCTTTTGCGGAAATTTAAAAACTCAATTCAAAACACATGAAGCAATAAAAAAAATCGCACATAACACAGTTGTTTAACGGGAAAGCTTGAAGCTAAAAAACCCAAATATCATATATTATGTATCATGGAGATCATGTAAAAATATCATACAAAGCTTAGTACATCAAGCTCTTGGTACAATACAATTGACACACACTATCATGAAGAAATTTGCAAATCCATGCACTGATTTCTTGCCTCCTTATAGCCTGCCTCCACTGCGCAATCCCTGCTGAAGAAGACCCTTAAATGAATTTGAATTGGCCTTGCCTTGACTGCACAATCCTCATTGGTAACTCCAATGTGTGTGTGATGCAATCAATGCATCACTATAGTCACAACAGATAGTCCATCTCACCCTTTCACCTAGCTCTCCACTGGGTCTCCACTGGAACTAACATGCACTGTAGTTAACTATTTTATTTGTTTAGTTGATTAATGAGTTATTATTTTTGAATTAATTAACTAATTAATTCACTCCACTCTCACTAGTGTATCATTCAGTTAGACTAGATACAACTAGATCAACTGAGTTTAACTCCAATAACTGAGTTAAACTGAATAACAACTCCATGAACTACTCATCTAACTCTGTCATAACTTTTCCACTTCAGTTCTAACTGAGTCCTCCATGCATGAACCACCGATAAACCCTAGGAATTGCGTAATTCCTTCAGCCCACTGATTTTCCAAATCTGTATACTGAAATAAAGTGCTCCAAGAGAATAAGTTGATATTTAGAGTCTGATTATTATTAAGGGCTAATAATAATCGACAAATCTATTTTTAGATCGACGATCTATAAATAGACTTCGCCCAATCTTCTAAAAATAGAATTTCATCTATTTTTCCAACTTGACCAACCATCCACAAATAGCATCCTGCAACTTCTGAAATATGATCACCATGTCTAAAAATAGACTTACACCTAAAAATAGCCTGCGGGCCCACTTAGTGAAGATGACTGATTTTCACTAAGTTTCATCATCTCGTTGAATCTCAACGTGATGTACCTTCATATTTAATGTTGGTTTTATTTCTTCTAACATTTTTCTACTTAAAACTTTCTAACACATTTGCAAGAGAAATTTCATCATCAAAATACTCATCTTGTTGTGTTTCATGTGCAAGTGATTTTTTCCTAGGGTTTAAAGGCAAATTTCTTCAACTCTTCCTTGTCTTGGCATTGGGTTCATCTTTTTAAACTTATTTGAAATGATTCCTTATCATAAATCCTCCCAGTTATCTCCTTTGCTTTTCAAATGAGCTTTAATTAAAATTTTCACTAACCCATGATGATACAAAACATTGTCAATGAATTGTATTTTTCTTTGAATGTTCATTAGGGGAATTTTGAGGTCTAAAATGGGCCTCCTAAGGAAATTATAAAATAAAAATGGAAATAATAAAATAATATTTTCTTACATCATCAAATTTTAGAGGGAAAAAAGAAAAAACTACTTTTTCAACTCGTATTTTGAACTTATCTCCCTAAGTTTTTACTCAAATTTCGAGCAAGAATACTCATTGGATGAAAAAATTAATTTCTCATCCAAGGAGTACCCATTTTGCATACTTTTTATGGACTTTGCTACACGAAAAATGATAAATACATGAAAAATGTGATTGCAATCACGTTTTTTAATGTATTTCTCATTTTTCGTGTAGCAGGGTCCATCAAAAGTATGCAACATGGGTAATCCTTGGATGATGAATTAAATTTTGCATCCAATGAGTACTTCCGCTTGGAATTTGAGTAAACACTTAGGGAGATAAGTTGAAAATACGAGTTGAAAAAGTAGTTTTATTATTTTATTATTTTTTAATCATTTTACTTTTTTCTCCAAAAATGGTGAATTATCCCCCATGGTTGACATCATCATCTTGAATCCAATTGGTTCTCATAAAATTTATTTTGGTTGTACATTTTTCTCAGAAGGCCCATATTAGACCTCAAAACTCCCCTAATGAGCAACCATTTTTCTTAGACTACAAAGTTGGAAGTATGGAAAATTGATTTAATTACCATCAATAAAATTCATAATTAAGTGAGCATGGTAAACGAACATATTTCCGAATCTACCCTCACAAGTTATGAATTTTTGAATGATTAATAGCAAATTTCTCCATTTAGTCTTTAAGTTTGTGATTCGAATTACTTTCTTGAATACAGATATATGCATACTTGGGTGTTTTAAGGAAGACCTCCCACTCTTTTTCTTTAATATTTTGGTTCTTAAACCAACTCTTCCCGTTTCTTGGCAATTTAGTGGCTTCTTCCATGAATGACTCTGTCAGAACCAATTTAATATCCCCAATCTCGGCTTCTATACCATCATAGGCTCGAGCAAAAAATTTCATAACTTATTCCTCGTGCCCATCAAAATTTTCAAACTCCAACCATTGTGCTTGATGAAACTGTTGTTTCACCTGTGGGTATGCTTCAAGAAATTTAGCCCCATTCAGATTCGAACATACAATGACTTCCATGCTAAAGAAGTTCTCAGTCCCTAATTTCCATTTTTGACATGGCTATGGAATGAATTTGGTTATGGAGTAGGTTAAGGAGACAAAATTTGGGTAACATATGAGGTGTTTTAGACAATGAAATAGGGGCGAGTAGAATGGATATGATGCGAGGAAAATGTGATAGTATGCGAAGGAAGTGGGATGATATACGAAATAAATGGAGTAAATTCAAATGATAACAAGGTTTTCATAACGATTTCATACCCTTTTGACAAGACATAGATATTTTCGTTAAAACCAAAGTCATGTCATAATGATGGTAATTATTATACAAAATGGCGGTAGAAATGGTCATTCATCAATTTATTTTCATAACCCAATGTTTTTCCATTTATTATCTAACTAATATTCACATACCTTTTATCCTGCCTTACTGATTTTTAGAAATTTCCTTTTGTAGGTTGCTCAGGTTGCTTTAACTGTAATATCCATTCAAGTTTCTTTGGCCATGATCTTCATTTGCTCTGGTTGTAATATGTCAAGTCAGCCGTGGAATTTCATGAGAGCTACAGATATTGAAAATTCTCTAGCTGTCTTATTTTTCAAAAGAGGAATAAAAATAAATGGGACAAGGAGAGGGAATTTAAAAAGAAAATCTAAGTTGCCAATAATTCTTGGTTTTCAACTTAGATTTTCTGTATAAACATGCCAACAATGTTGGTTTTCATTGTTATACAATTATTTCGTTTTTTATTTTATTTTATTTTATCGTTAGTTTTTTATTTTATTTTAAGAAAACAAAAATAAATTTGCAATTTAAGTTGGAGAGGAAGAAGAATATTTCCTGACCAACTTCAAATTGAGATTATCTTGCAGATTTCTAATGAAATCTTCATTTGTCAATGATTTATGATATATTCGTAATATATGACCATTTACAAGGAAATTTATATTTTCTTCATCGGTTTTAATTATATTATTGCCTCATTATCAAAGACATTTTCAACCTAATAACGACCAAGCCAATGAGTTTGAAAATTTCCTTGAAAATCCTTAAATTTAGAATAAAAAAGTACTGCTTAATCTCATGGCTGGAACTTCCTGTCTTTGATAAAATTATCATGCCATCTAGACCTTTGTTGTTGAACTATGTTGGTTCCGTGAATAGCATCTTGTCTAAACTCATCAGGTTAATTTAATTGCTCCATTCTTTGTTTTTTTGCTTCTGATGGATCAAAACCCAATTTGATTTTTATTTTTAAGGTCTTTAAATGGAACTCGATAGGGAATAAGACATGTTTCCCATAAACAAGTTCATAAGGAGTATGCCTTGTTGTGTTTCTCCAAGTGGTACGATATGCCCATAAAGCTTCTGGAAGCTTTTTTGCCCAATCCTTTTTATCCATATGCACAGTTTTGGTAAAATTTCTTCAATTACTTTATTAATTGATTCAACTTGTCAATTTTCTTGGGGATGATATGGAGTGGATTTTCGATGTTTGATTTTGTATTCGTCCATTATCTCCTGCACCAACTTGGATGTAAATTGAGTACCTTGATATGTAAAAATTTCCCTTGGAACACCAAAACGAGTGAAGATATCCTAAAAAAGAAATGAAACTACAACATTTTCAGTAGCAAAAAGAAGTGATTAAATAGATTCTACCCATTTAGTGACATAATATATACAGACAAGGATGTACCTTTTGGTCTTGATGGAGGATTAATTGGACCAAAAAAATCCAAAACCCACTTTTCAAAAGTTTCAATAAGTACCTGAGGTTGTAGAGGCATCTCATCTGAAGGAAGAGGCTTTCTCATCCTTTGACAACTATCACATCTCTTAACATAATATTTGGAATCTTTGAAAAGAGAAGGCCAATAATATTCTAAGAGAAGGATTTTGTAAGCAGTGCTTTTATTAGCAAAATTTCCTCCACATAGTTCATCGTAACAAACGTTTAATATTTTTGGTACTTCATCTTCTCTGACACGTCTTCGAATGATTAAATCAGGTCTTGTTTTGTACAATTCTTCATTTATCCATGAATAAGATGCATTGGTTTGAATAACTTTCCTTTTCGATCTAGGAGACAAACACAAAGGTAACTTCCTTGTAGCCAAATAATTAGCAATATTTGCAAACCAAGGAGATTTGATAAATAATTCAAAAAGATATTCATAAGGAAAATCATCTTTTACAAGAATATCCTGATTGTCATTTTGGATTCTAGATAGAAAATCAGCAACTGTATTCTCCTTTCTAGGCCTATCCAAAATAGTAATATTGAATTCTTGTAACAACAATAACCATCTTGTAACTCTGGCATTAGTAGTAGATTTATTCATTAAATATCTAATTGCAGAGTGATATGTGTGAACAAAACTTTCATAATCAGTGATATAATGTTGAAACTTATTAATAGCATGTACAACAACTAAAAACTCCTTTTCTGTTACAGTATAGTTCAACTCTCCAGGAATTAAATTTTTACTTGGGTAATAAATGGCATATGGAGTCAAATATTTTTGTCCTAATACAACTCCTAAAGCTGTATATGAAGCATTAGTTGAAATATGAAAAGGGAGGCTTCAATTTGGTCCTCTTAAGATAGGTGCTTCAAAAATCTTTTCTTTCAATGTTTCGAAAGCTTTTTGGCAATCAAGATTCCAAATGAATTCACAATCTTTTGTAAGAAATTTGAAAATTGGAGAGGTTGTCTTGGAGAAGTTGTTTATAAATGTTCTATAATAACCAGTAAAACCAATAAAACTTCTAGCATCTTTTTTACAAGTAGGAACTAATAATTTGGAAATAAATTCTACTTTAGATGCATCCACTTTAATTCCATCTCGTGAAATGTGGTGGCCTAAAACAATTTCCTTGTTAAACATCATAAAAAAAATTTCATGGCTTGAAGAGAGGATTGTTTCTTTACATCTAGTTAGGAATTTTTCCATATTTGCAATAGCTTCCTCAAAATAATTCCCATATACCATAAAATCATCCATATAAACTTCCACACAATCATGGATTAAATCAGAAAAATTTCCTAGAACTTTCCTTTGGAATGTTGCAGGTGCATTGATTATCCAAAAGGAAGTACCCTGTAAGCGTAAGTTCCCCATGGACAAGTGAATTTTTATTTTTATTTTTTATTTTATTTATTTATTTTTATTTTATTTAATTTATTTATTTATTTATTTTTTATCTGGATCTTCTAGAGCTAGTTGGATTTGGTTATATCCACTAAAAACATCCAAGAATGAAATTTTTTTTCCCTGTTAATGTATCAAGGACTTGATCTATAAAGGGAAGTGGAAAATGATCTTTTAAGGTGGCTTTATTCCATTCCCTATAATCGATGCATACTCTCCATTTTCCATTTTTCTTTGGAACAATCACTAATGGTGAGACCCATTGACTATCAGATATTGGATAAATGAAATTTGCATTCAACAACTTTTGCAACTCCTCTTTAACAATTTCCCTTAGATTTGGATTCATTCTCGTCCGAGGTTGTCAAATTGGTCTGGAATTTTCTCAATATAGATAAGATGCATACAAGTGTTAGGATCAATTCCTTTCATATCAGTGTATTCCCATGCATAAGTAGAGGAATTTTCTTGTAACATCTTTATCAATTTTTTTATTTTGAGATTCTTACAAATTATTATTGATATTCAAAGTTTTTCGTGGAAAGATTTATATTAAAGAATTGCAAAATTTCTCCATAGAATGAAAATCCATTTGATGAGATGATAAATATTCAGCATCACATTGTTCTTGAAAACCTTGATCTCGCTCACAATATGAGGAAGAATCATTATTATTCATCAATTAAAAAAAAAAATTCCTCATCTATTTGCGAAGTAGCAAATATTGGTTTTATATCAAAGTCTTCATTATCGTCATCTATCCAAAATTCACTTTCTACTTCTATTGTTGTTTTAGTTGGGGGGTATAGTGTAAATTTATTAGTAGAGCTTCCATCAGAGATAAACATATCACCATATCTACAACTTATGAAAGCATCAGTTGTAGCTAATTATGGTATTCCTAGAATCAATGGATGTCCTACTAAATTATTCTCGGGAGTTAAAATCTTAAAATCAACAAGATATTCCCAAGAATATAAGTAGACAAATACATCTTCTAACACACCATCTGGTTTAATAATAAATCTATCTGCTAATTGTAATAACGTTGGTATATACTGAAGATTGTAAAGTTTTAATTGATCCATAGTTTGTTTACTCATGATATTGATAGTTGCTCCCAAATAGATCAATGTGTCTGGAATATTGATACCATTAATGTGTGTTTATATGATGGGGCTTCCTGGATCTAGATATTTCTACACTATTGGTTTCCCCATCATAATATCTGCAATTTTCCCATCTAACTGGATTTTTTAATTTCTTTATTTTTCCTTCCTCGTTTTTGAATGCTTAACTCCCTGATTGTTCTTGCAAATATTGGGTTTTCCTTTATAGATTGTAATAGAGGAATTTTGATGCAAACATTCTTTAATTCATCTAGCGTGTCATATTCAGGCAACAAAATTTGTTTCTCTATTCCTTTGCCAATTTTTAGCCTTTCAAGAAAACGTGGATTTTGAACATAAACAAAAGGTTGTTCTGCAATGGGAGTTGAATTTATTGGAGTGTCATTAGAATGTATAAGGGTATTTTCTTTCTTAGAAATTTCTTCTTGATTGAGAGATGTTTATTTCTCAAGAGGTTCATCTTCTTCCTAAATAACAACATATGGTAACTTTTTTTCCAAAACTCTACTAGATCTAAGTTGGACATTATTTAGATCTAATGGAGTTATCATGCAAGCTTGGAATTTTTGACCTTCTATATTGTAGACAGGTTGTGAATTTTTATTTTTTGGGTTCAGAAGTGGCTAAGCAGGTAGTTGATTGGTTTTTTGGGGGTATTATGTGGGTGGTAATGGAAGTGTTTGATTAGAAGATTGGGTTTGTAATTGATATTGTGGAAAATAATTTGATTTAGGATATAATATGGAGGCTGATATGGAATAAATGGTTGTTGAAAATGATTAAATTAAGGATTCCTATGAGTGTAATGCTAACCTTGTGTCCATAATGGAATTTGAGGTGGCCAATTTTTCCAAGGAACTGGGGTATTGAGGGTTAATACCTTGCAATATATTTGGATGTTGTGGTTGCCATGGTATTTACTGATAAAACAAAGTGACTCAGTTTGGCTTGTTTCAGCTTCACTTTGCAAGACACCTTTAAGTCCAGGGATTGAAGGGCATACCTTTGTGTCATGTTTTTTTTCACAAATAACACATATTTCGACATTATCAGGAGGGAATTCTCTTAGAGAATGTTTCTTTTTTCTTTTAGGGAAAAAGATTAATAATTCAACATTTTCAGCTTTTTTCTTGTTTTGAATCTTAATGGTATCCAATTGCTCCCCAAGAATTCCTAAAATATATGTTTGAAAATTGTCAAGCAAGTTTCCTATTTCTTCTTTACTTACTGTTACAACTTTAGATTCATTAATCCTAGACATAACATGATCTCTCGCATTTTTTCCAATTCTAGCCTTACCTCTTGAAATATGTGTACAAAGTTCACAAATGTCTCTAAATGATAATTGTGAAACATATCCTTTACCCATTAAATTGAGAAGATCTATCCACTCATATCTAATGGATTTTAGCAAAACAACTTTCAAAGTTTCATCATCTAGAGTATGCATTTTATCCCTTTTAACATTGTAATCAAACATTTCCACCAAATCCTCAATATTTCCATCCTCTTTTTGCATCATTTTAAAGACATCATCTTTAAGGTTATGAGGCATACAATAATCTTTGTATTTTTCTAAGAACACGCCTTTAATTTCTTCCCATGTTCATATGGTATGTGTTCCTAATCCCATAAACCATTTAAGTGGTATGTATTTAAGAGTGGCTGGAAACAATTTCAATTTTTGAGAATCAAGCAAGTAGTCATAAGACCTACACAAAACTTCAAACTCAAAAATAAATCTTTCAGGATCGTCATTTCTTACTCCATGGAAATTATGTAGGATGGAGGGTGAGATATTATTCATTGTGGTTGTGGTATCTTTATCTAAAATTGGAAATCCAAAAGGTTTTGGTTCTCCTCTTCCACATTTTGAACCTCTTCCTCCACCTCCTCCTCCTCCTCTATTTCCTCCTCTACCTCTTCCTCCAATCCTATGTTCACCATTCACATTGTGTACCTCTCCTTCCCCTTCTCCTACCATTGTAGATTCTTCATAGCTTATGTAAGGTTCTATAATTTGGTTTTCTATCTCCTCCTCTGGTTCTTTTATCAATGGAATGTTAAAATAAGTTTCTCCTTCTTCTTCACTAGGGACTTCTAGTGCTTGTCCTAGAAGTTGTTCTCCAATCGAAGATATAAATATTACTCCTTCTGTTGGGGATGTAGGTTCTTCTACTACAACTTCAGTAGAGGAACTTGGTGAATCCCTAGGTTGGATCTCAGATCTAAGTACCTCAGGAATTCTATATATACCTCCAAATGATGGAATACGAGTTTCAGTGGATGGTGTGGCACTACGTAGTCTTGGTGGGGTGAGTGGTGATGTTGGAATTGAACTCCCAACTCTACTTATAAATCTACCCCTATAATCTATTTCCCCATGCATAAATGTCTTTTTATCATTTTTTTAAAATGAAAAAGTCCGTTGAATAATAAATCCTATAAACACTTCCCCAACAACGACACCAAAATCTTTGGTAATTTAATTGATGTTAAATTACTTCATAAATTATCGACCATGAATTGTAAACTAATGAAGTGTAAATGCACTGTTTGTGCTAGGACTTCTTATTAGGTGAATACTTTTCAAATAAATTTAGGATGTTTCATGTACATGTTTTTATCTAAAGAAAATTATTCAAAGTAAAAAGACTATCACTCTTGCAAAAATAAATCACACTTTCTGAAATTAATTCTTCACACAAACTGAAATTAAATCTAAATTTACTTCACACTTTGACACGGAAGGAAACTATTCTTAATAACACACAAGTGAAAATGTAAATATTCTCCACACCAACAAATCAAAATTAAATCTTAAAAGAAATGAAATGAAATCTTAAGTTTCAATTTAAAATGTCACACTGGAAAAACCAAATCTCATTGATAAAGCCTTGAAATCATTCTATTTCTTATTGCAATTTGAAATCAAATTAATTCTACTCTAACATATGCATGTGAAAAAAATCCTTTTCTTCATTCCTCACACAACAAATTGATCAAATCTATGAAATAAATATTAAATAAACTTAACTGCAACTCTATCTCTGTCATAAGTATTTATTGCAAATCAAAACTGAATTGAAGGTTAACTCTAATGCTACAAAAATGAAACGAGAAAATTGAGTTATTAGTTAAAAACAAAATTAAAATCTTACAGCTCTCAGGGGCCCTCTTGTGAGTTGTAAGTATGCAACAATCACAGAGTCTACACATGCATTTGAATGCAACACATAGGGAAAATAACAAGTTTGAATTAACAGAGAAGCTAAAAATAACATAAGACAATATAACATCATGATTTTCTATAGGATGAGTAAATTATGAAGCAAATATCAACTCCATTAATTTACATGCTCACTTGGTTCGCCTTCAGCTCCTTCTTCGTTGGTTGAATTTTGTGTTAACCTAGCTTTTATGGAATCCTTATCATCAACCTGGATCATGGAGATGGGCAGATATCATTATGCCAGTTGTTGGTCACATGTCCATACATTTTGTTCCTCGGCTAGAGTTTCATAACCCATAGAACCTTCGATTAAGCTGCAAAATCAGTCATTAGTTGCAGAATTGATGCAATTCAGTAGCTTATGAAAATTTTAAGTTAAATAATAAACAACAATGGAACTATGAAATAAATATGATTAAGTACCTGATTTTTCCATTAACCTTGTAAATTGATGCTCAATTAGAATCATTAAGGTAAAAAAGAAGGATAATGGTGTAAGAAAGCTGTCAAAAAGGGACAATTTTGGTCTTCAACAATGCCTGACAACAACCATTGGTGATCAATCCTTGAGATGGAACCTTCAATTCTCATACTTAACACCCCAATTTCATGCTTGACACACTATGCATGCACTTAGAAGGCTCCAACTCCATGCATGAGCCTTCCTTCAGACACTTATAACTGAAATTCTTCAGAGGGTGCAGTTGCGAGATTAGTGCCACTTTTTTTAGGGCTACGCTACAGGCCACTGCCCATAACAACCCAAAACTTTCTAGAATAAGATCTAGGATAATAACAAGTCTAACCAATCAATACTAAAGCTAGTTCTTGTCCAAGACATGCCTAATACATGATATACATTTCGTCAAACATAGTAGCTATAGGTAATGAATGCATTTATGATCATGGTATTCTTAACTTCATTATAGAACCATCAACAAGGCTCAATTCCCTCTCAAGCTAGTTTCCACAACACTTGTAAGCCCTTGTATGCACTAACCATTCAGTAACTTCTCAAATCGTGAAAAAGATACATAGTAAGAACACATCATTCAACCATGCTTATAACCAACATATAACGAAAATAGAATCCATGAAAAACCAACCATAATATCAACATAATAACTAATACATGTGCTCATCAATCACAATAAGAAAATATCTTATAATAGTCATATGCAAAATCAAACCAAGTCAGGGACTTCCACGTAGCACCTGACCATAGATTGGGCTGAACCAAATATCTCTTTCAACCAATCACCCCCGTGACATATTCCAAGCATGAATGTGGGATAAAATGGGTTAAACCAAAATAGAACCAAACAGGGTTCCAGAGGCCAAACCACCTCAATCCTCAACCACAATGATTTCACCTAAACCATTCCAGAAATCACTAACACCAAACAATATCGAATGCTTCCTACTTCCTTCACCAACTCACTCACCTTCCAAGTTCCCCAACATCCCCTTCTCTTATTTCATGTCCCTCGGGTGATCCATCCCTTGGCAATGTTTCCTCACATTGGAAGGTCCAAAACCAAAGGCATATCCTTGCCTCAAAACCATCATATCGGTCATAACATGCTCATGGAAATCAATGGACACTATTGGGTACTAGTGTCCCACAATGTTCATGCTCCTGAATGCTTTACCAACACAATATTGCATGTTACTTTATTTTTACTACTACTGTTAACACTCTTGCAGTCAGTTTCAACCACCCAAATTGGGAATTTCCATGATTCCCTATACCAAGCACATAATTTCCATTTGATTCAAAAGGAATTGAAATAAATTCAAATAATACCTCATTGATAGCTCGTCAATAAGGTACACTTGAAATTTTGTTTAATCATGTCATGACAACTCAGATTAGCTCCTTGATCAAATCATCATATCTAAACATATCACATCTGGCTAGTTCAAAATAAACCATCATAAATCAGAATCTTAGATTGTGTGCTTAGTTAAAAATTGAAATAAAATACTTATACTTATCTTTAAATTCTTCTTTTCTTATTCCTTTGGTCTTTATTCTTTCCGTACACACACTGAATCGATTTCCAAACCTGGCAAGTGCCCAGTGCCTTCTCTTCTCTTCTCCTCCAAAGAAATAAGGGAATTCGAAGACTATACCGCCTCGTTCCTCAATATCAAAAATCAAGGGCATATAGAGACTATATTTCATCTACCCTCAATATCAACATCTCAAGATTGGTCTCTTCCCAAGTTGTTCAGCGTTCCCATGTGTACATGTGGTACTGTGTCATGTGTATTGTGTAGTCGTTGTATCATGACATGCGTATTTGTTGTGTTGTATTGTGTGTATCTATATGTTTTGTGTTGTACAATGTGTATGTGTATGTGTTGTGAAGGGGATTTTTTCTTGGGATCCCTAGAGGCTATGGGTTAGAGCCTTGTAACAACTTGGGTTCCCTGGAGGCTGTGGTTTGGAGCCCTATAACAACTTGGGTTCCCTAGAGTACTACACATCCAGATACCACACGACCTCTACCATACAATATTTCCTCTAGTGTATTTCCCATGCCTTACTACATGCATCCTCGTTCCAAATCTCAGGTATGTTTTTCTTTCCACTATCCATGCTTGTCTCAACATGTCACAGATCACACTGCTTTCATTCCATTGATGTATCCTTCAACATTTCCTACCATAACATAAACATAGGCATAGTTATAAGCACATAATATCAAAATAATATCCATGTGATACTAACCTCATAAACCTTTCAAGGCTATTTTCCCAGTTGATTCCTCATACAACCAAGAATATTTTCATGTCATTCACCTGCATAAAAAAATTATTCTTCCACGAGAATGATCCATAAAAACCTTGTCAGACAATGGCACACACACACACACACACACAAACACACACACACACACACACAAGCATAATAATGATCATAACACAATCACTAGTATCCATAATATCAAGTTCAAGAGAACTTCCTTTATTCGTGCAACACATGCATAACATTGAGAATGATAGTTCTAATCATAGCCAAGGAATTTGATACCTCAAGACAATTTACTTTACCTTTCTCATGATTGTCCCGTCACTATCCATTTACCCTAATGAAACAACCAACGCAAATAGTTCTCAAATTCATGCCTTCAGCTACCCTTTATTTATGCACCAGGCTTCATCCAGGTCTTACATTACCTGTTGAGTTCCACTCAACTCTCTCGAGATCCATTAATTTCCTCTTTCCCTGACCAATTCCTAAGACCCTAAAAACATAAAAGGTAAGAAAAAAAGAAAAAATAAATATAACATGGAAAACCAAACAACAATATAATACCACCAACAAGGTGGCATGGCCATGCACCAATCATAGTCAAAACCAAAAATCAAGCACAAACAAATCATAAAACACTGAAAGCACAAAAATTTCAACAAACACCATGACTCAGCCCACATGGTTCCCAATGCTTCCAAGCTGGGTTCATGTGTGAAATCTTATCTCAATCCTTCTTCGAGATCTATGGAAGTATCTTTTTCCATGCAATTCCCTGCATCATACTGTCATAAACACACAATTGTAAATTCATTAATAAATATAAAAATATACCAATTACCTCACCCTGTTGTACCCAGCACATTTCCCTGCAACTGAACACCTACACATATCATCTCACTATGGATTCCAATTCCCTTAACAAATTAAGCTATAATCAGAAACCAATTATAATGTTTGCATATAATCAAGCATCTTCCATGTAGCTTCCTCAACACAAAGTGCCTTCACTGCACTTTAACTTGTTTTATTGATTGGTCTCATAGAATGAGCTTATTCTGTTGCAGGACACAATCAGGCTCTACCTAGAACTCTCCCTCTAGTTCCACCTACCATCTCGATGATGGATGTCTAATGATCTACCTTACTGTTATCTTTTGTTGCATAAACCAGGGGAATCCTCTGACCTATATCCCTAATTGTTTGTGCCTCCTGAGCACTGTAGATCTGAGGCCTTTCACACTTCGCTGTGGCACTCTAATACAAATGACAATCCTTCCTGCGATTATCTCCATCGTAGGTTCAACACCGTAATGGTTCTCTGCCATTTCCTTTATTATGCTACTCCATAGGTTGAGACCCATGTCCTCTCTCAACTACATTGAAATTCTTACACAAAGCAACATTTCCCTTCTCACCTGCATCCTGAGATCTACGTCACTTCTCAGGCCATTTTCCTTTAGTCTTCTCATTACCATTATAGTCACGCTTGAACTAAGGCTTAAATTTTGACTACTCATAACAATGCTTCAACTTTCTAATGACTTCCTCTAATGATTGAGGGTCATGAAACTCGATCTTTGAATGATAGTGGAAATATGCTAATGAAATTTTCAATATTTTATTTCTCATCCTGAGCTCATATAATTCCTTAGCCTTTCCATCATGATATTTCTCAGAAATAATCTTTTTCCTGAAGAGTCTTTCAAACTCATTCCATATCAACTCCTCTTCCTTGATGCCTCTAACATGCTTAACATATTCCTACCAGATGTATAATTTTCCCTTGAAACTGAAGGTAGCTACCTTCGATTTCATGTTTTTTGAGTAATCATGAAATTTGATGAACTTCTTCATCTTAAAAAACCATGCTTCTACATCTTCTAATTTCTTCACTTCCCCATCAGAAGTAGGAGGCTTGGATTTCTTGAAATCTTTTGGAAAGTACCCCCTATCACTCCTCATATAAGTATGTTAACAGTAATGTTGATGATGTCTCTTAGAATTGGAGATAGAATTAAGTCCATGAGTGCTAGCCCTCCTGTCAGGTGTATCCAAGGATATAACACCTCTCATTGTATCATCCTTGTCCAACATGTACCCCTTCTGATAATTTATTCCATATTTAACATTTTTATTTTCTTCTTGTCCATGACTAATCCATGCAAATTTGTAACGCTCTAAAGAATCACTGCATTAACCTCGAATTTCTTTTCTTGAGCCCTAACAAGTATTTCCTATGCCTCAATAAACCTATTATTATCTTCCTTGCAACTTCAAATCTCTACCCTAAGACTCCTCGATGTATCTGCTAGATCAGGAGAATACTCTTCTCCTTGCTTCTCAACTTACTTTTCCCATTCCACTAATTTCACATCAGGCTTGTAAGGGGAGTCATGTGAATTGTAGTACACCATTATGCTCTTCATCTCTGATCTTCTATTTCCTGCAAACATACCATGTTAGATAAACCAAATAGAAGACATAATAAAAATTATGCCTTAGTGTATCTCATGGGAGGCTATCACATATGCAAAAACTAGTCCATATTACCATGATTGATCAGATTTAGATCAGGACCTAAGTGATAGATCAGATTTCAAAGTGAATGAAACTGTGTATAAACTAGACGACCAGATAGATCTCGTCTTCCTAATTTGGGTGCTACAAACGGTTCGAAAAACTGACACCGTATGAAGAAGTTATTGCGTTTTGAAAAGTCTCGTAAACTGCAATTTTCGACATTTGACCAGAGTTGACTGAGCAAGGGTACAGTCAGAAAAAAGAATATTCTAGGAAATATTCTTGGAATATTCCTGGGAATACTCCCTGTAATATTCCTTCCGGGACAACTCGACTGTGACAAGTGGCGCAGTTCTATTGACATTTGGGTGTACATTGTGCTTTTTAGGCCAATAAGAGGGTGACACGTGGCCAACTCGAAGGCCACCACGTGTCCCCATAGTGGTGTGGCAAAATTTTTGTGGAGTGAACAATAGTTGACCCCACGACCTCTTCACCAACATGCCCACATTTTATCGTCTCTCCTAAGCTTGTTTCTTAACCTTCATAGTAGACAGGTTAATTTTATTGTTGGTTACATTTAACATTGGGGGTTGGGACCTCTGTCGGTCGCAACCCACCAGCGATCCCATATGCTGGTCGCATGGAAAAAGTTATCATAAATGTAACCTTCGATGAATGTAGAACCGTGAAATTTTTCACAACGCATTACATTACTTCTTGTCACGTGTAATCTATCTGCACAGTTAAACTGCCGAAAGTTGCGTTAACGATAGTTCAAACTTTGGTTTAAAGGTTGATACTATAGTTCAAGCCTGGAGTTTCGCTCCAACATTTAATATCAACGTGGGTTTTGGGGGTTGGCATGTGGCCACCCCATACCCATAAAATTAAATTTACGGTTAGCCACTGGCGAAATTTTATCCAGCACCCAAAATTGGCTGTAAACTCCATTTTTAACTCCAACTAAACAGAAGTTGCTCCACAATTAGAGGAGTTTTCCTAGGTGTTACTGGGCAAAATTGATTATGCTCTATCTTGAGAATTACTTAAACATTATGAGAGTGTGAATAGTCAATTTCAAATTTCTTGGACATTATGGAGCTTTTGGTGAGTGTTTCAGAGCCATCAGAGGACTTATGAGCATTATTTTTCTTCAGATAAGTTCTAAGGGCCACTAGGGCCACCAGGAGCCAGCACTAGAATAAGGCCTAGCCAGGGAAGCTAGAGGCCTTTCTCCAAAAACCAATAGTACTTTTTGAATTTTTTAGACATTCTAGAGCCATTGGTGAGTTTTTCAGAGGCAACATAGGAATTTTGAAGGCTGAGATGCTTCAGAAAAGTTCCAAGGGCCACCAGAGCCACCAGGGGCCAGCAGGAGAATGAGGCCTATCCAGAGTAGCTAGTAACCATTCTCAGCAAATCAATAGTCTATTCTGACTATATTGAACCTTTTGAATCCAATGGAAGGATTTTAAGAAGCTTTTGGAGACTTCTGAAGGTCGAAATTCTTCAGAGAACTTTTCAGTGAGCCTAGAGCCACGGGGTGCCACTGGGTATTGGAGGCATAACCAGAGAAACCACAGGCCTTTTTCAGAAAGTGATAGTCTATTCTAACTATTTTAGACATTACAAATCAAATGAAAGGATTTTCAAAGCCATTTTGAGACTTATAGAGCTGAATAATCCATAGGGAATTTTCGGGCAGCCTAGGGCCAACAGGAGTTGCAGGTCTAGATTGGGGAGCCAGAGCTCATTTGGAGAAAATTATCAGTCAATTTTAGATGTATGATATATGCTAGAGACAGTAGAAAAGGTTTCAGAGATAGAAAATGATTTATTAAGGAGTTAGTGCCACAGAGAATCTTAGGGAATCTTAAGGGCACCGACATAAGGGGTCAAGTCCAAGGGATCCTAGGTCAATCTTCAGAGAGATAACAACCATTCCATGGGTATGATGGTATTATAAACCCATCGGTACGACATAAAAAACCATTGGAGTTGAGTAGTTACTTGTAAAATAAATTATCCATCATAATCCAAAGAGCCAAGCCAAATTGACAAGAGCTCAAGGAGACGTAGCCCATGACATTCGGGTGAAATCATTTATTAAATTTGTTGTTATGTGTTGATGATTATTTTTTGCACTTTATGGTTGTTTTACATGCTTAATATCGACAAAAAAAAACAAAGGCTTAATTCCTCACACTTAAAGCATTAAAATAGTTTAAAACACATACACCAGATTCAAGTATTCAATTCCGCATTATCAAGTATAAGCAAGATCTTAATTTGTTTAACTGAGTGGGAGGTGCTCGCATAGTATAACAAGTTATCCACCCATTTCAGATTAGGTGGTATCAGAGCACTAGGTTGCTTGCTTGACAGAGCACTAGGTTGCTTGTTTGATTTGAAAGGTGTTTAACAGTGCAAAGAATTTATCTATTTGCAAATTGATTTATGCTTACAAGTTTGAGTTTTCTAGAGGAGAAGAAAAACTATTGTTAGCTAAGTCCAGAAGAGGACAAGAAGGATGAAATCATTCTCCTTACCCAAAGGACCTCAAGGCAACCCTTGAAGCACAACAAGGATTGTTTGCAAAAAGAGGTTGCTTAAAGAAGAGATACAAGCTGCAGAAAAGAGCTTGAATCTACAACCATATTGGTTAGAAGATTTATCAATTGTTTTTGAATATTTATGAATTATTTTTGAAGTTCTTTAATTCATTTACATAATGATGACAACTTCTTCAAGTGAGGTTTCAAAATCCTCTTTTATAATACTTTTTGATGAAGAGATGAAGATAGACTTCTACATCCTTAAGGATATGGTGAAAATTCTGTATGAAGATGGAAGAGAATGCACTAGACTTCATGAGCAATTGGTTGCTATGAAGCAAGAGAAAGAAGGACTTCTTCAAAGAATGCATGAGATGGAGATGCAACTCCATCAAGCCCAAGAGGCCTTAACCAAACACATGCTTGAAGCAGAGGTAAATCACTTAAATTTGTCTTCAATTTCCTCTTCAGATAGATGTGTAGGTTAATTTGAAAAACACACTAGAGGTAAAGGTTCCAAATTGATGTTTAAAATGGGCTATGAAGGCAAGGTCTAGGAAAACTTTCACAAGGCATGATTGATCCTATTTTTGTTGAGGAAAGGCCTAAGAAGTTTGGTCTAGGCTATGCTCAATCTTATGGCGAAAAATCTACAGCCATGAAGGAATTTGAGAGAACTCCAAGAAGAAATTTTGTTTCAAGTCCAAACCCACAAACATGTCAAGTTTGTTTTCAAGTTGAATGCCATTGTTTGAATCCTATGTTGTAGCAAGATGTTTGTAGACAGGCAGCTTATGGCAAGCAAGAGAGTTCTGACAGCTATCATGACATGAACACTAATGTTAGTCTTCAAAATAAAGTTGGAACGTCTTCAAGTTAATCTCCTCAAGAAGGTAAAAAATATGGACATGCAAAGCAACATTTGAGGTATAATTCTTCCCATAGTCAAGTTGATTATGTTTATATTAAGCACGAAAAATCTGTATGCATGAAAGGAAGAAAGAGTTGTTGTTCGTAGTGTGGTTTGTGTAACCATGAAGTTTCAAAATGCTGGAAGAGGATGAAGGCATACAGGAAACAGTAGAAGCGAATGCAACTTGCACAAAAGATGCAAAAGACTTGCAAACATTTACAGAAGAAGGGACATATTATTGCCTAATGTTGGACACTGCATCTAACCAATCACCCCAAGCATTTGAAGCAAGAGGATAAAAATACTAGCGAAAATGGAACCAAAGATTCCATCATCGATGTGAATCTAGATGATTAACTAGAAGAATATTTTCAGCAAGAAAAATCTCCATGGACGTGGCTTGGTAAGAAGTGGTTTGAATTCTTGACCCAATGAGACATACATTCATTTGTACATATGAAAATTTCAGTCATGTATGCATGTCTTTCTGTTGAAAACTTACGTTTGTTTGAGCCACCTTTGATCAATGATCAAGGAAATGATGTTCAACCACCTTCAATTGAAAATTTCTCGCCAGAAATTTCTGAATGAGTTCAAGGAAGATACATTTCTTGATAAGAGGACAAGAGCATCCAAGAAGGAAAGTGTCGACTACCTTCAAGTTTGGGGATCAAAGGCACTAAGCCAAGCAAGGAAAATTGTAAGGAGGCTGGAAATGCGAGGGTGTTGTACTCTCATGTACTGAACATGTAATTAGCCTTTTGGGGTCCAAAAGATTCCCAATTGGGAGGAGTGATTAGATTCGGATCAAGACCTAAGTGATAGCTCAAATTTGAAAGTGTTCAAAAGTGTGTCAAACCTGAGTGACCAGATAGATCTCTTCTTCTTGATTCCGGTGTCGTGAACGGTTTGAAAAACCGACACCGTATGAAGAAGTTATCGCATTTTGAAAAGTCTAGTAAACTGCAATTTTTGACATTTGACCAGAGTTGACTGGGCAAGGGTACAGTCAACAAAAAGAATATTCAAGGGAATATTCCTGGAATATTCCTCAAAATATTCCCTGGAATATTATTTTCGGGCCAACCCGATTGTGACAAGTGGCACAGTTCTATTGACAGTTGGGTGTACGTTGTGGTTTTCGGGCCAATCAGAGGGTGACACGTGGCCAGCCTGGAGGCCGCCACGTGTCCCCTTAGTGGTGTGGCAAAATTTTGGTGGAGCGGATAGGAGTCGACCCCACGACCTCCTCGCCATCTACCTGCATTTTACCATCTCCCCTAAGCTTGTTTCTTAACCTTCATAGTAGACGAGTTAATTTTATTATTGGTTACATTTGACATTGGGGGTTGGGATCGTCGGCGGTCCCAACTCACCAGCGGTCCCATATGCTGGTCACATGGAAACAATTATCATAAACGTAACCTCTGATGGATGTAAAACCGTGACTTTTGTCACAACGCATTACACCTTATCACATCCAATATCTCTGCATGGTTAAACCGCCAATGGTTGCGTTAACGACAGTTCAAACTCCGGTTTAAAGGTTGATACTATGGTTCAAGCCTAGAGTTCCGCTCCGGCATTTAATATCATCGCAGGTTTTGGGGGTTAGCATGTGGCCACCCCCTACCCATAACATTAAATTTGTGGTTAGACACTGGCAGACTAATAGCCAGCACCCAAAATTGGTGGTAAACTCCATTTTTAACTCCATCTAAACTGAAGTTGCTCCACAATTAGTGGAGTTTTCCTAGGTGTTACTGGGCAAAATTGATTATGCTCTATCTTGAGAATTACTCAACCATTGTGAGAGTATGAATAGTCAATTTCGACTTTCTTGGAAATTATGGAGCTGTTGGTGAGGGTTTCAGACCCATCAGAGGAATTATGAGCATTATTTTTCTTCAGAGAAGTTCCAAGGGCCACTAGGGCCACTAGGAGCTAGCAACAGAATGAGGCCTAGCCAGGGAAGCTAGAGGCCTTTCTCAGGAAAAAAATAGTAATTTTTGGATGTTTCAAACATTATGGAGCCATTGGTGAGGTTTTCAGAGACAAAATATGACTTTTGAAGGCCAAGATGCTTTGGAGAAGTTCCAAGGGCCACAAGGGCCACCAGGGGCTAGCAGGAGAATGAGGCCTATCCAAAGCAGCTAGTAACCATTCTCAGCCAAAAAAATAGTCTATTATGACTATATTGAACCTTATGAATCCAATGGAAGGATTTTCAGAAGCTTTTTGAGACTTCTAAAGGCCAATATTATTCGGATAACGTTTCAGTGAGCTTAGAGCCATGGAGTGCTACCAGTTATTGGAGACATAACCAGAGCAACCAAAGGCCTTTTTCAACAAGTGAATAGTCTATTCTAACTATTTTGGACATTTTGAATCAAATGAAAGGACTTTAAAAGCCATTTGGAGACTTATAGATTTGAATAAGCCACAGGGAAGTTTCGGGCAGCCTAGGGCCAACAGGAGTTGGAGGCCTAGATTGGGGAGCCAGAGCTCATTTGGAGAAATTGATCAGTCAATTTTGGATGTATGATATATGATGGAGATAGTAGAAAGTGTTTCAGAGACATAAAATGATTTCTTAAGGAGTTAGTTCCACATAGAAGCTTAGGGAAGCTTAAGGGCATCGACAGAAGGGGTCAAGTCCAAGGGAGCCTAGGTCCATATTCATAGAGATAACAACCATTCCATGGGTATGATGATATTATAAACACATCATTATAGCATAAAAAACCATTGGATTTGAGTAGTTACTTGTAAAATAAATTATCCATCATAATCCCAAAGATCAAAGTCAAATTGACAAGAGCTCAAGGAGACATAGCCCACGACATTCGGGTGAACTCCTTTTTTAAATTTGCTGTTATGTGTCGATGATTATTTTCTGCACTTTATGGTTTTTGTAATGCTTAATATCAGCAAAAAAAACAAAGGTTTAATTCCTCACACTTAAAGCATTAAAATAGTTTAAAACACATACATCGGATTCAAGTATTCAATTGCACATTATCAAGTATAAGCAAGATCTAAATTTGTTTAAATGAGTGGGAGGTGCTTGCATAGTATACAAACTTATCCACCCATTTCAGATTAGGTGGTATTAGAGCACTAGGTTGCTTGCTAGATAAAGCACTAGGTTTCTTGCTTGAAAGAGCACTAGGTTGCTTGTTTGACTTGAAAGGTGTTTAACAGTGCAAAGACTTTAACTGTTTGCAAATTGATTGATGCTTACAAGTTTGAGTTTTCTAGAGGAGAAGGGAAAACTACTGTTAGCTAATTCCAGAAGAGGACAAGAAGGTTGAAAGAATTCTCCTTACCCAAAGGACCTCAAGGCAACCCTTGAAGCACAAGAGGGATTGTTTGCAAAAAGAGGCTGCTTGAAGAAGAGATACATGCTGCAGAAAAGAGCTTGAATCTACAACCATAATGTTTAGAAGCTTTATCAATTGCTTTTGAAGATTCATGAATTATTTTTGAAGTTATTTAATTCATTTACATAATGATGACAACTTCTTCAAGTGAGGTTTCAAAATCCTATTTTATAAGACTCTTTGATGAAGAGATGAATTGAGACTTCTACATCCTGAAGGATATGGTGCAAATTATGTATGAAGATGGAAGAGAACGCACTAGACTTCATGAGAAATTGGTTGCTATGAAGCAAGAGAAAGAAGGAATTCTTCAAAGAATGCATGAGATGGAGATGCAGCTACATCAAGTCCAAGAGGCCTTAACCAAACACATGCTTGAAGCAGAGGTAAATCACTCAAATTTGTCTTCAATTTCATCTTCAAATAGATGTGTAGGTTCATTTGAAAAACACACTAGAGGTATAGGTTCCAAATTGATGTTTAAAATGGGCTATGAAGGCAAGGGTCTAGGAAAAATTGCACAAGGCATGATTGATCCTATTTTTGTTGAGGAAATGCCTAAGAAATTTGTTCTAGGCTATGTTCAATCTTATGGTGAAAAATCTACAACCATGAAGGCATTTGAGCCAGCTCCAAGAAGAAATTTTGTTTCAAGTCCAAACCCACAAACATGTCAAGTTTTTTTTCAAGTTGAATGCCATTGTTTGAAGCCTATGTTGCAGCAAGATGTTTGTAGACAGGCAACTTATGGCGAGCAAGAGAGTTCTGACATCTATCATGACATGAACACTGATGTTAGTCTTCAAAAGAAAGCTAGAACCTCTTCAAGTTCATCTCCTCAAGAAGGTAAAAAAGATGGACATGCAAAGCAGCATTTGAGGTATAATTCTTCCCATAGTCAAGTTGATTATGTTTATATTAAGCATGGAAAATATGCATGCATGAAAGGAAGAAAGAGTTGTTCTTATTGTGGTTTGTGTAACCATGAAGTTTCAAAATGCTGGAAGAGGATGAAGGCATACAGGAAACAGTAGAAGCAAAGGAAAATTGCACAGAAGATGCAAAATACTTGCACACATTGCCAGAAGAAGGGACATCTTATTGCCCAATTTTGGACACTGCATCCAACTAATCATCCCAAGCATTTGAAGCAAGAGGATAAAATGACTGGCGAAAATGGAACCAAAGGTTCCATCATCGATGTGAGTCCAGATGATTCACTAGAAGAATATTTTCAGCAAGAAAAATTGCCATGGACGTGGCTTGGTAAGAAGTGGTTTGACTTCTTGACCAAGTGAGACATACATTCATTTGTACATATGAAAATTTTAGTCATGTATGCATGTATTTTTGTTGAAAACTTACGTTTGTTTGAGCCACCTTTGATCGATGATCAAGGAAATGATGTTCAACTACCTTCAATTGAAAATTTCTCACCAGAAATTTATGAATGAGTTCAAGGAAGATACAGTTCTTAACAGGAGGACAAGAGCATCTAAGAAGGAAAGTGTTGACTACCTTTGAGTTTGGGGCTCAAAGGCACTAAGCCAAGCAAGGCAAAGTGTAAGGAGGCTGGAAATGTGAGGGTTTTGTACTCTCATCTACTAAACAGGTAGTCAGTGTTTTGTGGTCCAAAACATTCCCAATGGGGAGGAGTGATCATATTTGGATCAGCACATAAGTGATAGCTCAAATTTCAAAGCATTCGAAAGTGTGTTGAACCTGATCGACCGGATAGATATTTTCAAAATTTGACCAGAGTTAACTGGGCAAGGGTACAATCAGCAAAAATAATATTCCAGGGAATATTCTTGGAATATTGCTCAAAATTTTTCCCCAAAATATTCCTTTTGGGCCAACCCAATTGTGACAAGTGGCGCAGTTATATTGAAAGTTGGGTGTATGTTGTGGTTTTCGGGCCAATAAGAGGGTGACACGTGACCAGACCAGAGGCTGCCACGTGTCCCCTTAGTGGTGTGGAAAAATTTTGGTGGAGCGGACAAGAGTTGACCCTGCAACCTCCTCACCAGCATGCCCGCATTTTACCATCTCCCCTAAGGTTGTTTCTTAACCTTCATAGTATATGGGTTAATTTTATTGTTGGTTACATTTGACATTAGGGGTTGGGACTGTTGGCGGTCCCAACCTGCCAGCGGTCCCATACGCTAGTCACATGGCAACAATGATCATAAACGTAACCTCCAACAGATGTAGAACCATGACATTTATCACAACACATTATGACTTGTCACATGAAGTCTCTCCGCATGGTTAAACCATCGACGGTTGCGTTAACGACAATTCAAACTCCGGTTTAAAGGTTGATACCATGGTTCAAGCCTGGAGTTCTGCTCCGGCATTTAATATCACTGCGGGTTTTGGGGGTTGGCATGTGGCCACCCCCTACCCATAACATTAAATTTGAGGTTAGCCACTAGTGGAATTTTAGCCATCACCCAAAATTGGCGGTAAAATCCATTTTTAACTCCAACTAAATTGAAGTTGCTCCATAATTATTGGAGTTTTCCTAGGTGTTACTGGGAAAAATTGATTATGCTTTATCTTAAGCATTACTCAACCATTTTGAGAGTGTGAATAGTCAATTTCAACTTTCTTGGACATTATGGAGCTGTTTCTGAGGGTTGCAAAGCCAGCATAGGACTTTTGAGCGTGAATTTTCTTCAAAGAAGTTCCAAGGGCCATTAGGGCCACCAGGAGCTAGCAACAGAATGAGGCCTAGCCAGGGAAGCTAGATGCCTTTCTCAGGAAACCAATAGTCATTTTTGGTTGTTTAAAACATTATGGAGCCATTTGTAAGGTTTTCAGAACCAAAAGAGGACTTCTAAAGGCCAAGATGCTTCAGAGAAGTTCCAAGGGCCACTAGGGCTGCTAGGGGCCAACAAGAGAATGAGGCCTATCCAGAGCAGCTAGTAACCATTCTCAGCAAAAAAATATTCTATTCTGACTATATTGAACCTTCTAAATCCAATGGAAGGATTTTTAGAAGCTTTTGGATAATTTTGAAGGCCGATATTCTTCAAAGAAGTTTTCAGTGAGCCTAGAGCCACGGGGTGCCATCGGCTGTTGGAGGCATAACCAGAGCAGATAGAGGCCTTTTTCAGAAAATGTATAGTCTATTATGACTATTTTGGACATTATGAATCCAATGAAAGTATTTTCAGAGCCATTTGGAGACTTCTAGAGTTTAAGAATCCACAGGGAAGTTTTGGGCAACCTAGGGCCAACAGGAGTTGGAGGCCTAGATTGGGGAGCCAGAGCTCATTTGGAGCCAATGATTAGTAAATTTTGGATGTATGATATATGATAGAGACAATATAAAAATTTTCAGATATATAAAAGGATTTCTTAAGGTGTTAGTGCCACAGAGAAGCTCAAGGAAGCTTAAGGGCACCGATAGAAGGGGTCAAGTCCAAGGGAGCCTAAGTCCATCTTCAGAGAGATAACAACCATTCCAGGGGTATGATGGTATTCTAAACCCATTGTTATAGAATAAAAAACCATTGGAGTTGATTATTTACTTGTAAAAGAAATTATCCATCATAATCCCAAAGAGCCAAGTCAAATTGACAAGAGCTCAAGGAGACGTAGCCCACGACATTCGGGTGAACTCCTTTATTAAATTTTCTGTTATGTGTTGATGCTTATTTTTTGCACTTTATGGTTGTTGTACCTGCTTAATATTAGAAAAAAAACAAAGGTTTAATTCCTCACACTTAAAGCATTAAAACAATTTAAAACACATACATCAGATTCAAGTAATTAATTATGCATTATCAAGTATAAGCAAGATCTTAATTTGTTTAGCTGAGTGGGATGTGCTTGCATAGTATAACAAGTTATCCACCCATTTCAAATAAAATATATATATAATAATAGCAACACATATCAACATCAAGATGCATGCATGATAATAATATACAAATGTAACAACAACTGCACACATGATAACCATAACCATTAGCATGTACCCTCAGATCGAGTGCTGCAACCTCGCTCTAATACTACTTTGTAACCACCCCATCCCACATTTACCCTCTTTTACAAGCTTTTCAGGTAAACATGAGATGGGATTTACTATGACATAACCTGACCTCCAAGTTCTAGTTATGGAAGTGGGGTCTACTAACTAGAAACATATTGCCTCTCCTAAGGGACATTAGATCACCCAAGTGTCTCAGACTGCACTTCTTAGTATTTACACTCAAATCACATGTTTGACACATTTTGCATGTGGTTGGAAGACTCCAACTGTATGCATGAGCCTTCCTCCATGTGGTTATAACCGAAATTCTTCAATTCAGAGGGTGCAGTTGCAAGATCAATGCCACGTTTTCAGGGCTAGCCTACAGGCCACTACCCAGAACAACACATAACTTTCCAGAATAATATCTAGGATAATCACAAGTATAATAAATCAATAATAATGTTATATCTTGTCCAAGACATTCTTAATGCATGATATACATTTTGTCAAAAATATGGTAAACATAATAGCTACAGGTCATGATTGCATATCTGATCATGATATTATTAACTTCATCAGAGAATAATCAAGAAGGCTCAATTACCTCTCAAGCTAGTTGCCACAACACTTGTTAGCCCTTGTATACATTAACCATTTAGTAACTCAAATCATGAACAATATCCATAGCAAGAATACATCATTCAACCATGCCTATAACCATCATATAACTAGAATAGAATCCATGACAAACCAACCATAAGATCAACATAATAACCAATACATGTGCTCATCAATCACAATAAAAAAATAACTCATATTAATCACAGGAAAAATCCAACCAAGTCAGGGACTTCCACATACCACCTAACCATAGATTAGGCTAAACCAAATCTCTCTTTTAGCCAATCACCCTCATGCCATATTCCAAGCATGAATGTGGGATCATATGGGTTAAAAAAAAATAGAATGATCCAGGGCTTCTAGAGGCCAAACCACCTCAATCCTCAACCATAGTGATTTCACCTAAACTGGTTCAGAAATCACTAACACCAAACAAGCTCGAATGCCTCTGACTTCCTTCATTATATCTAAATGAATTTTCCTGTCTCGACCCATTCGGAAAGAGTTCCAAGAGAAAGCCCATCTCCACCCTTGACCCTTGGGAGTTTTCCTGACACAACCTCAACCAGGATCCAAGCCTACTGGCCATCCAAAGATTAACCAAAATAGAGAACCCACTACATCATGGATATTTAGGAAATGCAAAGGCAAGGTTGAAACCATTGTCAATCTAGGAAATTACCATGCAAATGAAAACAAACATAAACCATAAGCCAATGCATGCACCATGCATCAAATCCCATCATGTTAAATCACACATGCACATTGTTACCTACAATTCCACAAATATTTTCCGCCCTTACTTGTTGTTGTCCAATATTCCTCTTTCATACCCTTGATTTCCTTTCTTGCTTGCTCCTATGCTAGTTCTATCTCCTTTTGTTGAACCTTGATCAAAAGTTGAGCTGACAAAAGTTGTCAATTTTTTCTCATGTGCCTTTTTAAATTTGATGTCTAGTCTCTTCCTTTCCTTTTTCCTCTTATTTCTCTCTAATTTCCCTTGCATGCATATTTGTATCTCTTCATATTGCTTTTCTCCTATTTTCCTTTATTTATTATATTAAATTTCCATTTATTTCCTTTTTATTTTTCCAAGTTCCATAGACATTAATAAACCACAAGTGATGTCAAATATAATGTTTTCCCCTCCATTGAGCTTGGAATACATGTCCCATGACCTAGGTTGAATGTTTCATTTTTACATGGAAATATAACGCGGGGTTGTTACAAAAGTGAAAACTAAAATAGGATGTTTCAAGGACACTTTTCCTTCATCCACCATCTACATAAACTTTTCCCTCAGTCCTCTCAAACATTTCATACATTATGAACATCCATGCTAGGATATTATATTATAACGAGTTCAAATCACTTTTAGGAGAAGATAGTCCACAATAAGGAAGGTTCATTAGTGGATAAAATACTGATAGGTGTAATAAATCACCTCTCCAGGTGTTTCATCAGTGAGAAAAGCACCAAAGCTTCAGCCCCAGGGCAACTCCTCGTGGTTCACCAACCTCACATGCACCCCAATGATTCTTCCCAATACAATAGTTTACTTAATGCCAAGAATTTGATGGGTCCTTCAGCGTTCAATAAAGCCTCCACTCTCTCTAATATTTTACCTAGCAAGCCTCTCTCAAAGGATTCCTCAGCTCGTGCTCCCAGTCAATCTAATGACATAGTTCACTTTTATCTTCTTTTGGCTCTTCGCTCTCCCCGACAACTCTTGATGCTTCCCTTTCTGCATATGCTTCTGTGTGTACATGAGATAATATGTATGAATTCATAAAAAAAAATTGTATGAAGGTCCTCCTTCCTTTCCAAATGGACTAACTACCCATCCTCCTCCCACGATTGCACAACAGTAAATTGCGTGACAACGCAACGCATGCCTGTCTTTAAATTTTGTCCTCTTCTTTCTTGTGGTTGGAGTTAAAGAAAATGTAGACATATCCTCTTTTCCTCAGTTAAATTTAATGCACAATAAACTCATTTAATCTTCTAAGCCAACCCATGAATGATATTTAAAACAACAATTCCATCAAGCAATCTCCTTCCTCAAGCAATCAAATCTTTGTCCCTCTCTCAGCCTTTTTAAAATAATTACAATTATTTAAAATGAGAGAAATATTAACCAGGGGATATATTATAAACTGCAGCATTCATAAACCACCAATCCATTTACGATGGATTAGAATGAAACCATAGTTTCTTAAATTAAAGTACAAAATCATTGGAAATAACATTGTATGCCACAAAACCACTAAATATGAAAATCATGTGTCAAAAGCCACTAAAAGTAGATGCAAAAAATAATCCTTTTTTTTTTCGATTAACGGTTGCCCCTAAACCCCTGTGCAAGGGGACTTTTTCCCACTAGTGACCCCCTGCTTTGCCTTACGAAATGTATAGTGTGTGGAGGTATTTGTGCAAAGAATATAACACACACCCAACACTAAGGATGGAAAGCACTAGCACAAACAATGAGGAGGTTTTTCCAACGACATAGAGGGAAGATTCTCCTATATGTTCGTTGATTATGCGGTTGATTTTAAAGTTGTTCTTAGCTCTAAGAGTGTAAATATTAGTGTTAGTAGGTCCTCGAAGAACTACTTTTTCCCGAAGCACATCTTCACAGCCATATGATTTTCAAAATTCTTTGATATCAGATCATCAAGCATTGAGAGGCTCACAACAATCCAAGGTAAATCTCATTCCTTCTTCTTCTTCCTTGGTAAGATATAACAATATTAACACAAATGACTAATATTAAATCTAATACTTCATTGTTTGATATGGCTATTTTCCCAAAGCAATATATATATCTTAAGAACTTTATGGAATGTAAAGATTCCATTGTTTTCATCCTGAATGAAATGCATGAAGAAGAAGAAATGTATATAAATAAGTTAGGTGTACATAATCAAAGAAATCTGTTTAAAAATCCTCCAGTTTATGTATTGATGAAAATTATGGATAAATTTTCACATTGTTGTTTAATCATTGGTGTTTTCAACCCAAAAGTAATGTACAAAATTATTATGGAAGAATTAGGTTTGTCTTATACCAATGAAATTTTGCAAATCATGTTTCTTAGAGCATGCAACAAGCACATACCATTAGTGAAATCAAGGATGTGACTTTAATTCTATGCGTGCATCGATACATTTGGACCACTTACAACATCAAAGTAATCGACTTAATAGTAAATATTTATTCCATCATTTTGGGAAGGGAGTGACAAGTTTTAACTAATGGATATACATTCATGGATGTAACAAATATGTCCCTTTCTAAAAATGGCAAGAATATCATTTTACTTTGTGAAGGGTGAATTTCACCCTATATTGAAAGTGTGCCTCAAGTATACAAAAGTTATGTTAAGGAATACATTGGAGTATACTCTGTATTCTTGGAAGAAGAAGATGATATTAACCACCTCTTGTTAATTGAGATGATGACATATTGAATATGCACTTTGATGGGGCATGTTCTAATGAAGGTAATGGAGATAGTATGCACTCCCACTGGGAAGATACATAATTTTTCCTACAACCTTTAGTTTTATTGCACTAATAATGTTTCTAAATTTGAAACTCTTTCTTGGAATAGAATATGACTTCAATCTTGGTTGTTATCTCCATTAGGTATTTGGAGATTCAAAATTGATAAAAACAAATTGAAAAAAATGGTTTATACCTCTTCAAACAAAGTTTTGAAGAGGTATACATAAGTAGCTTATCAAATGATTTCACAATTTTTATCTTTTAATATCGCTCATATTCATAGGGAGTTGAACCCAATGAAAGATATGTTAGATATTTTTGCATCTAATCATTCATGAGAGTTACTCCTTGAGAGGATAGACTATATTTTTAACTCTTTTGATCTCCTCCATATTCCAAACAATGTTTATTCTTGGCAAGTGTTTCTAGACGATGAAAGCATTTGCACCTTCTTACAGAATGAGCCTTTGAATAAAAAAGAAATATTTCATTAGAATATAATCAATATCCCAAAAGGCTAAAACCTTTGGAGAATTCACTCTCCCAACGATGTGAGCAGTTAAAAAAGCAAGTATTGGAGGAGCATTTGAAGAGAAATATTAGTGAAACTATACCTATGAATATTGGGACTCAAGAAAATTAAAGACTCTAAAAATTGGAGCCCAATGTTCAGAAGAAGGAAACCAAAGATTCATGGATTTGTTTCATGAATTTCGAGTTTTATTTGCATTTTCATATGATGATTGGTGTGGTTTTGATCCCAATGTAATCCAATGTTGTATTCCTATCAAGGGAAATGCATGACCTATAAGACAAAGACAAAGGCCTATAAATCTTACACTTGAAGCAACAATAACAAAATAAATAGCTAAGTTATTTTCTACTCACGTTATTTTTCTTGTCAAGTATTCAAAATGAGTAGCTAACCTTATTCCAATAAGGAAGAAGAACAATTATGTAAAACTCTGTAGATTTTCATGATTTAAATAGACCAAGTGTAAAGGATTACTTTCCACTTCCTAAGATGGAATTAATTTTCCAACAAGTGGAAGGATCTTAAATGATGTCACTCCTAGATTGATTTTCTGGATACAATCAGATACATGGAAGAGGGGTGACAAATGCAAGACAACTTTTATTGCACGTTAGCTTGCCTTCTGCTATGAATGTGTTCCTTTTGTCATAGTTAATATAGGTGCCATGTTTCATAGAGCTATACAAACATTTTTTTATAATATTATCGACAAAATCATTCGTGTATTTAGAAAATATAATTTCATATTCCAAAAACATAACAAATCATTTCAATCATCTTAGGGAAGTGTTTAATCGCTATAAAAAAAATAGCATCTCTCTTAATCCTACAAAGTCTATATTTAGTGACAATGCAAGAGACTTATTTGGACATATTGTATCTCATTATGGCATTAGTATTGATCAAGAATCTGTAATTGTTTTTCATAATATTTGTACCCCTACATCAAAAAAGAAGATTCAATCATTCATGGGTAAGATTAATTTCGTAAGGAGATTCATACCTTATTTTTTTAGAATGGTTAAACCCAATCATAATTTATTAAAATAAAATTAAGAACTTTATATAAATGACATTACTAAGAAAGCTTTTGTAGATATGAAGAATGCAATTAGTTCTAAAATGATATTACGAGGACATGATTTTTCTAAATATTTCCTTCAAAAACATGATCAACAAATTGAGCATCCCATAGATTGCATGAGCCAAATTTTATTTAATGATGGATTGAAATATTCTTTAGTTGAAAAACATACTTTTGATCTTGTTAATCTATTGAAAAATTATTTTCTAAATATTTCCTTAAAAACATGATTAACAAATTGAGCATCCCATAGATTACATGAGCCAAATTTTATTTGATGATGGATTGAAATATTCTTTAGTTGAAAAACATGCTTTTGATCTTGTTAATCTATTGAAAAATTATGACATTCTATACTCTTGCAGTAAAAGTCCCTTTATCTATAATCAAGTTTTTACTTTCACAAAAATATTCATCTACGTAAATTTTACATTGGCTCATTAAAATCCAAGAACATGATTTCATTATTGTCATTTGAAATATTATTAAGGCACAAGAATTATCATTGCACCTACCTCAACATCCTAGACTAGAGTGATCTTCAGATAATAATGATATCCATGTGATTGGAATATAATTTATTATTTACAATTAGAAAGGTATCCTAATCATTCTAAACATCACGAAAGGAAGAGACATCGCCTTGATTCTCCTTCAAAATATTTGATTCTCAACACTACACTCTTCTAGAGATCTACGAATGGATTACTATTTAGATGCATTAATTACGTAGTGCCCAAAGTATCCAAAAGAAACTCGAGAATTACTCACCATCTCCATTTCGAGAATTGGGACTATGTGCAGCCAATAGTCCCAGATTTTCCTTTTTCAAAATGGCGATAAGACTTTATTAGACTTTATTGGTCCTATTAATTGTCCTTCAACATGCCATATTTTTAGCTTGACCTCTACTTACTAATTACTAAGTGGGCAAAAGTTGTCTCATTAAAGCATGCTAAGGATGAGTAGGTATTTTTTTTTCTAGAGTTGAACATGTTTTCAAGATTTCGTTTATTTGTTAAATTAATCTCCAATAGTGGACAACATTAGTTTCTAATAAGTTACAGAATTCTGTACTAAATTTGGAGTTAAGCATTTTACTTCATATCCTTGCTACCCGGAGGGGAATGGACCATTCACAAATAAATATATATCAAAATTTTAAAATAAATTATTAATGATAAACTTTATTAGTGGCAAACTTTGTTGAATCTTACTTTATGGTCAAATCTTATAGTGATGAAATCCAACACTAGTTTAACTTCTTTTCAATTGGTATATGGACAAAAAGTTGTCATGCTCATTGAGGTTGAACTCACTTCCTTGGGATTAGGGTCACAACTAAAACATTTAAATTTCATGAGTATATCTCAAATAGTTCATGCATTATTGGCCCTAGAAGAATAGAGAAATTTTTCCTCAGAGAATTTAAAATGCAAGTAGCAAATCGTAAAAAAGTATTTTGAGCAAAGGTGGTTATCTTTGAAGTCAGTAAAAAATTGTTGTTGTGGAATTCTACTCTTAAAGATAAAAGTAAGCATTTTAAAATTCAAAAACTTTGGTTAGGTCCATACACAACTGCATCGGTCATTGGCAACAATTCCTATTTACTCAAGGATAGCGACGACAGATTGCTTTCATTGACAGTGAATTTTTAATATTAAATTGCCAAATGATCTCCTAAAGATATTCCACATGCTACACCATCTCGTAATTGTTGTCCTATTAGAGAATATCTTTCTTGCATGTTAATAGGGTTGAGTTATTCCATGTATTTTTCCTTTCCCTTGCTTTTGCATGTCGTGTCCTTTTAGATTAGCATACACTCTAAAAGTTCTTTAAATAAACCTTTCCTCTAATATTTAAAATCAACAATGTTTGAAAGGAGAAGACAAAAATTGTGCATTTTTTCGAAACCATTGATTCTAAGTCCAGTCTAATACTAGTAGACTACCATGTGGAGTCACCACTTGTTGACACATTTGTGAAGTATTTCAATATTTCCCACTATTGTGCAAAAATAATACAAAATCTATCCTTTTACAAAATGCGACTTGTTACTTATAGTATTTTTAGTTACAATACCACAGGTAAATTCCATGGATGGGTAGATATCATGATTGAATGAATACCATGGGTAGATGTAAAAAAAACAAGGACTTATTACTTGGAATATGAAAGAAATGTCTATAAATAAAATATTATAACTATGGCTCAAAGGTTTATTATTTAATAATTAAAATACCTATCATGTATAAGAGATCTATGACATATGAATTATGCACTTGTGGATAATATATAAGGTTATATCTATGGTTATGTTTAAGGCCTTAGCATTAATATGTTAATATCATTTTTAACTCGGAAAACATATGGGATTATTTCCCACCATCTTATATTCATTCATCACATTTGGATTCAGAAATTATTTACCCTAATTCCAGTGATGGTTAGCATTTGATACAGTTCATTGATTAAGGGCCCAAATCTATGATTGTAGTGTATTATGGCCACTACTTTTCTCATGCATTAACTTGGATTGGAAGGTTGCCTTATTCTATCAACTTTGCAACTAACTAGATTTGGGAAGTGGTTATCACCTGTGAGCCAAAATATGTAGTTCACTTTGGCATTATTCGTTGGTGCCTGTGTTATTCTCTAGTTGATTTAAACTACTCACTATGTTGGTTGCTCAATTACTATTCATTGAAGTATAACACATGATGTACACAATTTGAGGAGGTTAGTATTGAATGCAATTGACTATAATTCGTTGGTGCTTGTGTTATTCTCTAGTTGATTTGAACTACTCACCATGTTGGTTGCTCAATTACTACTGATTGAAGTATAAAACATGATCTACACAATTTTAGGAGGTTAATATTGAATACAATTGACTATAATTACTCATTCTATTATTAAATATTGAAAATGGCCTTACACAATGTATGTTTTTGAGTTCTTCCTCCCCTTTCTCTTTGGTATCTTTTAGAAAAAAAAATTGGTAAAGAATAATCTTCTCATTGCTATGATTGAAGGTTACTACTACAAGAACTTGGATATTGTTTTCATTCCTCATATTCACACTTTCCATAAAAATTACTTTCCCTACAAGTATACTTGTTTTAAGAAGTCAACATTCTTTGCATTGGGAAAGTTATCATTCCTCGAACCTTAATTAGTTTAAGGTTCCTTTTTTTTGTGGGTAAAAAATAATAGAAGCTTGAAGTTGACCCTTTTTTTGAGTGATGTATAGAGAATTCAAGTACCATTCGATGGATATTCTGGATGCAAACTTTTCGAATCGATATATAAAATATTAGTTAAAATGTCTATAGTTCAAACCAAAAATATAAAGTGGTTGTACTTATATGTTGTGTGAAGCGTCGAAGTTGTTCTATTTTGAAGTGTTAATTATTTAATATTTTTTTATGAATGGTAAAAAGAAACATCTATGGGTGTTGTATCTCACTCCAAACTCTAGTTCGATATATTTACAGGATGTATTATGAGTTGGATGTATTCTGAGTTATTTATAGTAATTCTCATTCTAATTATTTTTTATTTCTAAGTTTTCTATAACTAAAATTGTATTTTTGATAATAGGGCATATCTTGAAAGGTAGTGAAGAAAGATAGTTTGGGATTCACTCAATTTCTTTTCAAGGTTGATATGTTTGATTTAAATTTATGCCTATTCTATTTAAACATTTTCATCATATTAATGATGATTAGTTTGATTTTTGCATAATTTAATGCTATTTGGAAATTACTTGAAGTGATCGAATGAAGATTTGTATTCATTTCTTTCTTTGGGCACATAGTTGCCATTGTATGAGTCTTTTTACATCTTTGGCAACTAAGGATCTATTGTAGCTTCTACAACAACTGTCCTCCATTTCTCCTAATGCCTTAAGCCTGGAGGAATTAAGCGGCCCACCTAGTAAAGTCAACCTAGAACCTATCTTGAAAAACCTAACTAAATATTGTAGGTGTGAGTAACCTATGATGACTTGAGATAATGGAGGAAAACCTATTTGAGCCTTGATGACCAATCCAGCAGCAAGGAGGCCCTCAAACCCTTAATTCAAAAATAGAGACAGGTCTTGTAACACTTCAACTTCTTAAGGAAACTCTCAGAAAGGGTTTGTTACTTGAGTTTTCTTGTAATTTTGAACCTTCCTAAGTCTGTGCAGTACTCCCTTAACCTCTAAGCCAACACTATAGCATTGTGATCAACACTAGTTCAATGCTACAACCTCATACTTAAGTTCAAGACTTGATTTTTGACGATGTAGACTTTTTGAAGCACTATCTTGGGCTTCAAGGTAGTGCTTAACATTCCTCTTACGCTTAATTCAATGCCATTAATTTGGAAAAAAAACTTTGTTTTGTGCCTCCCTCTTCATATTTTGACTTTTTAAGTTCCCTTGAGCCTCTAAAGGGTGCTTTAGTGCTCCATTGAGCCTCATGGATGCACCATAACCTCCTCACCTTACTTTCAAGTCATATTTCTCTCTCTTTTGAGCCTCCATAGCACATCACTTAACGTTTGTATTATGCCATAGCACCCAGATGACCCTCAATGCAGTGATATGGTTTCCTCTTTATCTCTCCTAAGTGCATCTTTAGTCTCTCTTGGCCTCTACGGTGCACTAGTAATCCTCTAAGGGGCGTTGTAGCACACCACTAAGCCTCAATGGAGCATAGTAAAATTTCTTTAGAGGTAAAGTACACATTTAAAAGTTAACTTAAAGCTTTTATCTTCCTTTTGAAGCCTTTTCTTGACTTTTGTTAAGTCACTTTGAGAAAACAAAAGGTGAAAAATCAACTTGAATTAAGCATTTACTCAAGTAATAAATATGAAATCTCTTCATTAAACTTTTAAAAGAGGCCCAAAGTGCTCCTCTTCACTCACACAAATGGGATATTGTATTCAAAATGTCAGACCACTCTAGTGATGGGGCATCCCACTTCAAAATTACCTAACCATTGCTTGTTCTAACAACTCATCTTGATTTAGGTCATTTTTATGCTTATTAAGCTTGGTTACATCTTTTTACAATCATTTTACTATATTTATTTACTCAACGGTTGTATTTTTAATTACAAGAATCATCTATTTTCTTCATATTTAACATAGGGAATGCGTTACAAATGGTTTTTTCAATCATTGAGCTAGGCTATGGCGCCACTTTTTCTATAACTCTCGTCTTCCTAGCGACACATGGCGCACTGTGCATATCATACAACTCTCAAAGAAGGGCATAAACCACTTAGTTCAAACATAGCAATAGTCTTAAAGAATTTCATATGCCATACAATCCTTTTTTATTACATCCCTCTCATTCATATTATGCCAAGGTTGGCCAACTACTGCTTTTTTTATATCTTTGCAATGTTTTTTCATGAAAAAATTCCTAATAGATTAACTAAAAAGGATCAACGACCTTTAGCTATCAAACTTCTTGAGCTGAATAGGGTTTTCATTTTTGGGATACATAATTTTTCTAATCCTAAGTTGTTCTCAAGTTTACAGTCCAAGTCTTTATTTGAAATCTTGGTTGGACCTATATTTCTCGAAGCTAGGAACATGACCAAGTATTTCTCTCCATAAACCTTAGCTTTTCTCATTGCACCTCATTGGTTTTTGTTTATATGAAGACACTCAACCATCCTAGTCAAGATTGTGATCCTAACAATCTTGTTTTTTCTCATCATTGTCACCTGATTTTTCACTCAAATTCAACTATCCTTGAAACCCAGAAGCTGAAGTTAATTGCATTATTCTTTTTAAAATAATATCTATATTGGGTGTTTTTTCCTTTTTTAGGCTTTGCGGGATAACCATGTATATATCCAAAAGACAAGTTGGCAAGGCCCCAATGGTCAAATCCTTTAATGATGAAGAGCCCAATAACTACTTATATGGTCCTAAGCTTTGGGATACTTCCTAATGTATTGAAAATTATACCATGTATACATGGTCGAATGTCTACAAATTTTTTAAGAGAGAATTTCCTTCTCTAGATGATCCAAATTATGAGGTGTACAAATTTCAAGGAGATCATTCCTGGCAAAGGTGGCTACCCATTCCATTGTGCTTCCCTATGCAAAAGCTATCGATCAGTTTATTCCACATGTAGACCATAAGAAATCCATGATCATATATAGTCATGGAAAACCCATTTCTTCCTTCCATGCTTTTGACATCGAGATGTATTACCAACTACTTAGGGAGGAAGTATGCTTGGACAAAGGTTTCCCAACCAAATTAAGGATTTTTCCCAAGGAACTGTTCAAGAAGTGGTGGAAAAATAAAGGAACATTCAAAATGAGGGAAAACAAAAAGTATTAGGTCAACATGTGAAAGACTCATTTTTAGCTAGTAGTTATTATGTTGTGCAAACTGCAGGGTAGATCAAATTCTTAAACCTTCCTAAATGGTTGGTTGCCACACATGTTTGTTGTTTCTATTAAGGGGAAGATATTTATTTGGGAAGATATATTAGTAGGTTCTATTGGGTATAAAATCAAGCATGCATATATAAATATTTGGCAAGGCTGTCACAACCTCAATTATTTATGTTTTCATACCTTATAGATGTCATATGTGCCAATATGTCCTTCCTAGTCACGAAATGGAGGTGGACCATCCACAATAGATTGGTTCACATTATTGCAAAACCCATTAAGAGGATCACCACATATTGGTGTATGCACATATGTGCCATGGTTTCATGATGCCTTTATATTAAGTCTTGTTACATGAATCCCCCCCCTACATCTCATAAAGAGTTAGGAAGGTAGTACCCTTAGTGGGTGATCGGTTTGTGGATTAGGAGGGTACTTACATCAGGGTTTTTGGAGGAATGAAACCTCCCAATCTATTGCCTAAATTTATAACTGGAAAGGTAGTATTGCAAGACATAGCCTATCAAGTCTACATAAGTGTAGGTGGAGCACTTCTAGGAATAAAGAAACATCCATGGTCTGACATTCCTTTCTACCTATGAGCTTATGACATAAGGGATATCAAAGAGCTAAGGAAGGTGTTGATGCTATAACACTTATCCAATTTGGCGATCTGAAATTTCATAGATATGATCCTATATCCACTGTAAGTATCATTATAGGTCCTGAAAGTTCATATTATAATATTAGTCATAGACTCAGGAAAAGCAAGAGTAGTAAAAAAATCCATTGAACCTTGCAACATTTATTTCAAGGATCATTGCACCCCTTCCAAAAAAAAGTGAAAGAGAGTGAAGATAATACAAAAACATTGGCCCAAGAAAAAAATCCTCAAAAGGATGCACCTTATAGGAATAAGAAGAGGAACTAATGAGAGAACAAGAAGCAACCAAGGTAGTATAAGAGGCTATTAGAGTGGCTTGATAGATAGTGATTAAATAATAGAAGGAGGAGTAAATGAAAAGAGAAAGGGATCATAGGAAATAATAAATTTTTTGGAGGAAAAGAAGATGAATATAGAAGAAGTATAGAGGAGGAAACATGTAGAAGAAGAATAGAAGAGATTAGAGGATGAAGAAAAATCCAGAGCAAGGGAAAAATCTCTTCAAAATTAAAAAAAGAAAAAAGAAAAAATGAGAGAGAGAAAAATTTAGAAGCTTGACCAAATTCATTTGCAATGGAGATTGATCCAATGCCACTGATAGTCACAAAAATCACAAGAGGCCATCTTCTAGTGATGAAAATTAGCATCACACCATTAAAGAGGAGGAAGGTGGTCAATCTGAATAATTTTAGGTTTGACCATAGCCTGAGCAAAACTATGGAGTACACAAAGAAAACTTATATTACAATTCAATTCGCCACTGAAAGGCCTATAGTCCCAAAAACAAGGAATGATTCTTTCACCATGGCCTTAAGAAAAAAATTCTCTTAGGCCACTAAGAGGAATGTAAGATATCTCACGGAAAGGGTGAAAAATATGGATTCATAAATAGTTGAGATGGAACAACATACCAACTTACCAAGGGAGGAAACTAGGGAATGCAACATGAGAGTTTAGGCTGAAGATTACATTGGATGTGCCTAAAAGGTGAATGAATCATTAAGATTCCATGGTCTTAAGAGTGTATCAATGCTTACATATTTTTTTTATGAAACCAACTCACAAAATATAAGAAAACATAGATCAACGACTTAGACATCAGCCTCTTCGAGGGGGATACCTCCTTTACATTACATAAATGAACAATTCTTAGATGACACAAATGAAAAAAACTCCTTTATATATATAGGGGTCCAAGGGATCACAATTTAATCCTAGCTGACATAACAATAACAATGTAAGGGCACGCCAATAACAATAGTGGGCTTCTATGGGGCACAATAATAATAATATGGGGACTACATGGACATAACAATAACAATAAGGGGGCTACACTAACAGTAAAAATAAGAGGATAAAGTAGTATTATAGGTACCTAGCATGCTCCTCTCCTCCAAAAAAGTGTTGTCCTCAACGCTTAAGTAGTTCTGAATGCATATGTATAAAATTCTCATCCTCCCATGTCGAATCTTCAGCCGATAATTTCTGCCACTTGATGAGATACTCTGAAATTGATCGATTTTGTAGTTGTCGAGTTCTTGTTTCTGTGACTGCTTCAGGCTCCAATATGATTTTTCTTTCATTGTCAAGTTATGGAAATATTGTTTGAACTGGGAGCTTGTCACCTATAACCTTCTTTAAGCATGAAACATAGAAAATTAGGTGCACTCGGGAAGATGCAGGAAGCTCCAATTTTTATGCCATAGTACCAATATTTTGCAACACCTTGTAAGGACCATAATACTTTGGTGATAATGTATTATCATTCTTAGCTTGCTTGAGGGACATTTATTTGTATGTTTGTAGTGGTAAAAATACCCAGTCTCCTACATCAAAACTTCTTTCGTTGCGATGTTGATCTACCTGTTGTTTCATTTGATTATGCGCCAAAGTGAGGTTATCCTTTAAGAGTTTGAGAACTTGTTGTTGTTGCTCGATGTGATCTTCCACTGCTTGAACCTTGGAATTTTCTCTTAAAGATGATGTAATGGAGGGTAGATGATATCCATAGAGTGTCATAAATGGGGTCATTTTTTTGCAGTATGGAAGGAAGTGTTATGCCACCATTCAGCCAGAGGTAACCAATTGACCCATTGTGTCTGTTTATTAGATACAAACCAATGAAGATATCCTTCCAAACATTTGTTCACTATCTCAGTTTTCCAATCAGATTGAGGATGATTTGATGAGCTATGAGCTAATTGAGTACCCAAACAAGAAAATAATCTCGTCCAAAAATTTCCTGTAAAAATGGGATATCTGTCGCTTACAATAATTTTTGGGTTTCCATCTAGCTTTTGAATTGTTTCCATAAATGCAGTAGAAACTGTATTGGATTTAAATGGATGATGTAATGCACAAAAGTGTGCATACTTGGTAAGTCTATCAACTACCACCATGATGATAGTCTCTCCTCCGGACTTGTATAAACCTGTGATAAAATCCATTGAAGCCTCCTCCCAATGTTGACTTGGAATGGATAAAGGTTGTAACAGACCTGGGGTCTTAACTGTCCCAACTTTATTTTGTTAGCAAACGAAACATTCTGCCACAAAATTTTGAATATCATATTTATGGCCATCCCAAAAAAAAAAATTCTTGACCCTATGGTAAGTTTTTGAAAATCATAAGTGCCCTCCTAAGGTATAGGTGTGCAATTCCAAAATAATATTTTGTTTGAGTTGGGAATTCTTACAAAGATATAAGCGATCTTCATACCATAATCAATCATTTTTCTAGCTAAATGTTTCATATGTACTTGGATCTTGTTGCAACTTGTGAATGAGTACTGTCCACACCTCTTCATCCTTCTTCCATTCATCCCTTTCTTTGGTTATCCACTCAAGTTGGATAATAGAAATGGTACAAAGTAATGCTTCCACATCCTCCTCCTTTCTTGAGATTGCATCTGCAACAACATTTTTCTTCCCTTTTTTGTAGATTATTTCAAAGTCATAACCCAACATCTTTGTGACCCATTTTTGTTTCTCTTATGAAGATAATATTTGTTCCACAAATTATTTAAGACTATCATGATATGTTTTTACCTTGAAGTGTCTTCGCATTAGGTAAGGTCCCCATTTCTTTAGTGCATGTAGTATTGCCAACATTTCCTTCTCATAAATAGCTTTTAGTAAATACTTTCCTGTGATTGGACAACTTTCAAAAGCAATGGGTCTTCCTTGTTGCATTAAAACCGCACCAATTCCATTTCCCGAGGCATCACATTCCACAATAAAGGTTTTTGTGAACTCTGGCGTAGCTAAGACCGGTTCTTGGCACATTTCCTCCTTAAGATGTTCAAAGGCCTTAGTTGCTTCTGGAGTCCAAGAAAATGCATCTTTCTTTAGTAATGATGTTAGAGGTGCCGATATTATCCCATAATTCTTAACAAACTTGCAATACCCTGTTAACCATAGAAATCCTCGAATATGCTTTATGGTTGTAGGGATTTTCCATTCCTTAATGGATTTAATTTTGTTAGGGTATACCTTAACACCCTCATGAGATACAATATGACCCAAGTATTCCACCTCCTGTACTCCAAAGAAACATTTGGAGGTTTTTGAATATAATTTCTTCTCCTTCAATAGTTTGAGAACCATATCAACGTATTTAACATGATCCTTCCAAGACTTGTTGTAGATTAGTATATCATCAAAAACTAGTAAGACAAATTTTCTAAGGAAGTGCTTGAAAATGGAATTCATCAAACCTTGAAATGTGGAAGGTGCATTAGTAAGGCCAAAAGGCATGACCAAAAATTCATAATGACCCTCATGAGTTCCGAATTTTGTTTTAGGAATGTCTTCAGTCTTCATTCTAATTTGATGATATCTAGAATGAAGATCCAGATTGGTGAAGTAAATTGCTCCATGTAATTCATCCAATAATTCATCAATGATGGGGATGGGTAATTTATCTTTAATATTAAGCTTGTTGAGCTCCCTATAATCTAGACACATACGCCATGATCCATTGTTATTGTGCACCAATACTATTGGAGAAGAGAAAGAAATTTTACTAGGTTGAATTATACCAGCCTCTAGCATTTCAGCAACCACACGTTCAGTCTCACTCTTTTGGGCATAAGGATATCTGTAAGGCTTGATGTTTGGAGAAACACTTTCTAGAATCAAATGAATATCATGATCATGATCATGAATGGATGGGATACCTTTATGAGTTTAAAACACCTTGGAATGATTGTCAAATACTTTTTGGAGATGTGGAGAAATAAAAGATTTTGATGTTTGTACCTCTAGTGAGAATAATTGTGCAATTACGCCTCATTGATCTTTCTTTGGAAGCTTTGTCATGACATTAGAGCTGATTATCTTTCCTGGCTTCCCTGCGATACCCTGTAATTCAACTTCCTTTCCTTCCCAAAAAAAATTCAAGAAAAGTTCTTGAAAATCGTCCCCAAAGATTGTAACCATTGGACTCCTAGTACAATATCACCACCACCCATTGGAATGGAGAGAATTGGACTATTCAATACATATTCCCCCATGGTTAGCTGATATTATGGCTCTTTCCAGAGCAATTTATAGTTGTAACCATCACTTGACACTCTAGTGTTGGGTATAGGAAGCAATTCAATTCCTTGGCGACCTTACAATGAATAAAATTATGGGTACTACCTGAATCAATCAACACTATCACATTTTTCTTCTTGATATGTCCTTCTATCTTGAGAATTTGAGGAGTAGTAATTCTTTCCAATGCATTACAAGATATGGTCGTACTAATTTCTTCTTTCTCTAGGGTTGGTTCATGTGTATATCCTCTTCTTTTGAAGTTTCTTGTTCATTTTCTTCCTCCTCTTCACAATCTGTGTAATTTTTTTTTTCTCAACACAGTTATGACCTTTAGCGTATTCGCTATCACAACTATAGCAAATCCCTTTTTCTTTTTTTCTTCCAATTGTTGTGTTGTCAACCTTGTGGGTTGTGGAAGTCTAGGAGTAGCAACACTTCCATATTTATAGTTGTGAGTGGTAGGCTTCCTTGTCGCCATAATCTTGCTTTCAATTATTTCTTGCCAACTTGAATGCCTTCTCTAATGAATCAAGTTCGAAAAGGCAAACGTCATGTTGGATGTCATCCTTTAAAGTCCCTGTGAAGAAATCAATCTTGTGCTCCTTTGGAATATCGGTTACCCTTATATTCAATTTTTGGAATTCCTCAATGTGCTCCACCATTGCACCCTTTATTTTGAGATTTATCAATTGGCTAAAGAAGGTTTTTCTCTTTGTATCCTTATAATGTGCTATCATTTCCTCCGTAAAATTAACCAAGTGGAACTTTTTTTATGAGAGAAAAACCATCGATACCATACAAATTTATTTTGTTCTAAACATAAAGTTGCAATGCGTACCTTTTGTGTGTTTTGTACATTATGGAGATCAAAATATTGCTCCATCTGTAGTATCCATGTTACCATATCCTTGCCATCAAACTTCCTCATATCGATCTTTGGAATATGGTGGGTCTTAACTCCAACATTAGAGTATATGAAATCATGATTTTCTTTTTTTTTCTCATCATGAGTTTCATCTACTACTGTTTCTCCATTGGGAATAATTTCTTGTAGTAGCTTTTTCAAAACTTCCTTCAAACTTTCCATGTCTGTTTTTAGACCATTCTTCATTTCTTCCATGTTTCCTTTCAGTTTTTCTTCTATACCATTGATCTTAGCTTCCACACCTTTTTTCAATCCATCCATGTCTTTCTTCAAACCATCCATCTTAGCTTCCATTTCATTTTGTGTTACTCGTTGTAAGAGTGAAATTTGTTACGCTTGGTCTTGTAATTTTGATATATCATGTTGCACTTATTCCTCCTCATGAGTCATAGTAGAGATTTATGAGGGATTGATGGGTGTTGAATTCTTTTTGGGGGGTATTTTAGAACCCAATACTGATATATATGCTTCAAAATTCCATTGGAATCACTTCAAACTGATTTTTCAGACAAGACTTATGCAATTTAAAAAAAAAAGATACACACAATTTTCTTTCTTTTGAGGAGCTCGATATTTAAACTAATGTATCTTTTTAATTTCGGATCCCCGAGATTTTACCTTCGGTCCTGTAGTAGCCCTCTGAGCCTTCTTTCCAATGCAATAGGTCATACCTAATTTGGATTCCTCAAGGTAAAGTTATGCCTGATCTCCCACAATGACCTAATTATGGACTAGTTCAGTAAAGCCAACTTGTACAGCGTGCCACATGTCATTGTTTATTTGGCTCTGAAATCAATACACAAGAACCTACATTCAGTGCAATTTCTTTCACTTTTTACAAAATTCCAATCCAATGTCTGAAACAAAAGTTATGACGATTTTCCCTCAATTGCTTGTTTGAGATGAAATTATGGATCATGCAAAAACCCTAAATTCCACAGATCATATCTCTGAAAATATAGCGAACCAAGATCTGAAATGTTTACAAGAAGTTCATCAAGATTTCAGATCCACATGGTAAAAATTTTAGCTTCTGAAGCCTCGCAGAAATTAAAAAATAAAAAATAAAAATATTATAATACTAATAATAAATAATTAAATAAAAAATAAATAAAGAATAAAATAAAATTATTGCGAAAATTCCAAGATGTCATGTTTGAAAAAGCGAAACCCTAGAATCCCAAGCTCTTATAACAAATGTTATGAAACCATCTCACTGAATAGAAGAAAATATAGATCAATGACTTAGAAATCAGCCTATCGAGGGGGAAACCTCATTTTCATTACATAAATGAACAATTATTAGATGATACAAATGAAAAAAACTCCTTTCTATATATAGGGGTCCAAGGGGTCATAATATAATCCTAGTTGACATAACAATTACAATGTAAGGGCACACCAATAACAATAGTGGGCTTATATGGGGCACAATATTAATAATATGGGGACTACATGGACACAACAATAACAATAATGGGGCTACACTAACAATAAAAGTAAGGGGATACAGTAGTATTATAGGGACCTAACAATTTTACAGAAGGTATCAAACTAGCTACTACCCCTTTGGGAGCTAGCTAAACAAAGAGGAACTTAGATGCAAGGTGTACTAAACATCATCACTTGGTTGGAATAGTGGTCTGTAGAATATCATCAAGACTAAATTGAACTTCCTAGATTTAGTGCATGGGAACAACTTTATGACTTTATAGAAATCAACCAAGCTCTTAAGACTCGGGAGAAGCTAGAAAAGGACATAGCTTGGTTGGTGGCCCGATATGAACAACATTACTCCTTGGCATAAAGTGTTAGTATGAATCTTAATTGCAAGCATACAAAAAAAGACCACTTTAGCTCTGCATAAAAAACAACCCTAACAACAAATATGGCTGCTAATATCCTTATATCTTCAATTAGGTGATCAATATAAATGCTGCAAAAATATAGATCTATGCATCAAAAGAAATTAAGCAGTAATAAAAACGAGATTTACTCCATGCATCCAATAGACAAGACAAGAATATGTTGAATGAATTTTGTATTAAGGGCAAAGTGGCTCCGGCGTTCTTAAGGCCAAACGACATGACCCGATAGGCGAAGGTTCCCCATGGACTAATAAACGCAGTCTTAAGCTGATCAACACGACGGATAATAGTTTGGTTGTACCCGGAGAAACCATCCATGAAGTATAGAACCTCGTGCCCCGCACACTCATCAATGATTTGGTCAATGAATGGTGTGGGGAATTTTTCTTTGGGACAAGCTTTGTTCAGGTCGTGAAAGTCGGTGCAGACACAGATGATGCTTTGTTTCTTGAGAACAGGAATTGGGTTGGAAACCCAAGTGGTGTATTCGATAGGATAGATAAAACCAGCCTTCTTGAGCTTATCGATTTCAGCTTTTATAGCCTCTCGTCTGGAAGGATTAATGGGTCTCAACTTTTGACTGACAGGATTAGCATCTAGCCATGTATCGATATGGTATTTGAAAATGGCGGGATGAAGTCTGATCATTTCTGAATAGGACCAGGCGAAAATATTGCGAAATTATTTGAATAGCTGGGTGTAAGCCTCAATTTCTTTCGGGGTGCATTGGGCGCCCAAAGTGATATTTTCTTCTACCCCTGGTTTTTCAGAAATGTCAATTTTAATGGTAGGAGAGATATTGGCCATATTTCCTTCTTTGAAAGCATCCAGTGCAAGAATGGGATTTCTAAAACAATCGACCTCATTAGGAATGAATTCTTTAGTTTCCATAGCATATTGGTCATGGGACTGCTATGGGAGGAAGTACGCATGATGGTGTACATCATCCCATGGAAGGTCAGGGACGGTCATGGCTTCCATAATGTCTTCATCAGAATGGAAGATGGGGTGACTGGAGGAAGGGAAACTGCCTAACGCGGTAGAGCTACCTGACTCATCATCATGTGAAGAAAGGCTCACATGCGCAACGTCATGGGGGATGACCGAAGAGTAAGCAGATAAAGGATCTACCGATGTTGAGCCTAGGGTGATCGCTAAAGGGAGGTTAGGAGAAACATTAGGGGAAGTCTCCATGGGGGCTTCCACCGAGGGTCTCATAGATGATGATAGGTAGAAAATGGTGGCCGAAGGCTCCGTCATTTCGACATTGGGAGGGGGAATGTCAACAGGAGTAGGCAGATCCTCTGGTTTTACCGAATCAGAACTCACAAACAAGGGGGAGGTGAGCTTGCTATGTGTGGCCTCGTATTGGCGCAATGATCCCAAAAAGGAATGATACTTCGAGGCAGGGACAAAGGTGAGTGTAATGGCCATGGAAATCACACAAAGCACAAGGGTTATTTGTGCGCAAGGACTTGAGTTTTGGGATTGTATCAGGTATAGTGACGTAGACCTCAGGGATATCAAACTCCGAAAATGTCTCATTGACCATGGCCTTGATGTGAGACAACTCCAGACAAGTATGGGTGGCATGACCGACAACATCACACAAAACACATTGGATAGTATGCTTTGGCGACCGAGGAGGGGTGGGGTTTCTCGGGGTATACTTGTCTTTGGTTTCCTTCTTGTTGGCTTTTCCCCCGTTACCCGAAGCTATCGCAACAGGAGGAGGTTCCTGTTGAGGTTTCTGAGGCACTGTAGCAATGAGAGAAGTCATATGGACTGGTTGAACCGGGGTCAAAGCAAGATAAGGTTTGGGTTGACTTGGTGGGGTAGCAGCTGGGGGATCAAGGTACCAGACGAGAATCCCCAGGGTCAAGTTAGGAAGAGAGAGGGTAGCCATAACATGTACCTTGTAGACTTCCGGAGGGGGAGCTAGGAATGGTATCTGACCGGAGGGGCAATGGCTAGGCAGGACAGATCCAAGATGGTTAAGGCCTAGAGGAACCGTTCCAGGAGGATAAAGAGGCTGATGAGTACCAGCTGCAGGTGAAGGGCCGGGAGGAGGAGGTCCAGAAGGCTGAATCATAGGGCTAGGAGTAGGCTGTGGAGGGCGAGGAGGCTGCTGACTAGCTAAAATGGGCCACTTCAGGGCAGCCCGAGATGATTGCATCATGCAAACATTCGATGAGATAGGAGGAGGAAGACCAGGGAATGTACCAAGCAAAGAGGAGTCTTTATAAACTCTGGGTGAGACACTAGTCAAAGGATCAATGGTTTTCTTATTGGCATCGAAGAGATGATGGACTTAGGGGAGGTCTAAGACTTCGGTTCGTAATATGTCAATTGGTAAATGGTGACTATCTTTTTGTTATGAGGGAAGGACATCTTGCGGTGAACCGCAAATGGGACAATAGACATCGTATAGGTGTAGCTATGACCCAATAGAATGTTGTAATCTAAGGGGGCATCAATGACATCTACGTCAACGCAAACAGTCTTGCCTGCAAGAGTAATAGGACAATGGTGGAATAGGCCAATGGGATGGGAGGCGTGGCCATCCCACGCTCAAAGAGTTATCGTGGAAGGAGCCAACTGAGGTGATCCAAGTTGCTTCCAAACTGAAGCAGACATCACATAGGTGGATGTCGCCTCATCTATGATACACCGAGAAACATTGGTGTTTCGGATTTTGACTGGGATTTGGAAGGCGACGGAAGCAGGAAGGGGAGGATTTTCTGACCAGTGAGCATCGAATACGATCAAGCGATCATCGGTAGGGTCTACAGCGCCGATGGCAGATAGTAGAGCTTTTCATTGTGAAGGGCACGAATGGAGGAGTTCCAGCATTGAGATAGCAACAGGATATTACGCCAAATCATCTACTATACTATACGAATGGGCAGCTTTTCCAGAAGTAGCATTTCGGTATAGCCCCTTAGGGATCTTGGTATGAACCTCTACCTTAGGCTAAGGGATCTGCAAAGGACCATTAGGTGTCGAAAGAGGCTCTTTAGAACCTGAAGAAGGTGGCTCGGCGACAAACGTAGTGGGAGGCTTGTTGTATTGGCGAGACTGATTCTGAAGGTTGAGGTCAAAGATAACAGGTTGATCAGAGTTCATCATGAGCATATGGTAATCGGAGGCACCAGATGGAAGAGGTTGACTGGCCGCCTAACCTTCAGGTGGTTGGGTAGCCACAAATCCTTGCTACGGGAAAGGATTAGTAAGCACAACCAGTTGACTAGGCGTAGGACTAGGAGGGACAGAGGCTTGTTGTCCTCGCAATACTGCTTGAGACTCCCACATCTGTCGCATATGTGGTAGAAGAGGACAATCATGCGTGTAATGACCAAAAAAACGTCAACATGAAAAAGGCTTATTCGTGTGAACAGGTCTGTCTTGCTTGGGCTGAGTGCCCTGTTGATGGCTAGCGGTGTTAGGAGCATTTCCTTGATTAAGTCCAGGATTACTGGGGGCAGATTGATTTTGAGTGCCTTTCCTCTTCTTTTTGGAAGGAGGAGTATTAGTCGCGCCCTGCTATGCATACACCTGCCCCTGAGGGGGCGGTGGCTGTTGTTGCGGGGGTTGAGAAGGCAAGGGAGGCGAAGGTGCTAATGCTGGAGGAGCTGGAGCACCAGGCTGCAGATACGGATAATAATGAGGTTGGGTAATTGTGTGGTAAATAGGAGGTTGGGAAAAAGGAGGAGGCATTCCATATCCTGGATACATGCTACCAGGAGGGGGAAAGGTGCTAGAGGTGTTGGCCCCTCCTTGAGGAAAACCATAGCCCATAGGAGTTTGAGCGTATGGATGAGAGAGAGCTCCAACGATACCATCGGCGACATGATATTCCCCCGGTGCGTTGGTGTTGGAGCAAGGTCTCCCACACTGATGACTGGTCCAATTTTGTATTATTTTGATTATATTTAGTCTAGCGCAGGGGTGATAGGGCAGATAAAATCCCAATACATTGTAAGCGGGTAAATAGGTAAAAATAGGAGTCCGCAAACCACGGTTTGTGGACCATGGTAAGTCCAAGCTAAATTGGTATAAATAGTAAGTCTTTTTGAGTCGATAGAGAAAAGATGAATAGAAGTGAATGCTAAGTGTAGATTGTTAGTTCTAGGTTTTAGGTATTTGGGTCGGACTCCTGCTAGCTGTGTGCGTGGAGATCCTTTGTCCTACTATGTGCGGACCCTGCTGGCTGTGTGCGCAGGTGGGATTTGGGGTTATGTAAGAATTTGCTGATAATATATGAGAAGTATTACTGGTATTTGGTTCTGGATCTATCTGTTATATGAATATGCACTCTGTTAAATCTGTGATAAGGTACGAATAATATGTGTTATTTGTTGTGTTTATTTATAATATATGTTATCTGGGCTGATGCGCATACTGTAATTTAAATCTTTGCTGGTCGGACGCACGTGGATGTGGGCCTAAGATCTAGATTTGTAATACTGTGTACACCGGTTATCTATTTAAGCCTGTGAACTATCCTTGTTTCCATAGATCTGTGCGTTGTGCGTGGCTTGGGTTACCTGCTCTCTTTTGGGGTGCGGAAACTTGGTTCCAACACCCTCCCATACTCCTTCAGGTGAGACTTTGACCTGCACAAGCAGGTCACTGTCGAAAGGGCCAGTAGTATAGGGGTTTGTTGGAAAATCTTAACGTGCGAACCTGGGTCGGGACCCCTAAAGCCAACAAATGGTTCCGTTACCGAGACTAGGAGAATTTTGAAAGACCAGGGAATGCCAAGGCCATATTGGAAACCTGAAAAGAAAGAGGTTGATGAATGGTTTGAAAGACAAGTTCAGGAATTTGCGATAAAAGAAAATCGCAGTACAAAGATAACTACTTAAGAGTGGAAGAACAAATATATTTTCATAGAGAGATACAAAATCTTCTTTGTAACAATTGTGATCATACTTTAGGAGTGGTTGGCCAACTTAGTTGAATTCTAGATGTGCTGGAAGGACAAATGAGTTATGCAGTGGACCCCATAACAACTTTCGCAGCTAGAGAAGACCGACAATACTATCACCCGGACGATAGATCACTAGGTGGACATCGTACTAAGAGGATTTGTGACAGAATTTGCGATTGATCAGTCAGTATCATATTCTGATGCAGAAAGGGGATTATTTAAAGGGTTCCATAGTAAGTTCCTGAAAACGTTACTATTGTTAATAAAGAACTTGTTGTGCGAAAAAAGTATCCTGTGTAGCCATACGCCGTGAATGAATTCTGACTAGAATGAAAGTACTACGCGTAGCAGGAAGTACTATAGATCCAACCGGGAAGGAGATCGAGCTACGTATAGCATAGTAAGGGATTTCACCACATTCAACCCTCCATCAACTCCTCCATCAAGCTCTCATCGAGGAAAAAACTCCCCACCACCCCCACCAATAGGTGACATGGTTGCACACTTAAAGCTCCCAACCTTTAAAGGTGCGGCCGATGAGGATATGGATCGGTTCTGGTTTGTTGCAGAATCTGTATGGGCTGCGCAGAACATACTAAGTGATGCAATGAGACGAGCTCAGTTATCCCTTGCCTTCGAGGAAAGGGCTCTGCATTTGTATATGGGGTACATCGGGCAGAAGGCAAATGAAACTATTGATGAAATTAAGGCTGCACTAAAGCAACAATTCAAGAGACCTAAATCATACTCGCAGACAGTAAATGAACTGAAGGATATCAAGCAAGGGACATCTGAGTCTGTATGGGAAGCAGATCAGTAATTAAAGAAAGCAATCAGAGAAGGAGGATTCCTATATGATAATATACAACACACAGAATGGTTCATCGCTATGCTGCTACCTCACTTACGAGTACCTATGGGACAAAAATCTATCAAAACATAGGAAAAAGCATTGGAGGTGGCTATGAAACTAGAAGCTGGACTGAGAGATGACACTCAGTTGGGAGTACACTATATTCAAGGTCAACTAGAAGCAATGCATCTCGAGATTCAAAACCTGCGCAAGGAACGCGAACTGGTGGTCAGCCCGGACAGATGGTGCATTCGGTGCCGAGTCAATGGTCATACCAAGGATAACTTCCCTCTAATGACTTCATATACACTGACTGGAGCACCTAATCCATTACGACCTAGGGAGGCTATAGGGTCAAGTGGAGCGCAACACTGGTGTCGGTTTTACAGATTGGTTGGCCATGATGAACATAAATGCCGCACATATGAGTTACTGACGGAGCGAGGGAGCCTATTCCGGGTTCAGTCCGACCTAACTTCACCCAGATCCCCCACAGGAGTAAGGGGATCCCCAGGTCTGGGTAGGTGAGGAGGCCGAGGAGGAAGCGTCGGTCGAGGCTAGGGCCAACTCATCTGCTACAATTGTGGGGAAATTGGTCATTTTGCAAGACACTGCATCCATCCAACTAGACAGACCTGCCGGTACTATAGACGGTTGGATCACTCGATCAAAGATTGCCCGATTCTAATAGTTAGGGTTCAAGAAAAACATTATACTACCACAAAAAATGTGTAGTAGGTAAAGGTAGGGCCACGAGAGACAGGGTCACCTAGTAAAGCACAGACGCAAGCAACCGCTGGCCCAGCAACGCAAGTAAGAGCGCAGCCCCCGCAGTAAATTAACTTCGTACCTGGAAGGGAGGCCGTTTGTGGCCCATTACTCACACCTAACGAGGAACGTGGGAAACAGATCAAACCATTCCTACAAGTATGTATGTATCTATTACACCACCAGTAGACCATTGAGAATATTCAAACTCTACTCAAGGGGTGTGATGGCTAGGCCTACCCAGCTGCGCAGGTACGAAAATTGCATAAACAAAAATGCACAGGTCAAGAGATGCGATTGACTGCACAGATTAGGGATTTTAAGATGGATCAAGTCATTCTTGACTTAGGATCTGAGGTGAACGTAATACCTAAGCAAACTTGGTAGCAAATGGGCGAACCTACACTCGAACGGACCACCACCCAGCTACACATGGCTAATCAACAGATGATAACACCTTTGGGGAAATTACCATAGGTTATTGTAAACATTGCTGGAATCAAGGTACGGGCTGATTTTGAAGTTATCCACACAGTGGGAGATATGGATCCCTATCCAACACTCCTATGCCTTGACTGGGCCATGACTGTAGGTGTTATCATTAATCTAAAGGATCGCAGTATGACATTTGAGAAAAGAGGAACACAAGTAACAATCCCACTAGACTCGATGGAAGGAGCACGACATACAGAAAGAGTGTGGCCATACCAGCTAACTATGAAGGATGGAACGGATGGTATGATATGGTGGGAAGGGGACTCCAGTAGAGGGTTGGAATTCTGGTCACCACACTTACAGGATGCACCTACATTGCACTATATGACAAAGGATCTCTGAAGCATATCATCCGAAGTAAGAAGTCTACCCCAGTTCCACGGGTTTGGTCTCATTCAATTTTTTTTACAAGCATTCGAAGGAGAGGTTCTGTGAGAACGTTGGTTGGAAGCCCTTGAACAGGCACTACGCGGTGCACTGGCACAATGGTGGGAGCTACATAAGGAAACCGTCCACGAATGGGAAGAATGTCGGGATATGATGGTCCTGCGATTTGAAGCACCAACAGATGTGCAAGACCAGACCTCCTTGGAGTCTAAAGGTCCCCATGAAGACAGGACCATAGGGTATGTAGACAAGGGACTCCAGCAAAGCCCTTACAGGGATACACTGAAGGAGGAATTTGTAGGGCCAGAGGGGCTGCGCAATGGGGACTTAAAAACATACCCCATCACAACTCAGGCGGAGGCCGAAAAAAATACTACTATCCGACGAAAGGAACATATTAGTGCGACCATGGGGTACACTCAGTATGTCCGAAAGCTGGTTTGGTAATATCTATCCCAGACGACCAAGCTACATGTCTCCCTGTGGCAAAATCTAGGCTAGGCTGCCATAAGTTAGCCCTCCCTAGTTCAGCAGCCCCTACGAAACAAGATTGTGTGAGGGGGGTAGGGGAAGAACATGTCAGACATGACCACTACATAGAAGGTACAAAAAATAGCTGTTGGAACAAGGGACTCTGATAACAAGGATGATGTACAGTTGATAGGCACAACCAAATGGAAATTAATGAAAATATTACAGAAGATTTTTTATCGTTCATCCAATGGCACGCCCCAAGTAGGAATGCCATTGTCGTTAGTTACCCACGGGAGTTGTCCATAGGAACGGACCAGTAGCTCTGTTGGCCTGTATCATGTATATAAATTGCATACCTATTCTGTATACTGCATAATCCTTTATACCATCTTAATCGTACTCTCCCAACTTTCTCCCCATCTCCTGACAGTAGGTGTCCATTGTATACCAATCAGTAAACCTACAGCAACTATGGAAATACCACCCAAAGACGAAGTGATTGACAAAGTATTGGAGTGCTGGATTCCTATATTGAAAAGCACCAAGGGGGACACCACGCCAAACGTAGAACCACTTACCCATGAGATCCCACCGGCCAGCCCCACCACTACGCAGCTACTAGAGATTGATAAAACTAAAGATGCAATGAAGTCATAGCTTGCGCTCATTCTGGACGAAGGTAATACTCTTGATAGCCATGGCACAAAGCGGCTAGGAACATATGAAACAGGGACTCGAAAGAAGCCATGTGCTCCACACAAGTACCATGATACTGCGCTCACTCTCACTAGTAGTGACCTCACGCAAATCATAGGTGACATCACTCTAACCGCTAAGGAAAACTGGTCCACAATAGAGCACCAACAGTAGGTCGTGCTCACCACTATTCAGACCAACATTCGAGATCTGCAGCTGCACACCACTACAATTCAAGACAGCCTAATTAAGGAAGATACTCCCGCTGCAACTACCAGTTCCTTTCCCACGTTAGTAGAAGACCGGGTTTGTTCTGTACCTGGCAATGCCTTTTTAGGTATCCAATTCCCCGTCGGCATAAGCATACAGTTGGACCTGGCCGTGCTCCCCCGCGAATCCCTCCAAATATTTCACACCATGATCTCCAAAGAAATCCATGATCGAGACCAGCAGACGGACCAGCGACTCAGCCTCCTCAAACAGACAACAGAACAACAACACACTGCCCTCACTCTCGCTATCCCATGGCAAACTAAGCTCACAAAAACGATTCACCAAATATGTGTAGAACTAACAGAGGAACTCCCCGCTACGACGTCAGCACAAGATAAGGTGGCAGGCCTAGTAGCGGCATTCCGAGCAGCCAAAACAGAATTGCGGGACTTGAAAACAGTGTTGGCACAACAAATTACCATATTGCAGAATCAGTTACAACTTGATACAACCCCGGAGGTCTGCTCACAACGCACCACCCTCGTCACCAAAGCTATGGATACCATTACATCACAGATCGTCCAGGTAACTCAATTGATCGAGTCCATTATGCAACTTTGGACCATGGTATAGCATGCACCAAGACTTCAACAACTCAACTAGGACTTAAAACAGAAGGAGGAGGCAGTGGCCCGCATCGCAGCTACATTACCCACATTGGTGCGAACATAAATATTGGTAAGCATCAGGTTCAGTGCTATACTCCAAGAATAAATTGAAGAATTTCACCGAAAAAGAGACACCATGATTCAACAGCTAAAACCATGGGTCTCTTCAGCCTTCCGTCTAAGATGTGGAGGTAGCAGTAATGCACCTCCATCAACTACGAGAAAATCTCACCTCAGCTGCGGAAGGACCAATGTCGCAGAATCTTGTCGCACTCGCCCAAGGCACTTCCCACCAGAGTCTCAACATCCTTCCTCCCCTAATTGCAGATATTAATAAATTTTGCGCACAAGTGGAGGCTCTACCATTGCAGTGACTCGGGACGAGTCACAAGATTGTGTTGGGGGACTGTTGGAGCAGGGTCTCCGACACTGATGAAAGCTAGTCCAATTTTGTATTATTTTTATTATATTTAGTCTATCTTGGGGGTGATAGGGTGGATAAAAGCCCCAATACGTTGTAAGCAGGTAAATAGGTAAAACTAGGAGTCCGCAAACCATTTTTTGCAGACCATGGTAAGTCTAGGCTAAATTAGTATAAATAGTAAGTCTTTTTGAGTCGATAGAGAGAAAATGAATAGAAGTGAATGCTAAGCGCGGATTGTTAGTTCCAGGTTTCAGGTATTTGGGTCGGACTCCTATTGGCTATGTGCATGGAGATCCTTTGTCCTGCTGTGTGCAGACCCTGCTGGTTGTGTGCGTAGGTGGGATTTGGGGTTATGTAAGAATCTTCTGATAATATATGAGAAGTATTGCTAGTATTTGGTTCTGGATCTATATGTTATATGAATCTGCGCTCTATTAAATTTGTGATAAGGTACGGATAATATGTGTTACCTGCTATGTTTATTTATAATATATGCTATCTGGTCTGCTACGCGTACTGTAATTTATATCTTTTCTAGTCGGACGCACGTGGATGCGGGCCTAAGATCTAGATCTGTAATACTGTGTACATCGGTTATCTATTCAAGCCTGCAAACTAGCCTGTTTCCATAGATCTCTGCACTGTGCGTGGCTTGGCTTACCTGCTCTCTTTCGGGGTGCAGAAACCTGGTCCCAGCACCCTCCCATACTACTTCAGGTGAGACTTTGATCTGCGCAAGCAGGTCACTGCCGAAAGGGCTAGTAGTATAGGGGTTTGTTGGCAAACCTTAACATGCGAACCTGGGTCAGGACCCCTAAAGCCAACAGTTGGCACCACTGGGTCTAGGAAGATCAGGTAGAACGGTATAAACATAACCCGATTGAGCGTAGATCACGTCATATTTTAAGGCAATTTGGAGAGCGGCTTCTTCGATTTGAGGGAAATGCAATGCAACATCCTTGTCGATAGCTGGCAAGAGAGATATAAGGAATCAGTCCATCTAGACATGGTCTTTGAATGTAGGGGCTCAACATAGGTTCTTTCTTCTCTGCCATTCCTAGACATGATCAGATAGGCAGGTCGCAGACGATTGACAGAAAAAAGTCAAAAGTTTGGTACCAGTGTCATAACGGAGGGGAAGCTGGAAGTAAGATAGAAAAGCATGGGCAAGAGTTGCAAAGGTGGTATGAGAGGATGGGGCCTGATCAAAATACCACTTAGAAGCTTCACAAGTAAGCGTACATTGGAACAACTGAAGACGGACAGATTCATCGATAATGGAGTTAGAAAAACACCACATTTGGAAAGATCGAACATGATTTGTAGGATCTTCACCAGCAATACCTTCAAACTTGAGGATGTCAGAAAGGAGCTTGGTTGGCATAGCAGGCCAAACAACATTATGTTTTATAGGGTCATTTATCAACTGGTCAAAATCGGGAAGACTGAGGCCTGCCATATAGGGGAGAAAGGGAGCAGCCAGGGTAGTGTCTGTTGCGGTCCCACTATTAGTATTCCCAGCATTAGGGCTAGGGTTACCACCAGCGTTAGGTCCTTAACCAGACATAGTGAAGGTGACAGGAGGAGAACCGGGGCTGGAAAGAGAAGGAGAACCCAATGAACCAGAAGAAGAGTCGGAGTGTGGACTCGGTGGAGGACTAACTCGAATCCTACGCTGAGGAGTAAGTCTTCTTACCGAAAACTGAGGATGAAGGCCAAGAATTCTCCGGGATAAATGCCTTGGTGGCACAATGATGATGACACAAACATAGCACAAAGGAAAAAGAGACCAACAAGGGCAAGGAGGTGCAGGATCAACTGATTTCAATGTTTTAGAGTCTTTGCTTGGTGGTGCTAACCAAGCTCTTTTTCGCTTAGGGTGTGTGTGTAAAGTGTGCAAATTTTAATTTTTAAACCCAGACATTTGTAGAGAAAATAAAAAGTTTGTTGTATAGCTGCAAATAAACCTACAAATAACAATATATGAAACTGAAATAACAGAAAATAAACAACTAATAATGCAATATTCTAAACCCAAGGAGGTAGGCCTCTCCACAACTAGTCTGTAGGTGGGCAAAAAACTAGTCAAAACACACTAAAATAGCCAATAGATATAAGGTCGAGAGGACAAGGATCTAAAGGTCAGATTTGCTGGAAATTGGTGCAAAAAAAGCAAAAAAATCAGAGGATAGATCGCTATAAATGAGGTGGCGAAAGGCTATGTCCTGGAGGGAAGCGGAGGTGACCCTAGAGGAAAACCCAAAAAAAACTAATAAAGGTGTTTTGGATGGATAAATAACCAATCTAAAGTGGATCTTAAGGTAAGGTATCAGATCTGAAAAAAAAAGGTTGAACACACTAAAATTTCAGACAACCTGCAACAACAAAAACTCTTCCACAAAAAGTGGAGGGTATTGAAGCCCTAGGGGGCTAGGTTCCCACTTAGTTGAGAAAAACATAACAATTACAGGTCCAAAATGGGTGGAGCTGGAGGTCATACAACCCTGAACAGAGGCTCAGACAAACCCATAAAACTTTCAGAAAAAACTCCCAAAAAAAAGTGAGGTCGCAGCTTCTGACCTATTTCTTGCTGAGGTCGTAGTTTTTGGGTAGATTCCCGCTTCCTGAAGCCTCAGGTCATAGGTTTAGGGCCAAAAAGTGCGACCCACACTTCCGACACTCTTGGTGGTAGATTTCAGAAGAATGTGTCATCTCAGCTGTGACTGATATCTATCACCTGCGCAATAGGTTTGAAAACACACGGAAGTTAGAATTTTTAATGTTTTAGGGTTTTATAGGTTAAAAACAACATCAAGAAAAGAAAAACAAGAGGCTAAAGAGAAATCGTAGGGTTTGAAGTAGCTGGATATGCAAGGATATTAAGAACGACAACTTTCATAATTGTAAACTCGTGTGGAGTCGCCAGTTGTTAGTATGAATCTTAATTGCAAGTTTACGAAAAAAGACCACTTTAGTTGTGCATAACAAACAACCCTAACAGCAAATATGGCTGCCAATATCCTCAGATATTCAATTAGGTGATCAAGAAAAATGCTGCAAAAATCTAGATCTATGCATCAAAATACATTAAGCAGTAATAAAAACGAGATTTACTCCATGCATCCAATAGACAAGACAAGGATATGTTGAATGAATTTTGTATTAAGGGCACCTGGGAGGAAAACATAGAAGGATGCTACCAGTTCTCTTCAATGGGATGGGTTCTAGTAAGTCCTCATCACTTCAGATCTAAAATTTCTCTCTCTTGATGGTGTAGAAAACTTAGACAAAATGTGGAACTCAAAGGGAGCTCACAAGAAAATGGTAGAAACTATAACAATGATGGTGGATCAAAGTCAGACCAAAAGTATAGATCCAGAGTGATCTTTAGGCAACAAAAGGTAGTGAATGAATGGAAAACCCTTCTATTTATAACAAAATATTGAGTTAGTCTAGATATTGGTGCATAGTTAAAATATTATTAACTAAATCAAGATCCAACTTTTATGGAATATTTTATTATATTTGTTGGAGGGAAAAGGAATTTGACTTGGGTCAAATCCCTTTATTTGTAAATAATAAATAAATAAATAATTTATTTATCATTTTAAGGATGTGGTTGAGTAATAATCAAATAAATAATGATTTATTTAATTATTTATGGGTGATTTAGTCATATTCAACAAAGAATATTATTTAAATAAGGTTTAAATAATTATTCCTAGGAAATAATAAGATAAATAATGGTTTATCTAATTAATTTCCCTATTTTGGGTTAAATATAACTAGGAATATTAATTAAACTATTGTTTAACTAATTATTCCTTGAGGAAAATCAAACAAATGTAGATTTATTTAATATTTCCTCATGGGGTTTCCTGTTTAGACCATAAACAACTTAATAAAGGTGGTTTACTAAGTTATTTTTCATAGTGAATGCAATTTTACTTAGGGTAAAATTGGTCTTACATGGTGTACTTGGGTCCATCTAATAATAATAGGTTAGATGACCAAAAAATGGTGTAACATAAAGAATAATCAATATTAATATTTTCCCATCAATTTGGAATCAAGCATAGGCAAAAAAATATGAAGAATTGAATAGGGAACTAGATGAGATACCAAATGCAAAATAAATGTCCTTTAATGTGTTCAACTGTAAACTCACCAAGGATAATCTCAAACAATATCTAGTGGATACTACTAAGTAGAAAACAATAATGAATTCATGTATGGTTTCATTGAAGAAGGATGTCCCATTCATTTCCCATAACACAACAGAATTCCATGTCACTATGGAGAGCTTGATGCCGAACAAGATCCCAATGATCTCATCTTACTATGAAGTTTGGGTGGCATATATTTTGGAAGTCTCAAAGATCCCACTTGAGGACTCACTCATATTATAATAGTTGTTAGACTCATTGCTAAGATGTATTAAGAATTTTATATTATTTATAAATTAGAAGAAGTTAAAGAGTTTTAATTGACCCAATTAGAAGTTGAACAGTCATAAGTAGTAGATACTAAATCAATCTTATAAATATTGTAAAACCATCAGTGATAAGGGTCCTATTTTCTGAATTTTCTATTTTGCTGATAAGACAGGGACAACCTAGAAGAAGAATTGGTCGAATATATTGGAAGAGGTTGATGTGGAAATGCTAAAAGGGGAGAATATTTAGTGGCTTGTTAAGAGTCACAAGGGAAGGCCCATATGAGGATCTAGGAAAGTCTGAGAGAGAGGAAATTTGAGGTGGAAAGGGAGAGATAAGCAATGCAAAGTAAAGATCAAAGAACACAATAGGAAAATGTACACTAGGAGAGGGTGAGAATAAATAGAAGAAGGTAGGGAACTAAAGATGGAACCTTGCCCTAAAAGCCAAAAATGAGATATGAACCTAAAAACCAACGTGTCCATAGTTGAATAAACATTTGAAAAAGGAAATGGATAATAAACAGAGTCAAACCAAGAGATTTGTTACCAGTTGCGAAGATATGTCCATGGAGAGGCCAAGTCCAAGTACTCTAATGGATAATGATAAGGAGAAGATTTTGTATATAATAACATCGCTAAAATTTTTGGACATGATTAGATTTGCGAGCAATGCATGCTTTAGGTTGCACATTATTGCTAATGCCAAGGAACTAAGAACCAATAGACTCATCATTTAGAGGCCAAAGGCAATAATTTCACTTGTTTGAGAGACACCGAGGCATGAATTGGAGCCTAGAATGACAAAAGGGTTGCATTGTGCGTTAATCATGAGATCCATATAACTATTGAGTGGAATTTCCCACGATGGTATTCTTGCATATAATGATAATGGAAATCCAGAGAAAATACCATTACAATTATGGTTTAAACGTGGAGAGGAGTTTCTATGAGTGCCAACTGAGATCTCATATACTCCCTTATGCTTCACACAATGCTTGAGTGATGTTTTCCTCGGTTCTAATTCCATGCCATTAACAATGATTTGACTGGATCACATACATTGCACCAAGCAGGGTGGGAGTCGTAGCCCCTTTTCAAGTATGTTGTTGTCATGTCAAGGTGGGGAGGAAACACCTGCTCTTGGGCACCGGGCCTTGGGGAAGACAAATAAAATGATCAAATTAATAAAAGTTTAACAATTTAAATTTAAAAACTCAACCCTAAATGAAAGAGAAAATAAGATTCTTTTCCACACACACACACACATATAATGCGTTGAATTTTATCTCTTGGATGTGGTTGAAACTTGATTTGGCATCCAAAATATAGCTCTTATTTCATTAGAGTAATTAAATAGAGGATTTTAATGAAATAATATTAAAAGAAAAATATTTGAAATTAGATTTATGTCAGAACTTTTTTTTGTTTGTAGATTGGGCCTTTAAATATTATGAAATAAAATATATACAAATATTATATTTTAGGTCTACCGCTTGGAAAACTAGACCAAAAATATACAAGCACATCAAAATAGAGCATAACTAAATATTTGAGTCCATAACCAAGAGTAACTACAATAACTTGAAAGTATAATAATCATGTGAAAACTTGGAAAAGTTGCATCGAGTGCCTAAGAGAAAAAATATATAGAATGACATAATTTTTACTATTGGGAGTCCATATGAATATGTGTTGGGGCTTGATCCTCACCCTCATTACTTCAAAGGTCAAGGTTAGAAAATTTTCGGTAAAATTGTTGAGCTTGTGGTCCATCTTGTTGACTTGTTGTAGTAGAGCATTAATACATAGAAGGATTTCTTCATACGCCTCAACGATAACCTTGCCCAGGATGGTCTTTAGCTAACAATATAAATCCATTGTTTGCATGTATCATGTATGCTTTTTTGCAAGTGTTGCCAATGTTAGGAATCCACTAGCCATTAGAGGGAAAATAAGTTTTTTAATATACCTACACATTTAAAAGGTAAAGTCGTGCATTTTTTACTATTACTTTATTATGTGTGAACTTAGTATCATTTTATTTGGAGAACACTCTCATGTCATTATGTATTAGTTTCTATGATTATGAATATGGTTAAATTATTTTTCATAATCATGGATGTGTTGTCTATCTTATGAACTATGCTTGTAATTCAGTTGTCTTCTTATTTATTGGTATGTACCATTCTAATTGATAAAATGGTGTGCAACTATACTATTTTATTATGTTGAAGACATCATTTAAATAAGTGGCACCCCTTGAAAGCTCACCTTGGAACTTGTTGTTCAATCCCAGAGGATATCAATAACACCCCCTCTCTACATGTCCTCTCATATTTCATTTCCTCAATAAATGGTCATTTGTCTCCTTTTTATAAAAATTACAATATGCACCTTTCATCTGATTTGTTTGGAATTTTCTACCATATCCTATTTTTAATGAATTTCCTCACTATCCCAAAATTTATGATATTATAAACAATGAACAATGAATGTATGGTATTGCTAAATCACTACAATGATATACTTATATTCACTCATATGAAAATTTTTCTTACTCAATGGACCATGATGATAAGAAACCACCAACTCTTCCATGGAGATTGCACATGATGTATTACCTCACAACACATTACATTTGATGGTTTCAATTACAATAAAATCTATTTTGGTTATTGCCTTATTGGATAGGGACTCTAAAATAAAATGAATGCAAATATGTAAAGTTGGTAATGAGCTCGAAAATAATCATTGAACACATTGCAAAGGTTCGTTTTTTTCGTGTTTTCATGTATTATATTTTAATATATGCGAAGTGATGGAGTATTGATATCAAATGTCATAATTTCTAATGGAAAACACGGAGAGCAGACAATGCAGCTTAATAAGGTAATTTTAACACACTACATCCTTATCATGACATTTTTATATTATCATTTCAAAGCTACATGTTTTTCAAGTTCTTGGTGGAATCACTTTCAAATATCATTGGATAATGTTAACTTGCACTAGGACTAGGTTGTAATTATATGACAAAAAATTGACTTAGAATGAAGACCATTTGCACCATTGTTTTCTTTTGAGGTCAATCTAAGACACGAAACATATTTACTATAAGAGAAAAGCACAAGCTATATTTCAAGATCGGTTATTTTTTGTTATAAGGAAAAAATTAATGTGTCTTGGGCTAGAATTCCTTGTGCATGTTTGGAAGAGCCTTATATCGATGTTTGAATACTATAGTATATAATAACTTTAAATAACCCCCTTTTGTGGTATATTAGGGGAATAATTTGACAAAAAGGATAACAAAAATTTCCTTTTAAATTATTGTTTTCGATTGGTACTTAATTCTAGAAAGAAATATGTTTATTTATTTATTATATATATATATATTAAGAACATTGTATGAGTATTAATTGATTAACCTTCAAAAAATATAATAAAAATAACACAATTGTTGTGATTGTTGGATTGTAGAGTTGCAATATTAGCTTCCATTTTTTTTTGTTTGATTTTACAAACGTTGTAAGCCTTGTCCCTTTGTGATTCATGTCTTTGGTGAAAATTGTAATAATGAGCTACATATATGCATCATGTGGTGGCAAGTGTTGTTATCCTTTTTCCTATGTGATTCGCATGTGATATATATTAATGATATATATAGATGCATGGATCATACATGTGAACAATGGGACATTTAATCCTTGAATGTTGATGATGTCAATGATTTTAATATTTCCCTTGATTTGCCACTATAGTCTCTTTGAATTTACATGGGGACAAAAATAAAATGCTACATGCAATCTCATTATGAGACCATTGATCATGCAAAAGGATGCCTCACTCATCTTGTAAACCCATTAAAACAAAGTGAATTGTACAAACCAAAGATAGGAGTACCAAAAGAAATGAAATGCATCCAATTCTCCTCATAATATAGGGATACCAAATGTCTAAAACTCTAGAAGAACTTCTTTGAAACCCACATTTGCATTACACACAATTAAGAGTATATTTTTATGTGAATCCAAGACATTTTCCCTTTTCAAATTAATAACTATTAAGCCGCATAGAAATGTACAAAAATGAAGCAAGTGAAACTTATAGTGCATACTTGATAGAAATTACTCACATAAGCCACAATCAACCTTCCAATATAGGCACCTTATATTCTTTTTGGAGGTACTAACACTATAATGTTCATGTTTTTAGGTGCTAGATAATTGGTGTCCTTATTAAGCACAACCTTTGAATATGGAATCATAAGATGTTTCATGGATGGAAAAAATATTCATTCTTATTAAAGCCCATTTGTAGATTCAAATTGTGGCCATTGTTATAGTCGTTATTGTCATCCAAAAACCAAATCTATGGCTACAAAGTGAGGTAGGTGATCAAATGAAGATGTTCACATTCATGTGGAAAATTATGGGATTGTTTAATGCAGTCCACATGCGTTTGGAATGAAATTAAATAATCTATAAAAATAATAATCTAATTCTAAGGAAGGCAAACACTGAATTGGTGTATGAGACCCCTTTGTTTTTGAGACAAGGGACCCCCCTCCACGTAGTGATTCAACTACTAAAGTTTGTGGAGGTGTACATACATTACCCCCTTTTGGATTTTAACCCATGACCTATTAGGTGGAAACACGTGTTCTTAATAATTAGACCCATTCAAGTTGTACCAAACATAAAAATAAATCTTCCCATTCAATAATGATAGTTTAAAATTATTCTAACTGTTATTTTTCCAAACATAAAATTTTATGGCTTAACTAGTTACATTAAGAGTTGGATGAAGTTTCCCATTAAGAAAGAGATGGATGCTTAAAAATGTGTAGATCAAAATATTCTATTTTAACAATGTTGAGAGCTAATTTATAATTTAGTCTCTAATAGATCTCCATATTAGATGAAGGTTAAGGTATGGTGGCAATTCAAATCCTTTCCCTTCAAAGTCTCATCCCTTACATATAGCCTTTATTAAAAATATTAATAAATTTACGTCTTAACTTAGATTTGATGAAAAATCATTGCCAAATTAAAGATGTGGAAAACGATCTGTAAACATGACAAATAACCAAACTTTAATGAACTTCAATATTCCATTTTTATTTCTTCATTGAAATGTCAATGGTAATATCTAAGTGAGGTCGATGTCATGCACCATTGATCATTTTTAAATTATTTTTCAATAAGCTTATGCATTTATTTCATATGTGAAAAAATAGGAAAATTTAATTATAAATCAAATATGATTTTATTCATAAACAAGGCATTACATTTGATAGCCTTTAAAATTTACAAGCGAGAAATATATAAATCCATTATCATTATGAAGGAAAAAATATCTTCGCAAGATGTTACCTTTTACTTGGTTTAACCAAATCAAAGTCTCTTTATTTTTTTCAAATAGTAATAGTAAAAGTATTATATTAAAATATATTCTTAGAGGTACAATCGTACAATAATACAAAATTGGATAAATCCAAGCTACATCTATCATTATCTTTCTACTACCTCATCCAGGTGGTTATTGGTGGCCACCCACCTATTCCATTTGGACCCGCACCATCAGTTCTTCTAGTTTTTCACTTTTAGCACAACTTACTATTTTTAGCAAGTTTTCGGTTCTTGAGCTTCCGGAGCCGTTTGGAGGCCTTAATGATCCAAGTGGATATTGCTAGCCACCCACCTATTCCATTTGTGTAGAAATTATATGCACTAAGCATGCATATGTCGAAGATCCACCTGATCTCACACTATTTAACTTTATGCAAGATACTGAATCTATTCCACTCGTTAATATTTTGCGGAAAAATTAATTGCACACACATGTGAAGCATAAATGAAAATATTCAATCGCACATAACATAGTTGTTAATCGGGAAAGCCTGAAGCTGAAAAACCCAACTATATATTATGTAACATGGAGATCATATGACAATCTCATACAAGCATACAAAGCTTATCACAATCCCTCAGTATAGTACAATCGTCATACACTAATCAGGACCAATCTTGCAAATCCATGCACCGATCTCTGCCTCCTGCTAGCCTGCCTCCACTGTGCAATATTTTTTGAAGAGTAGATCTGAATGAATTCGAATTATCCCATCCTTGACTGCGCAATCCTCATTGGCATCTCCACTAAGTGTGTGATGCAATCAATGCATCACTATAGTCACAACAGATAGTCTATCTTGCCCTTTCACCTATCTCTCCACTGGTCTCCACTGAAATTGCCATGCACTGTATTTAACTGATGTATTGTTTAGTTGATTAATGAGTTATTATTTGTGAATTAATTAACTAATTAATTCACTCCACTCTCACTAGTGTATCAATAAGTTAGACTAGATACAACTAGCTCAACTGAGTCTAACTGAGTTAAACTAAATACAACTCCATAACTACTTCTTCCAACTGTGTCATAACTATGCCACTTGAGTTCTAACTAAGTCCTCCATGCATTAGCTCCAGTAAACCCTTAGGAATAGCGTAATTCCTTCTGTCAGCTGATGTGCCACATCTGTGCACTGAACTGAAGTGCTCCAAGAGAATAAGTTGCTGTTTAGAGTCTGATTATTATTAAGAGCTAATAATAATTGACATGTATCTATTTTTAGATTGATGATCTATAAATATAATTCGCCCAATATTCTAAAAATATAATTTCATCTATTTTTCCAACTTGATAAACCATCCACAAATAGCATCCTGCAACTTCTGAAATATGATCATCATGTCTAAAACTAAACATAGTCTAAAAATAGACTTGCGCCAAAAATAGCCTGCGGGCCCACTTAGTGAAGGCGACTCTTTTCACTAAGCTCATCATCTTGTTTAATCTCAACAATTTGAACCCCCACCATCGGTTTTTTCAGTTTTTCAATTTCAGCACAACTTACTATTTTTAGCAGTTTTTCGGGTCCCGAACTTCCGGAGCCGTTTTGAGGCACTAAATGACGTTTTTTGGGAAAAATGGGAGAAAAATGGGTCATGGAATAATGTTTCTCACACCAAAAATTATACTCCTTGGATATATCTTTATAACGAGGTATGGCATGCGTCAAACGGAGATCATATGCCAAAGTTACGTCCCTGGGAAGTTGAAACACCAATTTACCCAAACGGGGCCCATAGTTTTGGCGCTTCATTTCCTAGGGTTAGGTTTTTGGATGTTTATAATTTTCCATTGTTTCTCAATAATAAATAGGCCCTCGAGCCTCATTGTAACACAGTTCAGAGGCATGTAGTCGCCACATCTCTTCTCAGAGATAAGCTACCATCACCCTAGCTAGTTTATTTCCATTATGTATGTAAACATATTTCAGTTATTTGATATTAATGAAATGAAGTATTTTTTCCACTGAATCTCTGTGTTTATGTATATTTCTGTATTTTATTGCGTTCCTACATAAATCTGGATAAGTGGTATCAAATCGGTCTTCTCTTTGTTTGTTTTTCTTTGCATGTCCCCAATGAGGTCAGGGTATAAGGAGTTAGGGCCCGATCTGGTTGAACCCTTGCAAGATCAACCTTGAAAACCCCGACAACCTCCCATGGAAGAAGAAAAGAAAGAAGAGGGAGCAGGATATCCTATCAAAATATTGCTCGAGGAGGCCCTCGAGAAACAAAGGAACGTGATGATGGATAACTTTTGTCAGATCCTTCAGCGGCTTCCCACCTACGACGCATCTGCATCCAAAAACCACTCTAGAGGTGCCACTCCCTTCAAGGTACATGTAAAATTTGACATTATTGTATTTTAATTCTAGATAAATGCAGACATCATAGATAGATGGTTGAAATTTCTAGAAGGGTATTTCTCGGTCCATGATTTCTCTGACGGAGAAAAGATTATTTTCGCACTTCTCAAAGTCATCCCCCATGTCAAAGACTGGTGGGAAACTATTATACATTGGGTTCAACGCTCCCCGTGTGTTTCATGACATGGACTAACCACCTCTCGTGGATCCTAACTCTAGCAATTGTAGCAGAGACTAACACCTGTGGGTTTTGGTCTAACTGCAATCGTGATTCCAACAAGTGGTATCAGAGCAATAGGTCTAGAGTTCGAAACTCACCCGACTCGCGTTGGGGGGGAGATTTTTATACATTGGGTTCAACACTCCCCGTGTGTTTCACGACATGGACTAACCACCTCTCATGGATCCTAACTCTGGTGATTGTAGCGGAGACTAACACCTGTGGGTTTTGGTCTAACGACAATCGTGATTCCAACAGAAACTTACTGTGAGAAAAAGGATGAGGGGGAATCCTCTCAGTTCTCGGCCGCACCCACTTGGAATTAATTCCGAGATGACATCAAGGAATAATACTACCCCATGGGGATCTATGAGGACAATTACATCCAGTGTACCATGCTACGGCAGCAAAGGGATCAAGATGTGCACGAACTAACGAATTTGTTCCATACCCTGCGCACAAAGTTGGGTATTAAATATATGGAGAGACATTTGGTGCTCAAGTAGCACAGTTGTCTGCATAGACACATTCAAGAGGAAATGGAGTTACTTGACATTACCTCGCTTGGCATGGCATATTGCTATGCCGCCAAGATTGAGCAGAAATTTAAGCAGAAGAAGAAAGACATTGGATCCGCGAATCTAAAGCTAGGGAAAGGCGCCCCCGAACCATAGAAAAAGGGGTAGAGCCAAAGCGAGGCGACTTAGAACACCACCACAAATCCAAAGAAAGACACGGGGAAGTAGTGTGAATTCCATAAAAGCCCCACTCACAACACAACAGAATGTCGGGCCAAACAGTCGTTGGTGGCGGAACTGAAGGCACCCAAATCAAATGCATGTTCTGATCCTGAGCCAGAACCAGACAAGGGAGATGAAAAAGGGAAGCAGATCATTGATGCAAACCCCAGTGCCATTGTTGCCACCACCAATCTCCAAAGGGAGGATCCCGAGAATCCAGAGGAGGGGGAGTGCCTCTTCCATTCACAGATGTGGGTGAAGGGTTCTCCACTATAATTTCTTGTTGATAGCGGAAGCCAAAAGAACCTCATTTCAGCAGAGGTCGTGAATTGGATCGACCTACCGACCATAGCACACCCGTAGCCATATACCATAGGGTGGCTTCACCCAGGGAGAGATCTACGCGCCCGCCAATAGTGTCGCCTTCCATACAACATCAAGCCATTCACGGATGAGGTATTGTGTGTTTTTTCTCCTCTTGATGTAGTTGATGTATTATTGGTCCAACCATACTTGTGGAGGTGACATGCTGTGTATGAGTCTAGGCCTCGTGTTGTTATTATTACTTTGGGAAATAAATTGTATAGGATACCAGAGGTAGTACCGCCTCATTCCATCTCCTTAACTATTGCAAAACAACGTAGTAAGATTGTTTCCCAAACTAGGAAAATTATTTTCCTTACAACCCGCTCACAGGGAAAGAAGAAGATTGTGGCCATAGCCTTGAAACAGGGCGCCCCTACACGACAGCAGCAGATGGACAAAGTCGTCGAGGAATATGAAGACACTTTATCCTCACCCACGGAGGTTCCTCTACACTATCCAGACAAGCACTCCATTGATCTGACCCCCGACGCACCGCCGCCTGATATTTCCATACCTCATGTGATTACACTGAAAAAATCCACACACGTACTATCTGAGGAAACCAAATTTATTGAACGCATCTAGCACGTCCGCCAGCAGGTCCACGACATCCTGGACAAATCCAAAACCAAGTTCAACAGAATTTTCCTCTCATGGAGGAACTTAACGAAATGGGGACCATTGATTCCTAAGGAGGGAGGAATGATCCACGTGGATATTAGTGGCCAACCACCTATTCCATTTGGACCCACACAATCAGTTCTTTCAACTTTTCACTTTCAGCACAACTTACTATTTTTAGCAGGTTTTTGGGTTTTGAGCTTACGGAGTTGTTTTGAGGCCCTAATGATCCATGTGGATATTGGTGGCCACCCACCTATTCCATTTGAACCCCCACTATCGGTTCTTTTAATTTTTTAGTTTCAGCACAACTTACTATTTTTAGCATCTTTTCGAGTCCTGGACTTCTGGAGCCGTTTTGAGGCACTAATCGACGTTTTTTGGGAAAACTGAGAGAAAAATGGGTTCATGGACAAATGTTTCTCACAAAAAAATTTGTAATCAGATATACCTTTCTAATGAGGTATGGTGCGCGGAAAATGGAGATCATATGCCAAAGTTACGTCCCTAGGAAGTTGAAACAACAATTTACCCAAACGGGGCCCATAGTTTTGGCGCTTAATCTCCTAGGGTTAGGTTTTTGGATGTTTAGAGTTTTCCATTGTTTCTTAATAATAAATAGGCCCTCAAGCCTCATTTTAACACAGTTCAGATTCATGTAGCTACCGCATCTCTTCTCAGAGATAAGCTACCATCGCCCTAGCTAGTTTATTTCCATTATGTCTGTAAACATATTTCAGTTATTTGATATTAATGAAATGAAGTATTATTTCTATTGCATCTCTGTGTTTATGTATATTTCTGTATTTTATTTTGTTCCTACATAAATCTGGATCACTACCTGAATTGAAAAACATGAGAAGTCTATTTTACTAGATTTTTAAAACATTAGAAGGTTTAGGTCCTCCAAAAAGTACCTAATAGCCTACAAAAGATAACTTGCATCAGAAACATATATATATATATATATATATATATATATATATATATCCGATTACAATTTCTTAATTTTCAGCATTATATATAGGTGCATTAAAGTCAAGTATTTCTAAGTTGGAGTGGGTGGTGGAATTATTCAAGGAAGGAGAATATAAACGAATTTAGTCCAAATTGTGTTGCAATTGCTCCATATTATGCCAAATTGTTGTGATATTGTCATCTATCTATGGAATTGGGTGTTATACTCCACCTATTGTTCCATTTCAATGGTCAATGTTGAAAGTAATTGACTATGTTGAAGTTGAAGTTGTTGATTTTCCACCTACATTTGTTCCATATCCCATTTCCAATCTCAATGCCCTACACTCCTACCTATATTTCATTCTCCATGCTATCAAATAAAATCACCAAAGTGAACCCAAGGGACAACAATGTTGAATATTTAGTGTCATCAATCACTTACATCCACTGACCTCTTGGGTCAAGCTCCCACTAGAGGCTTAACCAAATCACAAGCATTGCCTCACTAGGAAAGAGAATGGTAATGCCCAACAAGGGATGAAATTCATAGCTCAATAACAAGTCATAATCAAGGCTTACAAAAGAGACACAATGAATGAATGTTTATTATATATATCAAGCTCTCTAAGCATGAAATCCCCACAAAGTACCAACATAATCTTCCCTATGTCATTGAAAAATAAAGTAGTAACCTATTTCCCCGATATTAAAATTAACACCATTATTAAATTTTTTGAATATTTTCCCTATTATATTGATGATTGTTCATACTTACACTATGCCTCATAAATTCAATCTACTTTGAAGGATACTGGAGCTAATAAAGTATGTCATCCCAAGTTTCCAATCTTCCAGAAAATTCAACCCTTCCCATGATTTCTCCAACCAAAAAACCATTCCAACATAAATAAGGGTATATTCCACATTTTCCATTCAATTGGTGTTACTCTCTTGTGCTTAATTTTTTTTTTTTAAATGAGTAAATTTTGTATTAAAATATGCGCTCGAACGCAACCAATACTTGGGAGATCTAGTACAATATTTCTTCTTATAGACGATCCTTCTAAATGGAGACTATCAGGAGTATCAAAATGAATAAATTGATAACTAACTAATACAAAAGGCCTACATACATAAATATTACAAAATTGGCCAAGTAACAAAATGCAATTACAGTAAGAGATCATCATAGATATGTAGAGAGAATTTCTATCAAAGGCCTACTGATATCGAGGCTAGACTTTGCACTTGAGATGCTTTGGTTTTTTCTTGTCTTAATCAACAACTTCAGTTCTTATAACTACCTCCGCAACACATCAATTTCATCCTATTAGTGAGTGAATTTTTATTTAAGGGACAAGATCTCCTCCATAAGGGAGATGGAGGTTGTGATATTCCTGTGAAATTTTCAGTTGGTATCCAAATGATCCAGTTGTAAAGATTCGATTATGAGGAGCACCCTATACAATAATTGATACCCAATGGGACTTATAAATTTCCATTCCTGGCTAACATGGCTAGACTATAGGGAAAAAAAATCGAGGTGCTCAAGAGACAGGGATCAGGGGGGTCTAAGGTCTATTCAAAAGGCTATCATGTGAAGCCAACGAGTCCATGACATACCATAGTTAGATATCAACACCGTGGAGGTGAGTGAAAAGTAGCCACTCCCAACTGGGAGGAACATAGAAGAGACAAATGTTCAGAGGGCTATGGGTACATAGGCCATTGAAGAAGAGCCAATCACCATAAAGAGCTAAGTTAAAAGAGGAATCCTCACATAGAGGATATAGGTACATAATATCAAAAGGGCCTAACGCAGGTAGACAAGAAATAATAGTAGAGAACCCCTTAGCATGAAAAAATCAACAAATTAGGCTGGCACGAGCTGAATAAGGATGAAATACATGGTGATCTCCCGAAATTACTTTGCTACTAATTTCACACTTTTCCACCCAAATGAACCTCTCCCCTCTTCAAATTAAATGTGAAATAAAATTGTTGTTCACAGACATGCACTCCCAAGCCTAATAAAAGCCTCTAACTAGGCTTATTTGAACCAAACAAGGGTGAACCAAAACATTTGGCACAGACAGTGAAACCTTAAGATCCCGAGAGATTGTTGAGTTGCCTAATTCACTATTATGCACCTAGTTTAAATTCTCCCCTCTATCAATTAAGTGAGAGACGAAGAAATTCTATTATAAGGAGTGTTGGTAATCACCAATGTCTTCTGGTAAGCCAATAAAACTTAGATGAATATACTTTGGTATCCTTTGTTAAATAATTAACCTCAGTTCCCATGACACAATCAAATTATAGCAGAGAGGGCCATCATAAGCCATGAATTTCATTCTAAGATAGGATATCCCACACACTACATAAATATTATCACCCTTAAACTTCATAAATCCCACCATGAATCCATTAATTCTCTAGGTGCGAGGATAATTTGAGTCTAGTTGTACCAACCATACTCATGCCTCACAACATGTAAGTGTATTGGGAAGGATTCCCTTGTAGACTCTTCCTTCTTTCTGAAAGCCACGATACCACAATTAGTTGTTATGAAATGAGCTCCAAAAATAGAAGAAAAGAGATATCATCACCTTAGAAATAAGCCACTTCGAGGGGGAAACCTCCTTTACATTACATAAATGAACAATTCTTGAATGATACAAATGATAAAACCTCCTTCTATGTAGAGGAGTCCATGGGGTCACAATATAATCCTAGCCGACCTAACAATAATAATGTAAGGGCACAATAATAACAATATTGGGGTTACAGGGGTACAACAATAACAATAAGGGGGCTACACTAACAACCATAAGCGACTACACTAGTAATATAGGGACCTAACATGCCCCTCTCCTTCAAAAAAGTGTTGTCCTCAACACTTGAGTAGCTCTGGATGCTTCTGTATAAAATTGTCATCCTCCCATGTAGAATCTTCAGTGGGTAAGTTCTTTCACTTGATGAGATACTCTGAAATTGATTGATTTCGTAGCTGTCAAGTTCTTATTTCCATGGCTACTTTAGGTTCCAATATGATTTTTCCTTCCTCATCAAGTTCTGGCAATATTGTTTAAATTGGAAGTTTTTCACCTATAACCTTCTTTAAGCATGAAACATGGAAAACTAGATGCACTCGCGAAGAAGCAGGAAGCTCCAATTTGTATGCCATAGTACCAATATTTTTCAACACCTTGTAAGGACCATAGTACTTTGGCGATAATTTATTATCCTTCTTAGCTTGCTTGAGGGACATTTTTTTGTATGGTTGTAATCGTAAAAATACCCCATCTCCTACATCAAAACTTCTCTCGCTGTGATGTTGATCTGCCTGTTGTTTCATTCGATTTTGTGCTAGATTAAGGTTATACTTTAAGAGATGGACAACTTCTTGTTGATTCTTGATGTGATCTTCCATTGCTTGAACCTTATAATTTTCTCTTAAATATGATGTGATGGATGGTGGATGATATCCATAAAGTGCCATAAATGGGGTCATTTTTCCTACAGTATGAAAGGACGTGTTATACCACCATTCAACCAGAGGTAACCACTTGACCCATTGTGTTTTCTTATCAGATACAAAACAACGAAGATATCCTTCCAAACATTTATTCACTATCTCAGTTTGACCATCAGATTGAGGATGATAAGATGAGCTACGAGCTAGTTGTGTACCCAAACAAGAAAATAATTGCGTCCAAATATTTATGGTAAAAATGGGATCTTTGTCGCTTATAATAATCTTTGGGTTTCCATGTAGTTTTTGAATTGTTTCCATAAATGTAGTAGCAACTATACTTGCTTTGAATGGATGAGATGATGCACAAAAGTGTGCATACTTGGTAATTCTATCAACTACCACCATGATGACACTCTTTCCTTCGGACTTAGGTAAACCTGTGATAAAATCTATTGAAATATCCTCCCAACGTTGACTTGGAATGGATAAAGTTTGTAGAAGACCTGGGGTCTTAATTGTCTCAAATTTATTTTGCTGGTAAACCAAAAATTCCGCCACAAAATTTTGAATATCATATTTAAGGCCATCCTGTTGTGGAGGTAAATCCCCTCTGCGGATAGAGGCGATCCCTACTAGCCCAGACCGGGTCTAGCAACAATCGTTCACGCTATAGTGCAGGTTCCTAATTGCAAATAAACCGACTAGCGATGAAGGCTTACCTGGAATCCAACGTTGTTTCTTGTAGAAGAGGTAGTGCTCCCATTCCTTAGATTTGGCAGATCACAATCCTTACGATCTCCGTGATGGACACCTGCACATGCAAGAAACAAAACAAACGCAAGCGTAAAATCCAGTAGATGCAACTATATGTCAGTCAGAAAGGACATAACTCATCATCATAAACAATAACAAGAGTGGAACCATAACCAATAGTCGCTTATTATTAATCAATCAAAGGAAAATTACAACCATAGTTCTGACACTGAATTCTCCTTCGGAGGGTCATCCCTTCGGAGGGTCGTCAGCGGAACACGTCTCAAAAAATCCTATCGAGGATGGGACAAACCTCTCTCTTCAGATGTCTCGACAATGATCTCCTCACTTGGATTTGGCCTTAAGGGAATGGATCAAAGCTCTTGCAGCATAAGGCTCTGATGGCTCTTGGGAACTAGCTATTTAGCCATTCAGCTATTCAGCCATTTAGCCATTCAGCCATTTAGCCCCTTCATCAATGGATGAAGGCTATATTTATAGAGGAGAGGAGGAGGTTGGGATCCCTACAATAGTGGAAGGGAGGCCTTATCCCTTGGGAGGTTCCCCATAAGGTGGAAACAAGAGGCCAAAGGAGAAAGGCCGTGGTTATTCAGGCGAAACCACTCCTGATGACTCACCCACGAAGTTGTTGTAATCGAAACTTCGCCTCTTTTTTAAAAAACTTTCCAAAATCAGATTGGCGCGGGTGCTTAACTGGGACAGAGTGCCAATAGGCGCGGGCTCAGTGTTAATTTTCCCCCATTGGTGCGAGGACATAATGGGCTACTAGCGCCAAGGCAAAAATAGGTGTTTTTAGGGGTCTGCTTAGGAAATGATCAACAGAAGAAATGTTGTCCTCATGGAAAGGGATGCAATGATGGTATTTGCAAGGCATGACACTGATTATTGGTCACAGAAATGACCCTCCAATGGGCAAGATGGGGATTGCAGGGATGGTGACAAATTATTGTGTAACAGATGCCCCCTAAAGCATGAGGCCCGAAAGAGAGAGAGGGGTGAAATGCTTTACGAGAACGTGTCCAACTGAAAACACCACTGTCGGAAAACCTGCGTAGAGAAATACAACTGATATCTCAAATACATGATAAATACGTGGTATGGGCGCAGCCATCCATAACAGAGTATGTAATAATCTAGATCCAAGGCATGGATGCGGCCATCTAGTGAGGATCGGTAAATGGACTCAGGTATGGTCGCAGCCATCCAGTGAGGATCGGTAAATAGACTCAGGTATGGTCGCAGCCATCCAATCAGTGAGTCATGTAACCAATCATAAGAATCCACAAAATCGCAGCTTGGATTATAACAGACAGGAATCTAGGGTCTTGCGCTCCATCTCGACCCGAACAAAGTACAAGTTCAAGCATTCGAATATGTGAGCTGAAGTCGAACATGCAAGAACATCGCCTGATTACCAGCCAATTATAAAAGCTGTTAACAGACGCGAGAGGTACCACCATTAATGTCAATGGTCCTCAAGGTACTACAGGTACAATCTACGGCATATGAATCAATGAGATGGTGTCGAACACCCATAGAATCACTCGATCGGAGGTCGATGATGAAAACCTCGCGTCAAATGCGAAGAACCTTCCATTGAGGCATGCAGGCTCCAAGGTACCAGAAGGGAGTCTCTAGATCAGCTTCCTGGATAATGAGCTAAAGTCGACAAGAAGTGACCTTGATCGAAGGTGGGCCATAGTGTTTCCCACATCATCGATGTGAGACAGAGGAACATAGTGTCTTTGTGAATCAGGATCAGATGAGAATCAGAGGAAGGTTGATACTTTTTCAAAGGTCAACTTCTCTTGAACATATCGGCGGCACGACAGTGAGTTTGGCAGTATTTGACATCAATAGATCAGAGGTCATGGTGACGAGACAAAGAGCAGATGAGAGGTCAAAATGGATCACCCAAACCCATGGAGGCAATCGGATAATGAGGTGAGATGTCCCCAACCCGACATGAATGCAGACAAGTGCCATGTTCAAGAGCGACATACTGCTGACACAACAATGATGCTGGTTCCATTTTTCCCCACCATTTCTGGCGAGTACCTCTTTATTTTTACACAAGCTTGAAGAGGATACCATATTCTTGTCATATAAATCTATCCTTCGGAAGAATCCATCCTAGTACATTTAACGAGCCCTAGGAAGGAGGAACTCAGATAACGTCATTACGACTGAATCCAATGTCATCAAGGTTTAATGAGTCTGACAGAGGAAGAACTCAGCGTCTTTTCATATTTAGAGAGTTTGAAAAGATAGCAGAAAAGTAAACTCCAACGGTCCCTTTTCGTAAATAGTTCCTCAAATCCGAAAAGGTAGAAAACTATGTCTGAGGAAACCTCCTAGTCGCAATAGGCTAGGGTATTCCTTTTTCGTAAATAATCTATCCCAGCCCGAAAAAGGGGTAAATGTATACTGGGTAGATGTTGTTTCGTGTCCACTTTAACGAGATCAAAACGACAAGCGACTCGACAATCTTTTCATGTTTAGAGAGTCAGAAAAGAGCTGAAAGTTGACTCCTCCTGGAGGAACAAGTGGTATAAAGGGTAGCAACTGGTTCCGGTAATGGTGGACCTCCTCAGAACAAGTAAAGGTTAAGAGGCTGGCTAACAAGACCACTCATCGTAGCGGTTCCTTAGGAGTGGGTAAGACAACCAAGTGAAGGCATATAGTCGTCCAAGAAGATAGTGACAATGGAGTGAGAAAAACAAGGCTCATCTGGCAAAAATAGGCTGATAAAATGGCAATCACAAGAGGTAAAATGGGAAAGGTTTCATTTTTACACAAGCTTGAAATCAGGAAACTCTGCTTGAAGTTTGTTTCATTTTTACACAAGCTTGAAACAAAGATAAACTATGTTTGAAAAGTTTAAGCATGCCCCTAGCATGGTGACTCAGTTCGAGTTCGATCCCCAGTGGAGTCGCCAATTTGTTGTGGAGGTAAATCCCCTCTTCGGACAGAGGCGATCCCTACTAGCCCAGACCGGGTCTAGCAACAATCGTTCACGCTATAGTGCAGGTTCCTAATTGCAAATAAACCGACTAGCGATGAAGGCTTACTAGAATCCAACGTTGTTGCTTGTAGAAGAGGTAGAGCTCCCGTTCCTTAGCTTTGGCAGATCACGATCCTCACGATCTCCGTGATGGACACCTGCACATGCGAGAAACAAAACAAACACAAGCATAAAATCCAGTAGATGCAACTATATGTCAGTCATAAAGGACATAACTCATCATCATAAACAATAACAAGAGTGGAACCATAACCAATAGTTGCTTATTATTAATCAATCAAAGGAAAATTACAACCATAGTTCTGACACTGAATTCTCCTTCAGAGGGGTGTCAGCGGAACACGTCTCGAAAAATCCTGTCGGGGATGGGACAAACCTCTCTCTTCAGATGTCTCAACAATGATCTCCTCGCTTGGAATTGGCCTTAAGGGAATGGATCAAAGCTCTTGCAGCATAAGGCTCTGATGGCTCTTGGGAACTATCTATTCAGCCATTCAGCCATTCAGCCATTCAGCCATTCATCCCCTTCATCAATGGATTAAGGCTATATTTATAGAGGAGAGGAGGAGGTTGGGATCCCTACAATAGTGGAAGGGAGGCCTTATCCCTTGGGAGGTTCCCCATAAGGTGGAAACAAGAGGCCAAAGGAGAAAGGCCATGGTTATTCAGGCGAAACCACTCCTAATGACTCACGCACGAAGTTGTTGTAATCAAAACTTCGCCTCTTTTTTAAAAAACTTTCCAAAATCAGATTGGCGCGGGTGCTTAATTGGGACAGAGCGCCAATTGGCATGGGCTCAGTGTTAATTTCCCCCCATTGGCGTGAGGACATAACGGGCTACCAGCGCCAAGGAAAAAATAGGTGTTTTTAGGGGTCTGCTCAAGAAATGATCAACAGAAGAAATGTTGTCCTCATGGAAATGGATGCAATGATGGTATTTGCAAGGCATGACACTGATTATTGGTCACAGAAACGACCCTCCAATGGGCGAGATGGGGATTGCAGGGACGGTGACAAATTACTGTGTAACACATCCCAAAAAAATCTTTCTTCACCTTGTGGTAAGTTTCTAAAAATCCTGAGTGTCCTCCTAAAGGAGACGTGTGCAATTCCAAAAGAATATTTTTTTTAGTTGGGAATTCTTACAATGATATAAATGATATTTGTACGATAAGGAATCATTTTTCCAACTAAATGCATTAGATGTACTAGGATCTTGTTGCAAATTTTGAATGTGTCCACACTTCTTTGTCCTTCTTCCTTCATCCCTTGGTTCGATTATGAAATATGGTTGGATAATAGAATTGGCACAAAGAAATGCTTCCATCTATTCTTCCTTTCTTGAGAGTTCATATGCAACAGTATTTAGCTTCCCATTTTTGTAGACGATTTCAAAGTCATAACCCAACATCTTTGTGACCCATTTTTGATGCTCTTATGAAGATAGTATTTGTTCCAAAAAGTGTTTAAGACTATCATGATCAGTTTTTGCCTTGAAGTGTCTTCCTATTAGGTAAGGTCGCCATTTCTTTAGTGCATGTAGTATTCCCAACATTTCCTTCCCATAAATAGCTTTCTCTAAATACTTTCCTTTGAGTGGAAGACTTTCAAAAGAAATGGGTCTTCCTTCTTGCATTAAAACAACACCAATTCCATTTCCTGAGGCATCACATTCCACAATAAAAGTTTTTGTGAAGTATGGAATAGCTAAGACTGGTGCTAGGCACATTTATTCTTTAAGATGTTCAAAGGCCTTAGTTGCTTCAAGAGTCCATGAAAATGCATCTTTCTTCAATAATGTTGTTAGAGGTGCTGCTATTCTCCCGTAATTCTTAAAAAACTTGTGATAATACCCTGTTAACCTGATAAATCTTATCATCTGCTTTATCGTAGTGGGGACTTTCCATTCCTTAATGGCTTTAATTTTGTTAGGGTCTACCTTAAAACCCTCGTGAGATACAATATGACCTAGATATTCCACCTCTTGTACTCCAAAGAAACATTTTGACGTTTTTACATATAATTGTTTCTCCTCCAATAGTTTGAGCACCTTGTCAACATGTTGAACATGATCCTTCCAAGACCTATTATAGATTAGTCTATCATCAAAAAATACTAGCACAAATTTTATAAGGAAGGGTTTGAAAATGGAATTCATCAACCCTTGAAATGTAGAAGGTGCATTGGTAAGGCCAAAAGGCATGACCAAAAATTCATACTGACCTTCATGAGTTCAAAATGTTGTTTTCGGAATATCTTCAGTCTTCATTCTAATTTGATGATATCCTGCACGAAGATCCAACTTGGTAAAACAAATTTCTCCATGTAATTCATCCAATAATTCATCAATCACAGGAATGGGAAATTTATATTTAATAGTGAGCTTATTGAGCTCCCTATAATCTAGACACATGTGCCATGATCCATCCTTCTTGTGAACCAATACTACTGGTGCAGAGAAATAACTTTGACTAGGTTGAATTATACCAACCTCTAACATTTCTGCAATTATACGTTCAATTTTTCTCTTTTGGACATAAGGATATTTTTAAGGTCTGATTTTTGGAGGAACACTTCCTGGAATCAAATGAATAGCATGATCATGATCATGAATAGGTGGGAGTCCTTTGGGAGTTTCAAACACGTTGGAATGATTGTCCAAGACTTTTTGGAGATCTGGAGAAATAGATGATTTTGATGTTGGAACCTCTCGTGAGCGTAATTTTGCAATTATGCCTCGTTGTTCTCTCTTCAGAATATTTTTCATGAAATTAGAGCTTATTATCTTTCTCATCTTCCCTATGATACCCCGTAATTCAACTTCCTTTCCTTCTGAAAAAAATTCAAGAAAAGTTCTTGAAAATTAAAAGCTACTGTCCCCAAAGATTGTAACCATTGTACTCCTAGTACAACATAAGAACCTCCCATTGGAGTGGAAAGAATTAGACTATAAAATACATATTCCCCCATGGATAGCTTTTTATTATGGAATTTTCTAAAGAAATTTATAGTTCCTCCATTTGCAACCATCATTTGAAATTTTGGTGCTGGGTATAGGAAGCAATTCAATTCCTTGGCTACCTTACAATGAATAAAATTATGGGTACTACCCGAATCAATCAGCACTATTACCTTTTTCTTCTTGATATGTCCTTCTATCTTGAGAGTTTGAGGAGGGGTAATTCCTGCCAATGCATTACACTATATGGTTGTACTCATTTCTTCTTTCTCTAGGGTTGGTTCCTGGTGTATATCCTCTTTGTAATATCCCAAAAGGGAGAATGTAGTAATACAAAAACGAAATATAAGAACTGAAGCAATGTAAACATATAATCGAAATACACCATACAAATTTACAGAATATTTGAGCCATTTTATTATATAGGAGGTGGAATACAAGTACAATAGTGCTCAAAATATGAGACACTCAAGCCAAAGAGATGGCCTAGAATGACCCTAAAATTCTCCCACAAGAAGGATTGCGTAACTATTGGACTGCTGGAAGGAATACTGCGTTGTCCTTGCTACAAATTTCAGGACTACAACTACCGGAAAAATATAGAAGTGTAGATCTTGCAGTTCTATAGCTCAGATGATGCCTAGATTTCAGATTCGGGCTCTATGATGAAAACCCAAGATAATCCGGAAAGGATTTCTAGATCTGACAATCTTAGAAAATCACCCTCTTAGGCCTTGCAACTATGACTGTTGGGTATGCATATCTGAAGGATAATTTGATCAAATATGGTTTCAACATGATGTAAAATCAGATATATGCTTGAAGTGTTAATCCCTTCACTACATTCTTAAGCTAGAAGCTCAAGATCTAGTCCCTCTTTCCTCATCCAATGAATGTTGCTGCTGAATACTCAACAACTGAAGAAAGTTGCATTGTTAAGGAGGGAGAGTCTCAAGCCTACTACTAGATAATGCAAATAAGCTACTAAATGATGGAAACAATGAATACAAGGTGAGGAGATGATCCCTCATGAGATTTCCAGCTGAAAAACTGGAAACTTCCTTCCTCCAATAGATGTACAGGACTGGAATGCGTAATCCTTGAGGGGACTGTTGCTGCATGGAGGTATGAAGTTTTGGCCTGAATTCCAGATGTAGATCTTTTGCTCCTAAAAGGTTGAACAGGAAGCACAAGGTGAAAGGATGAATCCTCCACCGGTTTCCTAGCTAAAATGCTAGAAAAACCTCCACCTCTCAAACCCTCAAGAAGGAATGTGTTATTCTTGAGACTCAATGTGCATATGAGAGTGGTTGAATGTGGCACCAATGCCCGATGATGTATGGAAGCTCAAATAAACCTTCCCAGAGTAGGCACTCAAATTCCCCTGTGGGTAAGGGTGGGATTTCCACTCGGAAACACCTGTGTGCTAAACAACACTATAGACTTAGCTAAACAACATAAGTGTGCATAGAAATTTCAAATGAAAAATCCATATCTAAACATATCAGAAATAATAATCTAAAGTCTTCCTTATATTTTTTCCTTCATCCTCCTTATATGGTTTGTGAGCCTTCCATAGCCCTGGCCCACCTCATAACTGCGCTGCACATTTAGCCACTAGCCTCCATGAAGACTGTGTTGTCAATCTATATTCTCCACCATCTCTGCATTTAATTCCAACTCTCTCCATCATGTGTGCATTAGATGCACTACTTTCTCCAATATGTCATCATTAGTGCTCTATGATCTTAATTTGAATGCACCATGATCTCATTTGACTTCCTCCATGATCTCCATGATCTATCATTAATGTGGCATGATCTCCACTCTTCCTTCATTTAAAAAGTCTCCACTACTCCATAATGCAGATATAACTCTAAAATATCCACATACACACATAAAAAGTGGATTTTATTCATTTATGGGGTTGTGGGTCCCTCCAACCTCTTATTTACTTATTTAATTAGGAAAAATAATAACTATAATATTTCAATTAACTTATGGAAAATTGGGAGTATTACAGTCCTCCCCGCTAAAATGTTGCTTGTCCTCAAGCAACTAAAAAAGTGGATTCTACAACAAACATCCTCCCTCCAAATGGCATCCTCTTATGGGAGGTATCCCCATGAGCCACAATGTGTCATGCATGCCTAGTTCCAAAGTTGCCTCTCTAGAATGTCTAGAATGGCCTCCAACCGAAAAGTTAGATACCTTTCATCATCATTGAATCTCCAAGTGGCAACCATATGATGTCCAAATATCAGCTCTATACATGAGATAAATGAAATGAAGTGTTTTCTTCCCAAAGTGGAAAGTCCCAACTCCTGAACTATCCCTCCAACCCATGCTACATAGACTAGATTGCATCTATCAATGCTCTCATCATTAGCCATGTTGGCCTTGTGGGGTCCAAGAATCACATCAACATAGTGCAAAATAAGAAGTAGAGACATATGGGTGAACATGTACAATGTTGAACCATATTCTCCCAATAACAACCACTGCAACAAATCCTTTTGCTGCCATGCTAGATAATCATGAAAACAAGTAAGAGAGCCATACTATCTCAATAGAAGCCACCGCGGAAATGCCTCTTGCTACCATGCCAAATCAACATCAATACAAATATGAGAGGCATACTCTCTCAATAGAAGCCCCCACTGAAATTCCTCTTGTTTCCATGCCAAATCAGTATCAATATAAGTATGAGAGCTATACTCTCTCAAAATAAGCCACCGTACCAATGCCTCTTGCTACCACACCACATCATCATTGTACCTAATGTAGTGGACATATTCTCTCAAGAGAAGCCACCGTAACAATGCCTCTTGCTGCCCCATCACATCATCATCATACCAAGTACAATGACCATAATATCCCAACAGAAGCCAACGCAGTAAGGCCTCTTGTTTCCATCCTCCATCAATATCATGTAATGTTTGGGGATAAATCAGCCCATACTCTATCAACTACCACCATGATGACACTCTTTCCTTCATAATTAGGTAAACCTGTGATAAAATCCATTGAAATATCCTCCCAACGTTGACTTGGAATGGATAAAGGTTGTAGAAGACTAAACCAAAAATTCCGCCAAAAAATTTTGAATATCATATTTAAGGCCATTCCAAAAAAATCTTTCTTCACCCTGTGGTAAGTTTTTAAAAATCCCGAGTGTCCTCCTAAAGGAGATGTGTGCAATTCCAAAAGAATCTTTTTTTTAGTTGGGAATTCTTATAAAGATATAAATGATATTTGTACCATAAGGAATCATTTTTCCAACTAAATGTATTAGATGTACTAGGATCTTGTTTCAACTTTTGAATGTGTCCACACTTCTTCGTTCTTCTTCCTTCATCCCTTGCTTCGATTATGCAATCTGGTTGGATAATAGAATTGGCACAAAGCAATGCTTCCATCTATTCTTCCTTCCTTCAGAGTGCATATGCAACAAGATTTAGCTTCCCTTTTTTGTAGACGATCTCAAATTCATAACCCAACATCTTTGTGACCCATTTTTGTTGCTCTTATGAAGATAGTATTTGTTCCAAAAAGTGTTTAAGACTATCATGATCAGTTTTTGCCTTGAAGTGTCTTCCTATTAGGTAAGGTCGCCATTTCTTTAGTGCATGTAGTATTGCCAACATTTCCTTCCCATAAATAGCTTTCTCTAAATACTTTCCTTTGAGTGGAAGACTTTCAAAAGCAATGGGTCTTCCTTCTTGCATTAAAACAACACCAATTCCATTTCCTGAGGCATCACATTCCACAATAAAAGTTTTTGTGAAGTATGGAATAGCTAAGCCCGGTGCTAGGCACATTTATTCTTTAAGATGTTCAAAGGCCTTAGTTGCTTCAAGAGTCCATGAAAATGCATCTTTCTTCAATAATGTTGTTAGAGGTGCTGCTATTCTCCCGTAATTCTTAAAAAACTTGTGATAATACCCTGTTAACCTGATAAATCATATCATCTGCTTTATCGTAGTGGGGACTTTCCATTCCTTAATGGCTTTAATTTTGTTAGGGTCTACCTTAAAACCCTCGTGAGATACAATATGACCTAGATATTCCACCTCTTGTACTCCAAAGAAACATTTTGACGTTTTTACATATAATTGTTTCTCCTCCAATAGTTTGAGCACCTTGTCAACATGTTGAACATGATCCTTCCAAGACCTATTATAGATTAGTATATCATCAAAAAATACTAGCACAAATTTTCTAAGGAAGGGTTTGAAAATGGAATTCATCAACCCTTGAAATGTAGAAGGTGCATTGGTAAGGCCAAAAGGCATGAAAAAAATTCATAATGACCTTCATGAGTTCAAAATGTTGTTTTCAGAATATCTTCAGTCTTCATTCTAATTTGATGATATCCTGCACGAAGATCCAACTTGGTAAAACAAATTTCTCCATGTAATTCATCCCATAATTCATCAATCACAGGAATGGGAAATTTATATTTAATAGTGAGCTTATTGAGCTCCCTATAATCCAGACACATGCGCCAGGATCCATCCTTCTTGTGCACCAATACTACTAGTGCAGAGAAAGAACTTTGACTAGGTTGAATTATACCAGCCTCTAACATTTCTGCAATCATACGTTCAATTTCGCTCTTTTGGACATAAGGATATTTGTAAGGTCTGATGTTTGGAGGAACACTTCTTGGAATCAAAAGAATAGCATGATCATGATCATGAATAGGTGAGAGTCCTTTGGGAGTTTCAAACACATTGGAATGATTGTCCAAGACTTTTTGGAGATCTGGAGAAATAGATGACTTTGATGTTGGAACCTCTAGTGAGCATAATTGTGCAATTATGCCTCGTTGTTCTCTCTTCAGAAGCTTTTTCATGAAATTAGAGCTTATTATCTCTCTTAGCTTCCCTACAATACCTTGTAATTCGACTTCCTTTCCTTCTGAAAAAAAATCAAGAAAAGTTCTGGAAAATTAAAAAGCTACCATCCCCAAATATTGTAACCATTTTACTCCTAGTACACAATAAGAACCTCCCATTGGAGTGGAAAGAATTAGACTATAAAATACATATTCCCCCATGGATAGCTTGTTATTATGGCATTTTCTAAAGCAATTTATAGTTCCTCCATTTGCAACCATCACTTGACATTCTGGTGCTGGGTATAGGAAGCAATTCAATTCCTTGGCTACCTTACAATGAATAAAATTATGGGTACTACCCGAATCAATCAACACTATTACCTTTTTCTTCTTGATATGTCCTTTTATCTTGAGAGTTTGAGGAGTAGTAATTCCTTCCAATGCATTACACGATATGGTTGTACTCATTTCTTCTTTCTCTATGGTTGGTTCCTGGTGTATATCCTCTTTGTACTATCCCAAAAGGGAGATTGCAGTAATACAAAAACGTAATATAAGAATTGAAGCAATGTGAACATATAATATAAATAAACCACACAAATTTATGCATAGCTGAGCCATTTATTAGGCAGATGTGGAACAAGGGCACAACAATGCTCAACATATGAGACACTCAAGCCAAAGAGATGGCCTAGAATGACCTCGAAATTATCCCACAAGAAGGATTTGCAGAATCATGGACCACTGGAAGGAATACCGCATTGTCCCCAAGAAATGCCTGGACTACAACTACCTGGAAAATATAGAATCAGATATGGCGCTCGTAGCTCGTATGATGCCTAGATTTCGTATTCGGGCTCTAAGGATGAATACCCAAGATAATCCCAAAGGATTTCCAGATCTGAAAAACTTGGAAAATCACCCTCTTATGCCCTACAAGTATGATTGTTGGGTATGCAGATCTGAAGCATAATCTGATCAAAGATGGCTGCAATATGATGTACAATCAGATCTATGCTTGAAGGGTTGTTCCCTTCACTAGATCCTTAGGCTAGAAGCTCAAGATATAGATCCTCTTTCCTCCTCCACGAAATGTAGCTGTTGAATACACAATGATTGGAGAAAACTTCACTGTCAAGGAGGGAGAGTCTCAATCCTGCTGCTAGATGATGAAAATCAGCTTCTGAATGATGGACATAGTATACCCAAGGTGAGGAGATGGTCCCTCATAGGATTTGTAGCTGAAATACTAGAAACTTCCTTCCTCCTTCAGATCTACAAGACTGGACTGTGTAATCCTTGAGGAGACTACTACTGCATGGAGGTATGAAATGTTGGTCTGAACATGGGATATATATCTGCTGCTCCTGAAAGGTTGAACATGAAGCACAAGGTGAAAGGATGAATCCTCCACCGGTTTCCTAGCTGAAATGCTGGAAACCTCCACCTCTTAACCCTGCCAGAATGCGTTTATTCCTGAGACTAAATGTGCTATAGAGAGGGGTTGAATGTGGCACCAATGTCTGATAATGTATGTCAGCTCAAATAAACCTTCCTAGAGTAGGCACTCGAATTCCCCTGTGGGTAAGGGTTGTATTTCCGCTCGAAAACACCTGTGTCCTAAATAAAACTACGGACTTAGATAAATAGTTGAAGCCTGCATAGAAATTTCAAATGACAAATCCAGATCTAAATAGATAAATAATCAAATCTAAAGCATGCCTTCTATTTCTTCCTTCATATCCCTTTTATGCTTTGTGAGCCTTCCATAGCCTTGGCCCACCTCATAACTGTGTTGCAAATGTGGCCACTAGCCTCCATGAAGACTGTGTTGTCTCTCCATGTTCTCGACCATCTCTGCATTTAATTCCAACTCTCTCCATCATGTGTGCATTAGATGCACTACTTCCTCCACAATGTCATCATTAGTGCTCTATGATCTTAATTTGAATGCACCATGATCTCCATGATCTATCATTAATGTGGCATGATCTCCACTCTTCCTTCATTTAAAAATTTTCTCCACTACTCCATAATGCAGATATAACTCTAAATATCCACATACACACATCAAAAGTGGATTTTATTCATTTATGGGGTTGTGGGTCCCTCCACCCTCTTATTTACTTATTTAATTAGGAAAATGAATAACTCTAAAATTTCAATTAACTTATGGAAAATTGGGAGTATTACAGTCCTCCCCGCTAAAATGTTGCTTGTCCTCAAGCAACTGAAAAAGTGGATTCTACAACAAACATCCTCCCTCCAAATGGCATCCTCGTATGGAAGGTATCCCCATGAGCCACAATGTGTCATGCATGCCTAGTTCCAAAGTTACCTCTCTAGAATGTCTAGAATGGCCTCCAACCAAAAAGTTAGATACCTTTCATCATCAATGAATCTCCAAGTGGAAACCATATGATGTCCAAATATCAGTTCTATACATGAGATAAATGAAATGAAGTGTTTTCTTCCCAAAGTGGAAAGTCCCAAGTCCTGAACTATCCCTCCAACCCATGCTACATAGAGTAGATTGCATCTATCAATTCTCTCATCATTAGCCATGTTGGCCTTGTGGGATCCAAGAATCATATCAACATAGTGCAAAATAAGAAGTAGAGACATATGGGTGAACATGTACAATGTTAAACCATATTCTCCCAATAACAAACACCGTAGCAAAGCCTTTTGCTGCCATGCTAGATAATCATGAAAACAAGTAAGAGAGACATATTCTCTCAATAGAAGCCACCGCGACAATGCCTCTTGCTGCCATGCCAAATCAAAATCAATACAAATATGAGAGGCATACTCTCTCAATAGAATCCACCACATAAATTTCTCTTGTTTCCATGCCAAATCAACATCAATATAAGTATGAGAGCCATAATATCTCAAAGGAAGCCACCGTAGCAATGCCTCTTGGTACCACACCACATCATCATTGTACCAAATGTAGTGGAAATATTCTCTCAAGAGAAGCCACCGAAACAATGCCTCTTGCTGCCCCATCACATCATCATCATACCAAGTACAATGACCATAATATCCCAACAAAAGCCAACGCAGTAAGGCCTCTTGTTACCATCCTCCATCAATATCATGCAATGTTTGGGGATAAATCAGCCCATACTCTCCCAATAGTAACCAAATCAATAAGGATTCTTGCTGCCATATTACATCATCATGATGCAAGTCATGGAGCAAAAAAAACTGACTGAAATGTGGTATGTCACATTAGAACAATATAAATAAGCTCCCTTATGCCACATCATGTGAGATTTATGCCATGTCCCAAACCCAGGTACATACATGAACATAATATATATCCCAAATAGAAGTACATTTAAAGACATGAGATATATCCCAATCAAAAGTAAATACAAGGACATAAGATACACCATGTGATAACCAAACTCTCTCAGCAATAACCAGCGCAACCATGCCTCCTGCTGCTGCATAACATCAGTAACATCCATGGCATGGACCACAAAAATGTGAGATGTTGGGTAGAACCCATACTCACCCAAAATCAACCAGTGCAACCATGCTGCTTGCTTCCTTGTATCATAGATCTGCAAGAAGGTTGGAAATCTCCTACTCCTCATCCGGATCAATTCATCCCAATGTGGATGATGAATCATGCCAAGCTCAATCTTGGTATCTACCCAAGGTAGAATACCAACATCCTCCATATTAATAGCTTTGCATTCCATGAAATGTTGAAGTGCACCTCCTTTGAGGTTTCTCCATGAGATCCTCTCATCAATGGCCCAATAGAACCCATACATGAGATCTATTAGAACCCATGTTGAAGTGCACCTCCTTTGAGGTTTCTCCATGAGATCCTCTCATCAATGGCCCAATAGAACCCATACATGAGATCCTCTCATCAATGGCTCTATACATGTTGTAGGTAGAAATTCCTCTTTGAGTTGAGGTTCTCATCAAGAAAACTTCATCTTGACAACAAAAATTTCTCTCCAGCATAAGATGCCTACCATATATCATACGTCCCTCTAGTGCTTCATGAGTGAAGCTCTCTTCAAGATGCTCTAAGAATAATGGGGCCCTCATCTCATCACTGCTGCTCAGTTACAACGTTTTAGATCTACATGGTGATACATATGTTTTCTCTTGGCCATACAAAATGTTGAACTCACAGTCCGACACTGTATTGAATAGGATTGTGCTCCTCCCATATTTTGAAACTCCACACTTCAACACAAAGTGTTGGGTGTAGCTCAACCATGAAAAACTGGGATATAAATACATCTTCTCCTTGATCAAATCAAGGTTCCTCTATGTAGTGATAATTTTCTGCTCCAAATCAACAGGGTGCTCTAATCCTTGGCTATGAAATTTCCTTGATGGCATGGTATCACAAATCTAAACATGAGGTACTGAAATAATATGAGATGAAAGTGTTTGCAAACCTTGGATAAGCTAAATCTCGGGAACATATTTCACATCTACAAGAGTTCCTCCAACCGGTGCAATGGCCTCTCCAACTGTTGGTAATGATGATGGTTGCATCTCCTCTATTGTACGAGCACTGGTATCTGCCTCCTCCTCCTCATGCATCTCCTGAATCATGCATGGGGCTCCTAATGTCAAGATCTCAAGACCATCTTGCAAATATGTAAGTGTTCCTCCTCCTGATGTAAGTACATCTGTAGCTAATGGTGGTGGTAGAGGCTCCTCCTCCTGAGTGATAATGAGGACATCTCTATTGGGATCTTCATGTACTATCTCCTCAATGATGGGAGATGTATCTATGTGAGATGTATGGTTTCTTTCTACCAAACTTCTTCTTCAGTATTTGAATAAAATCTGCTTAAGCAGACACTTTCATATGTGACAAATGACTGAACCACCAATCTCCTGCTTCAACCTCAAGGTGCAGCGCTACAATCTCCACATCCTCTCTTTATGCTATTATATATAGCTGAAATAATGTATCCAATTATTCCCTCCAAGCCCTCAATGTGCTTGTGGAAGATCCATCAAATGTAGGTAAGAAGAATCTATGCCTCTTTCTTCTATTGTTGTTGCGGGATCTCCTCTCCTCTTCGAGTTGCAAAAAATATTAGAGAGTTAGATTCTCCTTGAGAGCTCTAGGTTGTGCTTTGTACTCAGAAAAATATTTACTTAGGGTCTCATACCCCAAGTATCCTTCATATTTGCACCAATCCCATTCCTTCTAAAATAAAGTGGATATAGTAGAATGATGTGAAGCTCTTTGCTTCTCCAGTTGCTTCTTCTACTGATAGGAAGTGCTTGGACCTTCCTCTTTCTGAACTATTATTGGATCCTCATTATGCATTTATATCTTCATTTGATTGATCTCCTTGGAGAGATATTGCATATATCTAAAGGGAGGAGTGGAAAAACTGCAATCCTCCTTCATTGTAGATCTTTACTATCTAATTCTTCTTTTGATGAAAAATATGAAGTGCCCACAAGCTGAGACAAATATCATGCTCTGATACCACTGTAATATCCCAAAAGGGAGAATGCAATAATACAAAAACACAATATAATTATTGTAGCAATGTAAACATATAATCTAAATACACCATACAAATGTATAGAATAGCTGAGCCATTTTATTATATAGGAGGTGGAATACAAGTACAACAATGCTCAAAATATGAGACACTCAAGCCAAAGAGATGGCCTAGAATGACCCTGAAATGCTCCCACAAGAGGGACTATGTAACTGTTGGACTGCTGGAAGAAATATTGTGTTGTCCTTGCTGCAAATGTCAGGACTACAACTACCAGAAAAGTATAGAAGTGTACATCTGGCAGTTCCGGAGCTTAGATGATGCTGGGATTTCAGATCCAGGCTCTATGATGAATACCCAAGATAACCCATAAATGATTTCCAGATCTAGAAATCTTGGAAAATCACCCTCTTAGGCCCTGAAACTATGACTGTTGGGTATGAAGAAGCATAATTTAATCAAATATGGCTGAAATATGATGTACAATCAGATATATAAGGGATGATCCCTTCACTAGATTCTTAAGATAGAAGCTCAAGATATAGTCCCTCTTTCCTCCTCCACTGAATGTTGTTGCTGAATACTCAACAGCTAAAGAAAATTGTGTTGTCAAGGAGGGAGAGTCTCAAGCCTGCTGCTAGATAATGCAAATCGACTCTTGAATGATGGAAACAGTGAAGACAAGGTGAGGAGATGATCCCTCATAGGATTTCCAGCTGAAATACTGGAAATTTCCTTCCTCCAATAGATCTACAGGACTGGACTGTGCAATCCTTGAGGGGACTACTACTGCATGAAGGTATGAAATGTTGGCCTAAATTCCATATGTAGATCTATTTCTCTTGAAAGGTTGAACATGAAACACAAGGTGAGAGGATTAATCCTCCACCGGTCTCCTAGCTGAAATGCTAGAAACAACCTCTACCTCTTAAACCCTCAAGCAGGAATGCGTTATTCCTGAGACTGAATGTGCATATGAGAGTGGCTGAATGTGGCACAAATTCCTGATGATTTATGGAAGCTCAAAGAAACCTTCCCATAGTAGTCACTCCAAGTACCCCTTGGGTAAGGGTGGGATTTCTGCTTAGAAACACCCGTGTGCTAAACAACACTGTAGACTTAGCTAAACAACACTGCAGACTTAGCTAAACAACATAAGCGTGCATAGAAATTTCAAATGAAAAATCCAGATCTAAACATATCAGAAATAATAATATAAATCCTTCCTTCTATTGCTGCCTTCATCCTCATTATATGGTTTGTGAGCTTTCCATAGCCCTTGCCCACCTCATAACTGCACTGCACATGTGGCCACTAGCCTCCATGAAGACTGTGTTGTCTCTCCATGTTCTCCACCATCTCTTCATTTAATTCCCACTCTCTCCATCATGTGTGCATTATATGCACTATTTCATCCACTATGTCATCATTGGTGCTCTATGATCTTACATTGAATGCACCCTGATCTCATTTGACTTCCTCCATGATCTCCATGATCTATCATTAATGTGGCATGATCTCCACTCTTCCTTCATTTAAGAAGCTGCTCCACTACTCCATAATTAAGATTTAACTCTAAAATATCCACATACACACATCAAAATTGTATTTTATTCTTCTATGGGGTTTGTGGGTCCCTCCACCCTCTTATTTACTTAATTAATTAGGAAAATTAATAACTCTAATATTCCAATTAACTTATGGAAAATTGGGAATATTACACTCTTCTTTTGAAGTTTCTTGTTCATTTCCTTCCTCCTATTCATAATCTGTGTAAAATAATTTATTCTCAGCACATGTATGACCTTTAGTATATTTTCTATCACAACTGTAGCAAATCCCTTTTGCTCTTTTTTCTTCCAATTGTTGTGGTGTTAGCCTTGTAGGTTGTGGAAGTCTAGGAGTAGCAACACTTCCAACCTGAATGCCTTCTCCAATGAATCAGGTTCCCAAAGGCGAACCTCATGTTGGATATTATCCTTTAAAGTCCCTATGAAGACATAAATCCTGTGTTCCTCAGGAATATCAGCTACTCTTATATTCAATTTTTGGAAGTCCTCAATGTGCTCCACCACATAACCCTTTTTTTTTAGATTTATCAATGGGCTAAAGAAGGTGTTGCTCTTTGTCTCCTCATAATGTGCTATCAATTCCTCCATAAAAATTGACCAAGTGATAATTTTTTTACGAGAGAAAAGCCATTGATACCATACAGATGTATTTTGTTCTAAATATAAAGTTGCAATGCGTACCTTTTGTGTGTTTTTCACATTATTGAGATCAAAATATTGCTCCATATGTACTATCCATGTTACGGGATCCTTGCCATCAAACTTCCTCATATTGATCTTTGGAATATGGTGGGTCTTCAATCCAACATTAGAGTTTATTAAATCATGATTAACATTTATTTTGTTCTCATCATGATTTTCCTCTACTATCTTTCCTCCATTAGGAATCATTTATTTTATCAACCTTGTCAAACCTTCCTTCAAACCTTCCATGTCTGATTTTATATCATTCTTCATGTCTTCCATGTTGTCTTTCATTTTTTCATCAGTCTTAGCTTCCATGTCATCCATCTTAGCTTCCATGCCATTCTTCAAACCATCCATGCCTTTATTCAAACCATCCATCTTAGCTTCCACGCCTTTCTTCAAAACTTCCATTTCATTTTTTGTTGTTCTTTGTGAGAGCGAAATTTGTTGCACTTGGTCTTGTAATTTTGATATGTCATGTTGCACTTCTTCCTCTTCATGAGTCATAGTAGAGCCTTATGAAGGATTAATGGGTGTTGAATTTTTTTTAGGTGCCATTTTAGAACCTAATACTGATATCTATGTTTCAATATTCCCTTGGAATCACTTCAAACTGATTTTTCAAACATGACTTATGCAATTTGAAAAAACAATACACACCTTTTTCTTGCTTTTGAGGAGCTCAATATTGAAACTGATGTATCTCTATAATTTCAGATATTCAATATCTAAAATTTGGTCCTCTAGTAGCCCTCTGAATCTTGTTTCGAATGTCACAGGTCTAACTTGATTTTGATGCTTCAAGGAAAAAGTTATGCCCAGTCTCCCACAATGGCCTAATTATGGATTGGTTCTATATATCAAACTTTTATGGTGTGCCACATGTCACTGTTTCCTCCTTCAGCTCTAAAATTGATATACAAGAAACTACAGTTCGTGTACTTGCGGCAACTTTTTACGAAATTCCAATCTGATGCTCGGAGAGAGAGTTATGATGATTTTACCAAGGTTACCTCTTTTAGATGAAATTTAGGAGCCTGCAAAAACCCTAACTTCCACAGATCATATATCTAAAAATGTTGTGAACCAAGAACTGAAACTTTTACATGAAGTTCCCCAAGAATTCGGCTTTGTGTGATAAAATTTTTAGCTTCTGAACCTTCGTAGAAAAAAAAAATTATAGCGAAAATTCCACGATGACCTGTTTGGAGCAGCGAAACCCTAGAATCCAAAGCTCTGATACAAAATGTTATGAGACCAACTCCAAAAATAGAAAAAAAGAGATATCAACGCCTTAGAAATAAGCCACTTTGAGGGGGAAACCTCCTTTACATTACATAAATGAACAATTCTTGGATGATACAAATGAAAAAACCTCCTTCTATATATAGGAGTCCATGGGGTCACAATATAATGCTAGCCGACCTACCAATAATAATGTAAGGGCACAATAATAACAATATTGGGGCTAAAGGGCTGCAACAATAACAATAAGGGGGCTACACTAACAACAATAAGGGACTACACTAGTACTATAGGGACCTAACATTAGTACATCACCATTTTTTAGCCTTCGTTATGGTGTTACGATCGATACTTTGGGGGGGGGGGGGTTAATCAAATGGGAACTTTAAAGATTCATTAATACAAAATGGAGAGGGGGAAGACTCATGGAATATTTATCCATCCTATAAAACCATTTATTTCATTCTGGCATGCTCTTTAGAGGCAAGCTAAATTAGTTTGTTTAGCTTCCACATATTGCGACCTAAGGATATTAAAAAAATGATTTACAGTGGCATTAATTCAAAGCACCAATAATTCTTTGAAAGAGGAGTTTGAGGTTGTTTTCTTTCATAAATGGACCTTTGTATAAGTGGTGAATCATGAGGAGAGAGTCCTACATAATTGAAATCTTAGAAATTTCCATTCTCTGGCCACTTTAGTCCAAGTAAAATGCCATACATCTCAACTTGGTTATTGGTTCTTCTTCCAAGCCCCTAGGAGTACTTAATTTCTAGGTTTCCATTGGGGTTGTAGATAACCCCTCCCCCTCTTTCCACCCCTTATTGTGCTTGAAATTTACCCATATATAGAGGATGAAATATAGGAGTTGTCACCATCATGAAAATATATAATACGTGTTATTTCCATCACATTCATGGCCTCCTTTCCATACTTGTACCAGGATTGTGAATTTACAATTGCAAGTAATGCATGCCCCTTTGTTCAAAGTTCGTGCGTATACCATAAAAAAATACAAGGAAACTTGGTGCCTCGATCTACTTAGCTTTATAACCATTGTAAAGATATTAAAAATTTGGAAAATAAACCTCTTGCTTATTGATAATCAATGAGCCAATATCCCTCTCATTTGCTTTGTTATCAATTAGATTTTCTTGTTGATTGTTTTGTATGAGAACATGGAAAATTGAGTGGTCCCTTATATGATTAAGATGATTCAGCTTGATTCTTGGAAGAATTTCCTTAATTTTACCTCCCCTTAGCTAATTTTTTTTATGACATGGGAGATGATTATTTTGGAGTCCCCAACAATAATTAATTTATGAATATTTAATGCCTTGGCATGGAATATACCTTATAGAATATTGTATACCTATTCTTTGTTGTTTGATGTTATTTCTTGACCCTAAGCAAAATAAACTTCCATTTTCCTCCAGCCCAAGATTCAAAGTCTCTTTGTTATGTCCAACAAGATGAATGGATTAACTACTTATTAACCACAATCAAATCAAAGATTATAATACACTCTAAGAAACAGTAAGACTATGTGGTTTAATTATCTCTCATAAATGAGACCCTACCAATAATATCACATGGGTCTATTGATCCATAAAATACTATGGATGTTTCACTATACATTTTCTCAAAATAGGCCTACTAAAATATATTTGAAAATAAGAAATATACACTCTGAGGGTTAATTTCTCCTTATATTTCCATATTTTTTAATTAATATTTGATGCTTATGCATGAAATAGATAAAATATGAAAAATATAACAACAAAATATAACTCACAAACCACAATGAACAAAAGATAAGATTTGGGAAACTATTACTAGAGAAAACCCAATTAGAAGGTGAGGTTGCTCTTCTCTCTCTATCTTTGAGCAGAAATGGATGTATGTACAAAGAAGTGAGACTTGTGACATGTGGGATACTACAATAAAAAAAAAAAAAAAAATTCTCTCCCTCTATCAAATCTTTCGTACTCTACTCGTCTATGGAACAAAATGAACTCTAATAGAATGAAACTCAATTTTCTCCTAATGGTCTGGTTATAACATAGGTCGATAGCCTACTAGTGGTTAAGATAGACACCTTAAACTCTTAACTATAGTTACAATGTTGACTCTTCTAGAGTCTTATTCATCATGTTCAAATGGTCAAGAAATTTTCCATGAATAATATGGGCTAACATGACATATTGTCAAATCATGGTGGACAAAATAGGAAAGTCAACTTCTAGTTGGCATAATTTTTGCATATGGACTTTGTTTGAGGAATTTGTTGTGCATTTGGAAAAGTATTAAGTGTAGAATAGCATTGCATGGTGATGAACTCAAGAAGAAAATTTTTATCCCAAAAAAGCATTGTTTTATGTCTCACACCACTTCTAGAAGGTTTTCGACCCTAATTTTTCAAACTAGGATCCATTGGTAAAATGGTCACATGCGTTGATTTCTCCACTTTTTCCACTCATAAAGCATCAAAATGGATGAAAATAAATTAATCATCTAATTTGAATCATACCTCTCCATTTTGGGAGGTTTTTCATCTCCAAAAGCCTTTGTTGAAATTAGGTGAGGAGTTTTTTCTTCTACCTTCTCCCGAGTGTAACATTTAGCCTTGGACGAAAGCTACACTTTCAACCCAATCCACAAAAGAACATGTTGCCACTGTCTTGTAGTCTTGGAATTCTTATGAAAAATTTTCTTTACCAAATTTTCCTGAACATCTAGTGCCAAATCTTCTACAGAAAATAGGACTTGATCCGACATTGAAATCTCACAGAATTTCAAATTCTCTTCAATCCCCACTAAGTAAATGTGCATGTATGAAGGTAGACTAAGTCTATATGTATTATCTCCCACCTTTCATGATAGCTCAACCATACCATATCACAGAGCATTGATTTTCTTACCAAGACCATGCAGCCTCTCCTTGTTCAACTATAATCATACTGTGTCTCCCACCTTGAATGACTTTTGTTTTTTGTGTTCATCATGCTTGGCCTTGTATTTTTCTTATGTATTCTATAGTGTCTCTTGTACCTATAGATGGATTTTCCTAATCTTCTCCATAATTTTTTCTTCCCTTAAGGCATCCCTTGTAAGATATTCTCTCACTCATCCTTAATGTCCATATGTGATATCTAAAGGTAAAGGTGGAAAACATCCAAAAAAAGTTTTAAATGGGAACTTACCAGTAGAAGTTTGTGTACAAGTCATAAGATGTTTCTCATTGTAAGCCCTCAAAATGTGCACCAAAGTCCTATTTATTGCTTATGTTTTCTCATTTATCTATGGATGGAATGTTGTAGACATCCTCAACTTTGTCTCCATCTCCCATAATGTAGTCCAAAATGTATTGATAAATCTCAATTCCTTGTCTAAAATTATACTCCTTAGTATCCCAAAGTGCACCCAGAGTGGTCCAAAGAACAAGTTTTCCATTTATTATTTATTGTTGGTATTTTTATAGGGAATTAGAACACACATCTTATTGAACCTATCAACTACCATGAATGGGTATTCATGTCCCTTATTTTTTGTTGGTAAGCCTCCCACAAAGTCCACGGAAAATCATTTCCCAATGACAAGTGGATATAGATAAGGGAGGGTATAGGCCTTGTTTCTTATTACTAGGCTTGTTGGTACTACAAAGCATGGATTGTCTTATGAAATAAGATACAAATTTTTGCATCCTAGGCCAATACACATATGTCTACAAGTTGGCCATTTCCTTCCCTACATAAAAATACCTTGTAACCTTGGAGGTGTGAGCCTCTCTCATTAGTCTTAGTCACTCACATTTAGGAATGCATAACTTATCCAAGTTATAGAGTAACCCATTCTATAGATGGTATTCCACTGAATTATCACCATCACGCACATTAATATGGATCTACAATTGTTGAAACACCTCCTTGAAATCTTCATCCTTTGTATATGCCTCTTCATATGCATCATGGGTGAAAGGATCCATGTGCATCAGGGTTCTCAAATTTGTGATAATTTATGTGGGTGGGCCTAAAATAATGTCGAAGAACTTGTCTATATTTCTCTTCTTGTACTTTATCACTAAATGAAATTGTTGTAGAGAACTCATCCACTTGTAATGCCTGGTTTGTTGTAGCTTACTCTGGGCATGCAAGTACTAAAGAGTTTGGTCATCAGTGTGGATAAATATCCCATTTCCCATCAGATAATGTATCAACTTCTTAGAAACTTGTACCAATGAATATAGCTCTTTATTGTAAGTGAGGTAATCAAGAACCACCCCATGAAAAACTTTGAAATGGTAGCACACATACCTTCCTCCTTACATTAAGACTGCTCCCAAAAAATACCGACTCGCATTTGCCTCCACTTCGAAGGAATATTGCAATTTCATTCATGCCAAAATAATTATTTGATTGATCCACTTCTTTAAGTCCTCAAAATACCTTTGTTGACCCTTTCCCCATAGGGAAATTTTTCCACTCTTTGTTATGGTGTGAAGTGGTGTTGTCACTAATACAAAGGAGGTTATAAATTTCCTTAGGTACTATGCTACTCCAATGAAACTCTTGATCTTAGAAACATAAGTAGGAACTAGGCACTTCTTGATGGTCTCAATATTAGAAGGATCTATTTTCAACTTTCCTCCACCTATCATATATCTGAGACACACCAAAGACTAATATGAAAACTCATAATTCTTGATTTTTTGCAGCAATTGGTGCTAATTTAATGTCTATAGGACCTGCATAAAATGTAAGATGTGTTCCTCATAGGTAGCATTATACACCAATATATTTTCCAAATTAAACAATAACAAATGAATCCATAAAAGGGTGCAATATATCATTCACTAACTTCACGAACATAGCTTGTGCATTGCTTAGGCAAACAATGTAACTAACCACTTATACAGACCTTGTATGGTTTTGAAGGTGGCATTCTAGGTATCCTCTTCTCTAACTCAAACCTAGAGATACCTTGACTTTAATTCCAACTTGGTGAATTATTTGGCTTGCTGCAACTGATCCAATAGATCATCTATTTTGGGTAGGGAGTACTTGTTCTTGAGTGTGAATTTGTTTAACACCTTGTAATCAATCCACATATGCTAGGATCCATCCTTCTTAGCTAAAATTATAAGTGACATACACGGTGACATACTTGGTCAAATAATGTGTTGTTCTAGTAGCTAATGCAACTGCATCTTCACCTCATTTTCCTCTATAATTGACTACCTATAAAACCAGTTTGGAAACAAAGAGTCTCACAAACACTGGATCTCATGCACCACTTCCCTCTTGGGTCATATCCCTTTTGGATCCTGTTGTAGCCGCTATAACACCACCCAAAATTTTGGGTATTTTCAAAATTTCGGGTCCCCCTCTGCTCGCTTAGCCATTAGGGTTTTTGACCCGACCTGTAGCCAGTGACATCCCCGTGACCTATTCCCATCCCCTCGTAAACCTTCTCACCATCATGATGCGATACTTTCACCACAGCCATGCCATGTGTGGGGGTGGATCATCATGCATACACTCGAATGGAAACTTTTATGTGTATTAAGTATATTCATTAGAAGCCCTTTCACCATGGATTATTTAGGAATTCTATTTAGATACTTCACCAAGCTCATGTAAATTATTTGGGGGCATCATCCTCTACAGGGTAACTGTAAACTAATTGATATTATAATGTTTCATACAGGTCAATCCCACAGATGATATACCCAACAATGTCATCACCACACTGAGGGAAAGAAACTAAAGCTAAAAAACAAGGCCACAGTTGTGAAACAAGACACTTTCATCCACGTGCCCCCTGCCCATGTGGGGATGAAACTTAAGGCTACAGTTGAAGACCTCGTTAAGGCGGATGACAAGGATGCACCAAGAAGTGAGGGGGAGGAGCAAGTGAACATTATTTTCAAATGGAGGATGGTGTGGTACGTGTTTATCCAAATAAAGAATTAGGGGAAAAACTTTTCATGTTGCTAACGCAACAACATTCTTCACTGACGTACATCAGATAATTAGAATCATTTCATTGGCAAATGTTCGTACCTCATGCCATCATTGACTATGCCTTTCAGAACAGAAGTTTATTCTTCATCTAATATTAAATGTAGACAGAGAATTCATGGCTCAGAAGAGTGCACCCCATCGCGATTTTTACAAGTTTAGAAAAGCTGATACCCGTGTACATCACTCGACATGCATGAACCATAAGCATTTGTTGCATTTTATCAAATCTAAGCTGAAGGAAGAACCGGATGAGGTATTTATATTCCAGGATGGAAAATATCTCAACTTAAAGGAAGTTTTTGAGAGTCCTACAAGGTACATACTCAATGTTGATCTCCTCGATGTACATGCAGACAAGAATACATTTCACCAATTTTATAAGTCTAGTCTGAAGTATAACCCATGTGGACAAAGTAAACTCAAAAAATTTCCCTAAAGCAAGACAATCTCATTCAAGGTTGTTTTCTTGCTGAGCTATCAAAAAAAGTATGGTCTGATCTGGAAGCAAGTAAATGTCATATGGAAGAATATAGGATATCTGTTTATGAAAGGAAACAAAGCGAATGGAACCAGTCGGCAAGTGGTTTTTTTAACAATGAGAAATATAGTGAAAGTACCATCTAGTTAATTCATTTTCCTCGACGGTACAATGTGTACAAAGGGATGGGACTCGCTCCATCTTTTTGAAATATTTTGGATGACATATTCATTCCTCTCTTTGAGGTTACAGTTGATCCAAGTTTTCATCCTCAACTACGGATCTTCTTGAAACAGGTGTTTGGATTTGATATGGTAGATGATGAAAGTAAACCTGAAAGGCCTCCCACAAAGCACATGCCAACCCCATCTTAGTGGAAAAATTATTTCAATCATGCTTTTTCATATCATCCTTACTATTCCTATGCAAATTTGTACACACTCTAAAAGCTTCATGAAAGGAATGACAACAATTAAACTTTGTCCTCATTATGGCAAGGCTAGTGATATTGATCACTTGGGGGATACATTCCTATTCACTCACAATATTGCACATGGAAATAATCTTAGGAAGTCTCCTGCTTTGCAATATTTATTTTATCTTTCCTAGATTTGCGTGGCCCCATGTTTCCCTTTCAACGGGCGATCCATTGCAAATCCATTTGACAAAAGAACCTCTTGTGGAGGAATAAAATGTTGTTGTTCAGGTTTGGAAGCTCAGTGCTTGTGATCTTTGTGAAAGTGCTCACCGGCCTAGATTCTCTCATCCGTAGGAGTCTCATTGGGATGGAAGAAAATATTACATTAGAGGCCCTGAAGGTAATGACATACATAAGACAAATGTACCTCATATGCGAGTTGAATTTTGCCATGAAATTGGGAAAGGAGAAAGGCGATAACTTGTTCAATGGGGGATCATATTTTTAATTAGAAGATATTTCCCATCCCAAATGCATACCAAAGCTATAGTTAGAGGACAAAGGGAGGATTCTAATGACTACACATTACAAAATGTTTTTAAAGGCCATGGGCTAACAAAGGAATAAATATGTCTTCGTAAAATGCGCCTTATTGACCACCTAAAGACCCATATGGCATGGGGCCCTAAAAAATTCTGCGGCATGTATACATATGCGTTGTGGGAACTTGTCGATTAGGAGGAAGAGAAGCCAGAAATAGGTAGTCTTACACAATGACGAATTCGGGTTTCTTGGAGGTGGAACGAAAGTGCACGATTGAAAGAGATATATTTGAGACTGTGTTAATATTTAGTGCTCCTTTTGTAATACGTATCTGATTGCAAGCTCGTGAGGGAAGGAGGAGCTTACGACGGAAGAAGAATACTAAAAATTTTTAGGAAAAGAGCAATGTAAATAGGCTTGGGTAGAAAGTGCGTAAGGTTTGGAACATTGCCGAGATGAAAGCAAATATCGAAAGGTTCGCAGCCACTCTAGTAAGCGGAAGATGCTGATATCGGTCACACCAGTCATCGGCAACTCCAATCAGACCAAAGCCATAAATCACATGCCACGTTTTAGCCCACATGCAGGGATGATATTCATTACCCAACACATCTGTAGCATTTCGTATAATGTTACCCCAGGCCACGCGAAGAAGAAGGAGAGCAACCCGATGAAGGCCATTTGCGGCCAACCGAGAAGAGGATGGTGATTTGGTCTGCTAGTCGCCAAGTCACACATGCTGAGGGAGTGGCCAGGGATGCGAATTGTGGAAAGTGAGACTCGGCGACCTTGTTAAGCCGTGACTACATCCATGCTGCTACCTCCACGCAATGTGTTTTTTTTTTAAATGTGCGACCAAGCCATGAGATCAGAGTGGAATCACAGTCAACTCGCGGGCTATATCTGTTATTTTGAAATACCATGAGACTCGACCTCCGAGACAGTGACTGCTTGTAGGAGCCATACCTGAAAATCGCGTGTGGCATATTAGCGTAGCATTAACTATTTTCATCCAACCTGGAAGGAAGAATGCGACCAGTGGCAAGGCCGCATGTGCTAAGGAGGTTATGAGGAACGCATCTCATGGAGGTTGCGACCCAGCGACCTCGTCAAAGTCGCAATGTCAGTGTTTCAACCCCGGAATGAGACAGTGATAAAAGCAACCTTCAGACACACATTCACAGAAATCATCCTTTAAACAGATTCACTAAGAAGGAAATATGGAATGTTCATCGAATATTAGTTCATGTCTCAAAAGCTTTTCGAACACATTGTTCATATCCTCTGTTTATCTGACCTAGAAAGGCTGAAGAAAAACGACAGCAGAACGACAATGGTCATGGCTCTCAGAATTAGCGTTGACGGTCTGAGGTTTCTCTATGTACTTGCACTCCCCTCCCCACGCAGTCTCTGTTGAGGTTTCACATTCGCCCGATTTGTCACGATCGTGGTTGCCAAAAGAGGCACGCATGGATGTAGAGAGGCGTGTTCATTTCACCCAGTCGCAACCTGTGTCGTATGTCAAAGGCGGTAACCCAACCTCAGCGAGACCTCTACCGAGTCGCAAGGTCGCAAATATTGTGCGCGAGGGAGTCTACCAATTATGCGACTACCTGACTGTGCGACCTCCACCAAGTCGCAAGGTCACAGCCCAAGAGAATCCGCAGCATGTGCGACTACCTGACTCTGCGAATCCCACCAAGATTTGCGACCTAACTCAAATACACTACATAATGTGTGGGATTTTTTTGAGGAGGAGGAGAGTTCTCATGCTGCCATTATGTGGCTCTCAGATTGGAAATTCTTTGCATCACAGTGGGAGTTGAGTGCACTTTCAATTTTAGACCCCCGCAGTTGTGAAATAAGCGTTTCATTAAAATGCATATCCATAATATGATTAGAATTAATGCAAATGCATACCTCCTTTATGTGGCCACTGGATTCTTTGTTAACTGATCATTGTTCATTCTCACTACCGTAGCAAGTCATTTGTGTGGATTAAACATGCGAAGATAATTCTATTATGTGTATTGAGCCCTCAGTGAAGTGAAGGCCGCAGATTCATGACGGTACCCACGTTTTATAAATTTGTTTCTATATAGTGCAATGTTCATAGAGGATAAGGGGGCGTCATGTCGATTCTGTTATGTGCATTAAGCCCTCGGTGAAGTGGAAGTCGTAGATTCATGACGGTACCCACATTTCATAAATTCGTTTCTGTATAGTGCGATGTTCATAGAGGATAAAGGGGTGTCATGTCTCATCGACTGAGCCACATCCCTATGAAGTAAAAGCTACCAAAACAAGTTAAACTACAGATCCAAATTTGGCACTCAGTCCAAGCGATACCAACGGACATTACACTAATTGAAGAGTCGCAGGGAAAGCCTACACGAGCCATTCTCTCGGATGACATAGTGGCACAACAGTTGACCACACAAGGGTCTAAATTTATCATTTTCACTCTTGCAATTAATTAAATACGCCTCTGGCATTATTATTATTTGATCATGAAGACATGTAACCTATTCTATGTGATTGCAGGTGGAAGCTTTTGGTTTGCACAAAGAGCCTGAGTTTTTCCTAGTAAGCAAGGGGGCTCTTTTCAGAGAAAGTGGATTCTCAGGAATCCCCAGGAAACTCACTCTAAGCTCAAAGGAACCTGGTCACTTTCACGAGACAGAGATGTAGGAAAAGGAATCTTTCTGCAAAACCTACAGATCACTGAAAGAAGGTCGCAGGTTGCAGATTTGCCCAAGGTCGCAAGTCGTAGATTTTCCTAAGGTCACAATTCACAAGTCGCAGATTGCCCAAGGTTGCAAGTCGCAGATTGCCTTGGGTCATGGGTCGAAAATGGCCCAAGTCGCAAGCCAGCTCAATATTCGAGAAGACCAAGAGTCAAGGACAACTCAAGAGTCATCTTAGCCTATATGTACAACTTCGCAAAAGAGTACTATGACTTTTAGCTCAACAATGAAATCCAGTATGATAGATGAATTGTTGCTAGAGAGCTAAAGGAAGTCAACTCTTAGTATCAAGTAGAGAGAGAGGTAGGGAGGCTAGGGTTTTGTATCATGCATTGAGATGAATATCCCATGTTCCACTATTGGGTTTTGACGAGTTGTAAACATGTATTTGACATTGTAGCAACATTATTAATATATTCTGCTTTTCGGCACTTATCCACGTGCTCGTTTGTGGTGATAGTACTAGCTGTCTAATACTTCATTATGTTGTACGTTTTCTTTCGTGCATGCCATTAGTTATGAACTTTTTCTCAGTGGTTGTATGTATTTTTTCTTTTGTATTAGTGTTTATTTTTCCTTGCCATGGCGGTGATCTATTGTGAACTACTTTGTAGTTAACTTCTGGCTTGTTTTATTTCATGTATGTTTAACTGGTTTTCGGCTCACTGATCCCAGTCACGGCATACCCCCTTTTTATTTTGCTGCTTAGACTTGATTGTATCTTTGTTTATGGTTCGTTAACCTTGGGCTAATTTTTGCTTCACTGATTGGTCATTTCATCTTTTCCTTTGCTCCATCATCTTCTCATCCGACAACCAAGAGCAGAAACAATTATGGCAACATCCGGGCCCACATACTGGATGGGGCTCCTATCCCAAACGGTGTGAGTTCTAATTGGGACCTCTCATCGGGGATACCCCCCTTGTTGTCGGCAGTAAAATTTTTCCCTTCAACAAATTGGTGCTAGAAGGAGGGCCGGATGACAAGCTGAGCCCTTAGAGCCTGCAATTTGTCTCATATCTGTAATGGTTCGTCCCCAAATCATTCTACTGAGATGTTTATCGAATTTATCTGGTTCTCGATGCTCAATCCCTGATGAACCTTGGTATCAGTTGTCTCAGTTAAAATTCGATGGTGAGAACAGAGTTTCCATAACCAAACACATTTCGAGTTTTCGTGCTTTTTGTGAGTCTTACGAAATTGACAATGAGTTGGCTTGTGTGCCTTTCTCCCTCACTCTCAAAGGTTGCGTTAAGAAATGGTGCCACACATTTCCGACAGCTTCCATCCATTCGTTCGAGAAGCTCGTCGGTGAGCTACAAAAAACTTTTCACAGGTACGATTTTCAAAATGTATTAATGAAGTTAACTGAGATCAGGATGGAACCTCAAGAATCTCTAGAGGATTTTTCTATGAGGTTTGTCCATTTTTGTTTTGAGTTCCCTGAAAGGGATGTCGATTGGACCTATTTAATTGAACATTTTCGACAGGTGGTTTTCATTTCCCTAGAAAAATTTCAATCGGAAAAAAAGCCTGACCCCAATGTTTGTTATGATAATCCTAAATTTTCGAGTTGTTCAGATTTTGTCCTGAAATCTTTCACACACTCTGTCAAATCGGAGCTTGAAAAGCATATTGGCATAACATCTCTCCCTGTCAATGAAACCTATCTCGAGTCCACTGAATTTTTTCCTGGGTACGATTCTAAATCTCATTCTCATACTGATAATAAATTTAGTCTTGTCCCGTGCAATGTTGATTTCCCTACAAAATAATTGGACCGTGATGGCCATATGAAATCATTGACCTCTCCGGATGACACTGATGTGCGAGATGAAAGTCTGTGTACGGTTGATACCCCTGCATCTAAATCGTTTCATCCAATATTCCCTGATTTATTTCATGAGTCTGCCACACCAGTAATTCCTTCAAGTCATTCAAAATTTTCTTGTACTGGGGTTGGCAACAATCATAAGAACGCGGGTGGTGTTTTACAATCACATTACAAAATTGATGAATCTCTTGTGTCTAATATTTTTCATCCGCAATCTTTAAATAACCAAAGGAGTGATTTCCTATCTCGGCAACCTCAAGATGTTTCTCTTGCTGATTCGCCCACATTACTAACCCTCAAGGAGTGTAGCATACTAGATGCCCAAATTGATGGCTCCAATAATCACTAATTATCTAAAAACATTTTCACTCACACCGCCGAGAATCGTCATTCGTGTCTATCGGTTGACCATACGAAGCCACCGAAATTCGATGATCTGCTTTGTGATGATTCAAGGACCTGTCAGGAAATTGACGTAATTCAGCTTCTGTTATATGTTATCTCAAGTTCTCATGAACCTGATGAGACCCCTGAAACAAGTCGAACTAGGGTTTCTCAAATTAGGGTTTCTGAAATTACGGTCCCCATGTATCACATTCCTCTTAGCATAACCACACCAGATGTCAGCTCATCTGGGCAAGTTTTCCATTCGAGTGATGTTTCTTTGAGCACATATTTCTATCCCTTAACAGCTGGTACGCAACAACCGATATACCCTAATTTATTTGTTGGAAGGAAAACACTGGCCATTTTCTATAATCTTCTTGGTTGTTGCCCAACCAGTACCAATTGCACTCAGGCACAAGCGTGTGATGTTTGGAAAACCTCCCTACCACCTGAAAATTTCTGGGTCAATCATCACATCCTAGGGAATATAAAGAATCTAATACATTGGATTGTCAATCTATCAGTTCGCAGAAATTTGGCTGAATCGATAATAAGCCCACTGACGGTTTTCCAATCATCATAAATAATGATCACATCCATCCGCTAGTTAATCTCACAAAACCATCAAATTTTGGAAGCCCCCCGCTCGAAGGTCCAAATTTTTTCTAGGATGGTAAGGCATTTCAGCTTCGTTGACAGTTACTTCGAATTCTCACATCCTCGCCGGAACCTAGGGACAACTTCGAACTAGGGTTTTCAAAATCAGGGTTTCTTCACTCGGATTCGAAAGCATCTCAGATTCGCTTGGCGGATGCCTATTTTTTCCATTCCATCAATTTGATCATCCTCAACATCATGGTGAGATTTCTGCCTGGTTTGATGAATCCTATCTGATGAATATACCTGCAAATAGGCAATGTATTGCCCCGTTTCTGTCATACCTAGGGTTGTGCATGGATGTATGTGTGTCATTTATAGATGATTGTATGTTTCAAGCCCATATTTCTGTGTATCAGGATGAAAGTGAAATTCATCTTGAACAATCCATTCTGGCACGTTCTTTGGTAAGTAGCAATGACCTTCTTGTTTTTGCACATGCTCTTCAGGTAAGTATTGTTGTTGGTGCATGATTTTGTATGTTGGATCTAATTGTGAACATTGTTGTTCTTGCAGGGTGGGAACTAATGCGGTGGCTGCACTAGAAAACTGATTTCACATAACCCGACCGCCTTTTGGTTAAACTAGGGTTTTAGGTTTAGGCTAGCTAGGATCTGCTAATAAAATTTTGTTAGTCAAGTTGTTAATTACCTTTACTTCCTGAGGTTTTTCTTTGTGGTTGCTGTCTTTTCTTGCGGTCAGTAGCTTATGCATTACAATTTTCCATTTATTTTTTGCACTCATGCTTTTTCAGTTTTCTTGTTGCTGCATAATATTCAGATAATCACTGCATGTTCTTTGCCTTGTTTTTTCACCTACAAATAGTTGATATTTCTCACACATGGCAGTGCATTGTGTCATAAGCCTTGTTTGTTGCATTGCGTTGTGCACTTTCTTCCTCGCATATTTCACATTGGTTATTAACATGGCTTGGAAAAGTTCTATACATTGCATGCCACTGCATGAGCCCTCATTAAATCTGGAAATTTCAATCCCTCAGGTGCCCCGACTAGCCTCCTTATGTCTCCTTGTATGTGTTTGAAGCCAAGTGGGTTGCCTTCACCTCTCTACACACATCAAAACCCTAATGATCTTTCACGTTTTTCTGATCATAACTATTGAAACAATGACTCCATTGTTTGCGTGAGGTTGCAGTGGTACCCTCAAGAGGCATCTTCTCTCAGAACAAGTCATCAAAGTCACGTTCTCACAATAATACCTATGAGTAAATTCATTAGCCAGGGAGATATGAACTGGCTGCTTGTGGGGAACCCTTGCGAGTTCGAATGGCCTGTACCCGTAACGTGAGCCTTGTGCCCAGCATAGTCTCGAATAGCTTAATGATTTGTTTTTCATGTTTTTCCTGGGGTGGTAGGTAGGATGTGAAGGCTTGGCATGAGGGAAAACCCAAATCAGGATATCTTTCAATTTTTCTCAAACAAGAAACAACCTCTCTTGCCCGTAAAATAAGTCGAGATCCCTCATCCGCCCATGCAAAATAAGTGTTACGAGCTCATGAAAATAAGTGCTACAAGCACATGAACAAATAAGGGTAAAGGATTGAGAAAGGCTTCCTGCGCAGAGAGGTAACGCAACGACTCCACCGGGGTAGTGACCAGGCTCGCTGGCAGCGGAGCAACATTTGTGATTTCTTGAAGTGACTCCGCCAGGATACTGTCCAGGCCTGCTGGCAGCGGCTCAACACCAGAAACTTATTTTAAAATTCTAAATATAATAAGCCCGCTGCCCTACTCTCTACGTCATCAACCAACCACTGGCATCCGTGAACGTCCACTTTGATGCATTCTGATTAACGAGACCTAGTTGAGGCACAAGGACTAGGCATATCTATAAAGATCAAAGCAATACAAAAGGATACCCACAGAGCTTGTTCAATTTTCCCTTGCATACCTATTTGGACTAAGTCTATTGTTGGGATGTTGACAGAGATGTTGGATTCTACCAGTGGTTCGCCATTTGTTGTAGCCACTACAACACCACCCAAAATTTTGGGTATTTTCAAAATTTCGGGTCCCCCTCTGCTCGCTTAGCCATTAGGGTTTTTGACCAGGCCTGTAGCCAGTGACATCCCTGTGACCTATTCCTAGCCCCTCATAAACCTTCTCACCATCATGACGTGATACTTTCGCTAGACACGCCATGTGTGGGGGGGGGTCATCATGCATACACTCGAATGGAAACTTTTCTGTGTATTAAGTATATTCATTAGAAGCCCTTTCACCATGGATTATTTAGGCATTCTGTTTGGATACTTCACCAAGATCATGTAAATTATTTGGGGGCATCATTCTCTACAGGGTAACTGTAAACTAATTGATATTACAATGTTTCATACAGGTCAATCCCACGGATGATATACCCAACAATGTCATCACCACACCGAGGGAAAGAAACTAAAGCTAAACAACAAGGCCACAGTTCCGAAACATGACACTTTCATCCACATGCCCCCTGCCCATGTGGGGATGAAACTTAAGGCTACAGTTGAAGACCTCGTTAAGGCGGATGAAAAGGATGTGCCAACAAGTGAGGGGGAGGAGCAAGTGAACATTATTTTCAAATGGAGGATGGTGTGGTATGTGTTTATCCAAATAAATAATCAGGGGAAGAACTTTTCATGTTGCTGATGCAACAACATTACTCACTGATGTACATCGGATACTTAGAATCATTTCATTGGTAAATTTTCGTACCTCATGCCATCATCAACTGCGCCTTTTAGAACAAAATTTTATTCTTCATCTAATGTTAAATGCAGACAGAGAATTCATGGCTCAGAAGAGTGCACCCCATCACAATTTTTACAAGGTTAGAAAAGCTAATACCCATGTACATCACTCGACATGCATGAACCAGAAGCATTTGCTGCATTTTATCAAATCTAAGCTGAAGTAAGAACCGGATGAGGTATTTATATTCCAGGATGAAAAATATCTCACCTTAAAGGAAGTTTTTGAAAGTCTTACAAGGTACAAACTCAATGTTGATCTCCTGGATGTACATGCAGATAAGAATACATTTCACCAATTTGATAATTCTAGTCTGAATTATAACCCATGTGGACAAAGTAGACTCAGAAAATTTCCCTAAAGCAAGAAAATCTCATTCAAGGTTGTTTTCTTGCTGAGCTGTCAAAACAAGTGTGGTCTAATCTGGAAGCAAGTAAATGTCTTTGTTTATGAAAGGAAACAAAGCAAATGGAACTAGTCGACAAGTGGTTTTGTTAACAATGAGATATACAGTGAAAGTGCCATCTGGTTAATCTAGTTTCCTAGATTGTACAATGTGTAAATAGGGATGGGACTCGCTCCATATTTTCGAAATATTTTGGATAACATATTCATTCCTCTCTTTGAGGTTACAGTTGATCCAAGTTCTCATCCTCAAATATGGATCTTCTTGAAACAGGTGTTTGGCTTTGATGTGGTAGATGATGAAAGTAAACCTGAAAGGCAACCCACAAAGCACATGCCAACCCCAGCTCAGTGGACAAAAGATTTCAATCCTTCTTGTTCATATCATCCTTACTATTGCTATGCAAATCTGTACACACTCTACAAGCTTCATGAAAGGAATGACAACAATTAAACTTCGTCCTCATTATGGCAAGGCTAGTGATATTGATCACTTGGCAGCTACATTCCTATTCACTCACAATATTGCACATGGAAATAATATTACGAAGTCTCTTGCTTTGCAATATTTATTTTATCTTTCCCAGATTGGCATGGCCCCATGTTTCTCTTTCAACAGGTGATCCATTGCAAATCCATTTGACAAAAGAACCTCTTGTTGAGGAGTACAGTGTTGTTGTTCAGGTTTGGAATCTCAGTGCTTGTGATCTTTGTGAAAGTGATCACAGGCCTGGATTCTCTCATTCGTGGGAGTCTCATTGGGACGGAAGAAAATATTACATTAGAGGCCCTAAAGGGAATGACATACATAAGACAAATGTACCTCATATGCGATTTGAATTTCGTCGTGAAGTCGGGAAAGGAGAAAGGCGATAACTTGTTCACTGGGGGATCATATTTTTAATTAAAAGAGAGATCCCATCCCACATGCATACCATAGCCATAGTTAGAGGACAAAGGGAGGATTCTAATGACTACGCATTACAAAACGTTTTGAAAGGCCATGGGATAACAAAGGAATAAATTTGTCTTTGTAAAATGCGCCTTATTGACCACCCAAAGACCCATACATCATGGAGCCCTAAAACAATTTGTGGCATGTATACATATGCGTTGTGGATACTTGTCGATTAGGAGGAAGAGAAGCCAGAAATAGATAGTCTTGCACAATGATGAATTCAGGTTTCTTGGAGGTGGAACGAAAGTGCATAATCGAAAGAGAGATATTTGAGACTGCATTAAGATTTAGTGCTCCTTTTGCAATATGTATCTGATTGCAAGCACGTGAGGGAAGGAGGAGGTTACCATGGAAGCAGAATCCTAAAAAAATTCAGGAAAAGAGAAATGTACGTAGGCTTGGCTGGAAAGTGTGTAAGGTTTGGAATGTTGCTGAGATGAAAGCAAATATCGAAAGGTTCACAGCCACTTTAGTAAGTTGAAGATGCTGATATGGGTCACACCGGTCATCAGCAACTCCAATTAGACTGAAGCCATAAATCACAGGCCACGTTTCAGTCCACATGCGGGGATGATATTCATTACCCAACACATCCGTAGCATCTCGTATAACGTTACCCCATGCCATGCGAAGAAGATGGAGAGCAGCCCGATGAAGGCCATTTGCGGCCATCCGAGAAGAGGAAGGTGATTTGGTCTACTAGTCGCCAAGTCACACAAGCTGAGGGAGTGGCCAGGGATGCGACTTGTGGAAAGTGTGACTCAGCGACCTTGTTAAGCCATGACTACATCCACGCTGCAACCTCCATGCAATGTGTTTTTTTTAAATGCACATCCAAGTCATGAGATTAGAATGGAATCGCAGTCGACTCGTGGGCTATCTCTGTTATTTTGAAATACCATGAGACTTGACCTCCGAGACAGTGACTGCTTGTGGGAGCCATACCTGAAAATCGCGTGTGGCATATTAGCATAGCATTAACTATTTTTAGCCATCCTTGAAGGAAGAATGCGACCAGTCGCAAGGCCGCATTTGCTAAGGAGGTTATGAGGAACACATCTCATGGAGGCTGCGACCCAGCGACCTTGACAAAGTCGCAATGTCTGTGTTTCAACCCCGGAATGAGACAGTGATAAAATAATCCTTCAGACACAGATTCACAAAAAGCATCCTTTAAACAGATTCACTAAGAAGGCAATATGCAATGTTTATCAAATATTATCTCATGTCTCAACAGATTTTCGAACACATTGTTCATATCCTCTGTTTATCTGACCTAGCAAGACCGAAGAAAAACGACAGCAGAACGACAATGCTCATGGCTCTTAGAATTAGCATTGATGGTCCAAGGTTGCTCTACGTATTCGCACTCCCCTCCCCACGCAGTCTCTGTTGAGGTTTCACATTCGCCCGAGTTGTCACGATCGTGGTTGCCAAAAGAGGCACGCATGGCCGTAGAGAGGTGTGTTCATTTCACCCAATCGCAACCTGTGCCGTATGTCAAAGGCCATAACCCAACGTCAGCGTGACCTCTACCGAGTCACAAGGTCGCAAATATTGTGCGTGAGGGAGTATACCAATTATGCGACTACCCGACTATGTGACCTCCACCAAGTCGCGAGGTCGCAACCCAAGAGAATCCACAGCATGTGCGACCACTCGACTTTGCGACTCCCACCAAGATTTGCGACCTAACGCAAATACACTACAGAATGTGCGGGATTTTGTTGAGGAGGAGGAGAGGTCTCATGCTGCCATTCCGTGGCTCTCAGATTGGAAATTATCTGCATCACAGTGGGAGCTGAGTGCACTTTCAATCTTAGACCCCCGCTGTCGTGAAAAAATAATTTCATTAAAATGTGTATCCATAATATGATCAGAATTAATGCAAATGCATACCGCCTTTATGTGGCCACTGGATTCTCCGTTAACTGATCATTGTTCATTCTCACTACAGCAGCAAGTCATTTGTGTGGATTAAACATGTGAATATAATTATATTATGTGCATTGAGCCCTTAGTGAAGTGAAGGCCGCAGATTCATGACGGTACCCACGTTTATAAATTCGTTTCTATATAGTGTGATGTTCATAGAGGATAAAGGGGCGTCATGTCGATTCTATTATGTGCATTTAGCCCTCAGTGAAGTGGAAGTCACAGATTCATGACGGTACCCACGTTTCATAAATTCATTTCTATATAGTGCGATTTTCATAGAGGATAAAGGGGCGTCATGTCTCATCGACTCAGCCACATCTCTATGAAGTAACAGCTACCAAAACAAGTTAAACTACAGTCCAAATTTGGCACTCAATCCTTAGCGATACCAACGGACATTACACTGATTGAAGAGGCACAGGGAAAGCCTACACGAGCCATTCTCTCTGATGACATAATGGCACAACACTTGACCACACAGGGATCTAAATTTATCATTTTCACTCTTGAAATTAATTAAATACGCCTCTGGCATTATTATTATTCGATCATGAAGACATGTAACCTATGTTATGTGATTGCAGGTGGAAGCTTTTGGTTTGCACGAAGAGCTCGAGTTTTTCCCAGTAAGCAAGGGGGCTCTTTTCAGAGAAAGTGGAATCTCACGAATCCCCAAGAAACTCACTCTAAGCTCAAAGGCACCTGGTCACTTTCACGAGACAGAGATTCAGGAAAAGGAATCTTGCTGTGAAACTTAGAGATCACCGAAAGAAGGTTGCAAGTCATAGATTTTCCCAAGGTCGCAAGTTGCAGATTGCTCAAAGTTGCAAGTCACAGATTTTCCCAAGGTCGCAAGTCGCAGATTGCTCGAAGTCGCAAGTCGTAGATTTCCCAAGGTCGCAAGTCACAGATTGCCTTGAGTCGCGGGTCGCAAATGGCCCAAGTTGCAAGCCAGCCCAATAGTTGGGAAGACCAAGAGTTAAAGGCAACTGAAGAGTCATCTTAGCCTATATGTACAACTTCGAGAAAGAGTACAATGACTTTTAGCTCGACAATGAAAGCTAGTATGATAGAGGAATTGTTGGTAGAGAGCTAAAGGCACTCAACTCTTGGTATCATGTAGAGAGAGAGGTAGTGAGGCTAGGGTTTTGTATCATGCATTGAGATGAATAGCCTATGTTCCACTATTGGGTTTTGACGAGTTGTAAACATGTATTTGACGTTGCAGTAGCATTAATAATATATTCTCCTTTCTGGCACTGATCCACGTGCTCGTTTGTGGTGATAGTACTAACTGTCTAATACTTCATTATGTTGTACATTTTCTTTCGTGCATGCCATTGGTTATGAAATTTTTCTCAGTGGTTGTATGTATGTTTGCTTTTGGGTTAGTGTTTATTTTTCCTTGCCATGGCGGTGATCTATTGTGAACTACTTTGTAGTTAACTTTCGACGTGTTTTCTTTCATGTATGTTTGACTGGTTTTCGGTTCACTGATCCTAGTCACGACATACCCCCTTTTTATTTTGCTGCTTAGACCTTCTTGAATCTTTTTTTTATGGTTTGTTAACCTTGGGTTGATTTTTGCTTCATTGATTGGTCATTTCATCTTTGCCTCCGCTCCATCATCTTCTCATCTGACAATCGAGAGCGGAAACAATTATGGCGGCAGACAGGCCCACATATCGGTTGGGGCTCCTATCCCAAACGGTGTGAGGTCTAATTGGGACCTTTCACTGGGGAGACCCCCCTTGTTATCGACTATACAATTTTTCTTGTCAACAAATCCTTAAGTACACCCTTGTATTCCTGTACCAACTCTTCCAGTTATTATTTTTGTTCCTTGGTACACCACTCCAGGGATGACTTAGCTCTCATGAACCCTTCACTACAAAGAAAATACCTTCCAACGGAGGTTATAACGAGGGTTTTTAGTGTTATAAAATTATCAAAAATTTTCAAAAATCATCCACTTAACCATATGTTTGTGATATTGGATGTTTTAGCAGATTTTTTAATAGAACATCATCACAACTAAAAAAAATGGCGGCCAAAGTTTTAGTGGATGTTTTTTTTTGTGGTATGCTTAATGGAACAAGTAGCACCAGGGCACTACATATATAAACGCACTGAGAAGCATACAAAACTAAAATCACTGAGGCATTGAATGAAAAGAACACATGTGTGTAATATATACAACACCAGTGTTAATAGATAAAAAAATCATCGGGTCATTCTTGTAAGGAACGACACCAGGGCATGTAAAAAAATAATTGTTATGACGGTGATTTTTTTTTAACTTCTAGCACTAATGCGTATCATTTGTACAAACGCCCTAGTATGTTAGCTATACAAAAGGAACAATATTGTTAGTTTTCATAATGAACCGGGATGGAAATAATATTTTGTAGGATCAGGGTCTTAGTTATATGAAAGCACCGGTGTGTTAAGAATTACAATGCATCACGGTGTTAATCTCAAACAATGTCGATGGTTGAAGAGATAAACGCACCGGTGCTATCACTTTCTGATAAGGCATCGGTCACAAAAAAAAAAAATCGTCACGGTGCTTGTATATAACATAATGCACCACTGCATTTTTATGTTATAGATGCACCAATTGTTGGACATTGGGTTCAACGCTCCCTGCGTGTTTCGTGACATGGACTAACCACCTCTCATGGATCCTAACTCTGGCGATTGTAGCGGAGACTAACTCCTGCAGGTTTTGGTCTAATGGTAATTGTGATTCCAACAAGTGGTATTAGAGCGACAGGTCTCAAGTTCGAAACTCATCCGGCTCGTGTTGGGAGGAGATTCTTGGACATTGGGTTAAATGCTCCTCGTGTGTTTCGTGAAATGGACTAACCACCTCTCGTGGATCCTAACTCTGGCGATTGTAGCGGTTACTAACACCTGTGAGTTTTGGTCTAATGGAAATCGTTATTCCAACACCATTTTTTCGAATGAGATTTTCTATTTTTTGGAAAAATTGACCTGTGACAATGCAATTACTGTACTTTTTAAAATCATTATTCATCGAAAAATCGACATATATCTTATAATTGTATTCATATAAGATTTGAATAGTGTATTTGTATATGATGTTTGGATTAATTTGTTATATTATCAGATTTCGCATCTCTTCATTATAATATTTAATCATCCATATATTTAATTAGTGGTGTAATATTTCATAGCGACATTGGATAACATAATAGAATAATTCAGAATGTGTTTTATTATATATTAATAAGAGGATTTTTGTCATACAAAATGGGATTGTTATTGGTAACCCACTATCTTTCAATTGGGACACTATGTCCATTACATTAAATAAAATGTTTGATTTTCACAAACAATTATTTCAAAAAATACAAAGGTTGCATTGATATCCAAATAGATCATCATTCTTCATTGGAACTGTTGTCAGTGCTCGAGCTACTTTCATGACTTGGGTTATTTGGAAGAATATTTTTTTGATTGCATCGATTGTTTTCGTCTTCTTGATCTTGCAGTTCCATCTGCAAACATAAAAATAAAACGTAATGAGTGTATTTACATTGGTGAGAATAATGAAAATTGAAATAAATAATATACATGAATGTAAATCGAATAACAATGCACCATAGCAAGAAGTGACTCTTAAACTGTGCACATGGTTTCAAAACCAAGTCTCATGCCTTGTTACAACAAGTCTTCTGCTGACGTAGTTCTATACTATGTTTCCTGCATGTTTTAAACCCCATTGTAAATCATAGATTTAATATAAAATATTTTTTTCTATTAATTATAAACTCACATAAATAAAACAATATAGATACCTACAAAATCCACAATTAATTTTTGATATGCCAACATATACTCACAACCCTTAATTAACCCAATGACAATCAATTCTTCTGAAGGATATTCTTTGTATGTTAGCACCTACTTGAAGACATTCAAGGATGGTTGTTGTAAAACAACTTAAAATATACAAAAATAAAACCTTGACTTGTTATAAGGAAATATTAGCAATTACTCATAAACTTTGAAATCAACCTTTTTCTTTATTGTCTTCCTATTTTATGTGTTGAATGAGTTTCATCTTGTTTTCTTTTCTGCAAGAAAATACTTGAAAATTAATATTTAATGCTAAATTATTTTATTATATTTACAAAGTCAATCATGATTACATACATTTGAAGAATTTTTATGTTGAGATGGCTCCTCCTATTATGCAATTATGTCCATTTCTTTGACCATCTCCTTATACACATTTTTGGACATTCCTACTGACATGTTTCGTATATCAACACATTGATCATTTGAGATTTTCTTAATCTTCCTAAAAAAAAAAGTAATAAACTTTTTATAATGATTTATGAAAACTAAATATAACAATATTGATATTAATAAATGAACGGTTTGTAGTAATATATACATATAATTCTAGAAAATCATTTTATATAATTAGGAATATTACTTTTTGAATGATTCTTTTTGTTGTTGTATGTTTTTGTTATTACAAGTCTGACATGTCTCATTGACCATTTCTTTGGAAACACTTCATGTAGTTTAGATATAATTTGGTTCTTAGAATCATTGGATTGATCTTTGCATTATAAGTGGAAAGTGTGTTTATACTTTTGTTCCACTAGATCGATCATAGTTCTGTAAAAAAAAATCTTTTTTTCATTAACATCCAACATCACTCCACATGAACTAAGGAAAAATTCATCATCATTTACATGTTCTATAATTTTTATTTTCTTAGAACGACATTCATATTTTCCTTCTTTGTTTCTCCCTCAAGAAAATTAAACATATATAAATTAGTAGATTGTTTGAAACATGTTATCTAATATTCTTAAGTATATTATTAAAGAAAACTGAAAAAAAAAACCTCGTATTGAATAATATGTTTTCATTCACTTGATTCATCATTCTGAAATTTTTCTATCAGGATCTTACTCTCTTATGCACATATATTAGAAATAATCTTATCAACTTTCTTCATTTTGTGGCTCTACATTCCACACACCAACCAATACATATTAGTTAAACTTACATATAGTTCAAACATATTAATTTTGTAAGGAATTTACAAAGAACTTGCCTTCTCTATTTTTTTTATGTGCTAGCATTATGTTGATCAATGTTTGTGTTACTTGAAACCTTCTGAGACATTTTTATCAATATACAACATTTATATTTAAATACATAAACCATTAAATATGTTTTACAAATAAATCAAATAATTTTCAGCCAAAAAAAGCTCTGGTAACCAGTGCATTTATTTGAATCAATACATAGGTGTGTTTATAACATTAAATGCACCGGGCATTTAATTGTTCAACACCGTCATGGAAAATTATTATTTTTAAATAATTTTATATTATGACAGTGTGATTTTTAAGGTTATACACACCGCAATTATTTAATGGTGTTATTTGGAAGAGGCGCGTTGGTGTGTTATATTACATTGAGAGTAACAATGAACATACTAGACATAATCAAAAGTGTTATCATATACCCGTGTGTTGTATTACACAAGGAGCACTTGTGCATTATATTACATAGGGCGCACTGTGGAACATATAACTGTATTTAAACAAATTGGAGAGGGATGATGTGGTTTTGATCTAATTCAATAAGTGATTCCCCTACTTTACATGTCAAACACCCTACATATAGTAAGTACAAAAACCAATTAAATATAAAATTCATAAATTTAAAAACTCTAATTGTGTAGTGGTTGAGGAAGTTAAACCCTAAGGTGAAATTTTTCAGGAAGAAGCAAGAGTTTCAGGTAAGTATTGATTTATTTATTTTTCTAAATTTTAATTAAATTTAAATAGGGACAGAGATAGTAAAAAATTTTACCAGTAAAATCTATAGTAAATTTATTTTATATATATATATATATATATATATATATATATATATATATATATATATATATATATATATATATATATATATATTATTTTTTCTGAATTGTGAATAAATCTAATAGAATTTGTAAAATATTTTAACGAAAAATTTTAAGAATTTTGTTATCGAGGGTTTTGAGACAATCACTATACCTTTCAACTTCCTATCTTTCGGCGGATCCAAAATATTTTACAGCTCCACAGTGCTTTGGTATATCTCTCTTGCAAATGATCTCTCTTTTAATTAAACCCTAACATAAATTGTAAATTGTTTTATTAGGAAAATAAAAAATAATATTTATAATTTATATTATGCAGGTTTTTGAGTGAATCACCATACCTTTTAGGTTCTGATCTTCTAAATAGTTTTGTTGCTTCAAAGAAATTTGTTGCTGCACAATGCTCTTGGTATGTCTCTCTTGTAAATCATTCCCTTGAAGTTTCGGGTAAAATAATGAAATGGTGAATAATTTTTTACTATTGAAAATACTTTATGAAATTAGATTTCGAAAAATCAATTGTCTCTCGTTTTTTAATTTTTAAAAAAGAAAAAAATGGCGATTTTTTTTTGCACATAGATGCATTTAATATTCTAGTGAACCGACATTGCCTGGGCACCAATTTTTTTCAACTCACCGACATGATACACTTTTTTTCTTAATTTTTGAAATCCCGAAACGATGTGATTAATTTTTTTAATGAAACAGTGTGGCTTCTATTTAAAAGCATCGGTGCTCTAATTGTTATAAGAGCACTGAGTTGGTTGAATTCATTTTTATCTTTTAAAATCTGGAAATATGTGCGTAGCGATGTTGTTTGTTTTTTCAATGCATTGGTGCATTTTTGTAGAAGAGCACTAATATGATAAGAAATTTTTTTTTTTCGGAATGTCGAAAACCAATGCAGGTATTATTTGAACGCCCTTGTGTTGTTATTTTTTAAACACATCGGTGCGCTTTGTTCTGATAAGTGTACCGTTTGGGTTTAAAATCTATCTAAAATTTTAATTTCACATAAAATGACAAATTAATCTCATATTATCCTTTAGGATGCATCCACATGAATTATAGTAGTTCATAGTACACACTTTCCACTTAAAATCGTCTTATTCTTAAAAAATGGTATGAAAACTATGTTGAAATTCATATTGTGGTTATATGGTTCTCGAGATTAATTTTATATATGCACATAAAATTTTATTTATGATTTTTCTCAAATACAATGAAAAAATCTCAATAATATCAAACGGGGAATTCTTCAAATTCCAGCTCAGTTCATATTGTTGATAAAATTCCTTCATGGATTTTTCCCTTTCCATCTCTAGTAAGTTCAGATTTTATTTATATTTCGATTATGTAATTGATTTTTTTTAATCCATGTCAATTTGAATAAAAATGCATCCAAATTTGCAAGATCCTAATTCAGAATTGAGTTCAGATGCAGAAATTATTCGTTCATTTCAAAAACATCGAAATCTATTATCAGAAGAAGCATATCACAAGCATTGGAAGATGCAAATTGACAACCTCTTCACCCTGCCAATTGGAACATGACATCTTCAAGCCACTATTCTAAATCAACAACGGTAATAATTGTTTGTTATAATGTAATTTGAACAAACCAATTGCATTAATGTGCTTACTAATATCATTGATATTGTACTAATGACATTCAATATTTTTTGAAATTAGAATTCTAGTGATGATGAGCGACCCACCTACCATCTTTCGATGCACCCCACTACAATGTAAACTCGAGAGAAGGTTGCATTAAGAGAGAAACTTGGAGGGGAAGCATTAAGACACGACCCTAGATCAAAATATATATTTGAGAACAACAATGTTATCATGCCATGCAAGGAAGATAATCAGGGTGATGACAATGGAAAGTGATATGTACTTGTTTTATTTCATCATTTATACTATTGTTGTATGTGTTTGTTATAATTATTTCACTGATTATATTGTTTTTTTATTCATCTTGTTGGCACTTTATAATATAATGGTAATATTCACAAACATTTTTACATGTTTTTTTATAGTGGAAACATTTTTATAGTACTTAAAGCTAAATACTTCCAATTGTGTACATTATTTATGATAATAAGGATTCAAGGTCACAACCCTTCTCAAATGAACATATCAAGCGCACTTAATTTGTTGTGGTGATTAAGAGGCATTTGTTTGACTTTCAAATAGACTTGGTGATGCATTTTTGTTTCTTATTTAGATTATGTGAAATCAATATGTATTTTTTATGTATTTATAACCAAATTATTTAAAGTAGACATGTCTTTATCATTGTGAACATGATGTAATATTAGTTAGGAGAAATGTGAAAAACATGAATTTTAGTGACTATCTCCTTATAAGTATGTGGAAAAAATAATATATTTTGAGTTGTTCACTAAGAAATAATCAATTATATTATTTGTAAAAAGTTTATATCTAATATATTGTCATTTTTATATTATTTAGCTCATATTTATTATTAAAAAGAGTTAAATTTAACTAATACACTGGCAAATAAAGAACCAAAATAGCACAAAAATGTTATATCTTTATTACTATAAGAAAAATCCAATAGAGAAAATGCCCAACTACAACTAACTTCACATGAAACCTTATGTTACATTTCTTTATCCTCATCTTTAGAGAGCGAAATTTCTATTTTAAATTGGTAAGAGTTGTTATAAATATTAAATTTAAATTGCTTGGAAATATCATAACTTTAGCAATAAATTAAATTTTATAAAAATAGAATTTTTAACTTATATTAAATGAAAATTAATTGGGCCGAAATGCGCTCCACAGCTCAGCATGAGAGATATGTTGTCATGTAATGTTACATTTAAAAATAATAAAATAATAACTTAAATTAACAAATTAAAAATAGTAATAGAAAAAAATATTAATGTTCGTCATAATTACAATACTTCAATTTACACCTTAATCGTATATAACTTTATATAGAGATATAAAGTAACCAAAAATTAAATAATTTATCTTTTATTATGAAGAAGAAATGTAATGAGTAAAAAAATAAAATTTACTTTTTACTACAAGGAAGAAATGTAATTTTTGCACATGACAATAAATAGTATTATTAATATTACATTATGTGTAATTCATTCTATGTTCTATTTACATGTGATATTTAAAACAAAAATATATTTATAATAAAAAATATTTTACTAACAACCATAAGTAAAATATATCAATGTTCATATTAAATAACATAATTGTATAGATACTTTATATAGATAAAAGTAAAGTAATTTAAAATGAAAATTTACCTATAATTTCACTTTAGAGAAAAAGATTAAGAGAATTCTTATTCCTTTAATAGTTGTTTCATAATTCAATGTATGAGGGATATTTGTAAATTCTTCAATGTTTAATATGAATTTGATGTGTCCATGGAGTCTTGGATAGATGGTGATTGGGTGTTATGTTAAGACACTCTTTGATGTAAAGTCACTGGTTCAATTCCCCGCCTCGATCAGGGTGATATATTAGACATGATGAAGATGAAATCCTATCAAGCTTACAATAAAAAATATGAATTTGATATGTAATATTTTACAAAATATTAATAATAAAAATAATTAAATGTATAAATACAAGAAAAAATTATGAGGGGATATATTTTAACATTTTAATGTGGAGAACTTGAACTATAAATTGAATATTTCAATGTCAACTACATATATATTATACCAACCTACATCCATCTTAACTTTGGATCTACCAAGCGCTTTGAGGGATCAAATCTCTCTTCACTCTAAAATATGTTTGCATGTTAATATATTTGATCCCTCTTGGCACTTGGTAGATCCAGAGTTAAGATGGATCTAGGTTGCAGGTTATAAAAAATTGTGACTTCAATTTTCTTTAATTTAACAATAAATTGAATTTTGTAAACCGATATTGAATTAGTTAAATTGTATTTTTGAATAATTTATTATTAATAATATTTTATATTAAAAATTGAATGAGTTACACAGTTTTTTCTTAGTATTACTAACTAAATTATTTTATATTTAATTATTTTTTCCTTGTGAGTATAGAAATATTTTACTAATTAAGTTAGATTGAATATCAATAGACTATCTAAGCAATAAAAAAAATTTATTGTAATTTTACAATCATAGTTTCAAGCATACTAAATTTTGTAATTTATAAAAATATCTTTGCATTTTTTTTTGAAGTAAGTCATTTTGCATGCAATTTCATATATAAAATTTTGATATAAGTTCATAACTACATAATCTATAATAAATAGTATTTCATAAAAATAAACATCATGATGATAACTATCTAACAATCATAAACATCATCTAAGATACACATTCGAATTCACTACCATCATCTAATTATATACACCTATAACACATATAAACGTCATTATCTAGTACAAAAATCTAATAATCTAACAGGGCATCATCATCATGATCACATATAACAAAACACAAACATTGTAATCTAACATCATCACCACACACATCCTCAAATTAATATAAATCTCATGTCAAATAACTGTTATCATGCACATCTATCTGCAAGCACATTAAATGAACATATCTAACATGTCCTAACAATATAGATATCAACATCGACATATAAATTAAGTACATAAAAATGAACAAAAAAAATGCACCTCTATATATATATATATATATATATATATATATATATATATATATATATATATATATATATATATATATATATATATATATATATACACGAACAATTCAAATAACTATATCAAGTCAAATAAGTGCAATCAAATATGAGATAACACAAGCATAGTGCCAACCTAGTCTGTAGTAGAAGACGATGGATGGTTAACTACAACATCATAAATGGTTGTAGAACTCAGTTGAGGTGGAGGAGGAGGTGGTTGTTCTGCTCTCTCAGGAGAAACATAAGGCACATCCTCTAGCTCTGGCATCTCATGATCAAGTGACTAAAAAGGAGGTTTACTACTAGAAGGATCACTGACACCCTGACGGTCATGATCCGATGGGGTGGTACTACCAGAAGAATCATGATCAACACCCGAATTATCATGATCGTTATCATCACCATGATCATCATCATCACCACCCTCATCTGATGTATTTTTCGTTGCGTGATGTCGACATGCATCCCTCATTGTTTTCAGTTCCCTACTAGCTCCGATGATAGTCCCCATAAGAGACATCATCTCGCGTGGAAAATACCTACAAAGATTCACAAACATGGTATCCACGTTGATATCTCAAGGCCTCACAAGGAAAACTCCCTCCCAAACCAAAACTAGCCCTATGGCCTCGGAGGATGTGCCTCACACTCTTGGGCCTCACCCATCTCCTCCATCCGGCAGTGGGGGAGGAGGCATGTCCCCATTAAATAATCCAATGTCTACAAAATATATAATACACAAAAATAATTATACAATTTCATTAAAAAATTTAATAAAATAATTTAAAGAACATGTTAGAATAAATTTTATTCTGATTCATTAAAACAATAAAATGAAACTAGATTAATTTAAAGAAAACATTAATATTACCTATATCATCTGAATGCTCAGTCGTTGTGAATATGATGTTGGGACACCCTCTCCAATCAATCCCCACGTACGGAAACACCAAAACGACAAATGCATGGTCATCCTCACTAGCCAATAGCATCAATGCCTCAAGAGAAATCCTAGCCAGATACACTGGCAGGCCCCTTTTGGGCATCTTCTACCCCCACATGAGCATCCAGACCTAAGTGATCGTCCTATGAGGGTGATGATCAAATGTAGGACTCGTCTTTGGAAAGCTCTCAAAAACTAAACAAAAAATTTGGGAAGCGAAAGGGAAGGTTTCCCTCTAATGTCTCAATGCACGACATCTATCTAGAGCCATACAAAACTACCTCAAAAAAATGGCATACCATTTGATGCAACGTGGCACTTGAATCAAAGAATCAACATTATATAAAATAGGGCAACAAATATGTTTCCCAGCATTACTAGAGTGTGCAATCGTAATTACTAATAACGAGAAGCACCTAACCTCCTCCGCAACAAAAGAATAAATCCGTAGTTGTCCACCACAAACCTGAAAATATGATGGATGGACCGCGTGAGGCCCGACATATATCTAAATGTACACAAGCTGAATCCTAGTTACAACCCCATGGGGAACATCATTGAACTAGGGAAAATTCTCCCCTCTCTTGGATAGGCTGGTGATAAAGTATATATCCTCTTCAATGGACCTATACCATACCCTAGGAATGACATGGATAGCTTTCTCCTGGGCACTCCATCAACAGATCATATGTGCCAATAAGATAGAGTGCGCCTTAAGGGATGTATCCTCCTCACAGTACTTGAGGAGGCCTACATTCCTCAAGAGTGCTTGAGTCGCTGTAGTAATAAGGTGAGGGTATAAATCCATCTCCCTCTCTCTGGCCAACCATGTTCGAACCATATTGTATGGGTCCGCTTGTTGTTGTTGTTTTTGTTGGTGCACCTTCTGCTGACGTCTCTGCTACGTGATTGACATATAAAATACATCAGCCTCATACATAAAATACATTTTTTTATTATTAAATGAAACATGTATTTATAAATATGGAAACATAATTTACAATTAAAAAATAATATAAATGTCCACGGGGTCTTGGATAAACAGTGATTAGGTGCTCTGTTAAGGCACTCCTCAATGTGAAGTCATCAGTTCAATTCATAACCTCGATCAAGGTGATATGTATTGGACATCATGATGAATATGTAGTCCTACGCAGCTTACAATATATATATATATATATATATATATATATATATATATCATTGGTGCGCTCAAAACACAATGTTGAATCGGCATCGATGTACTTTCAACTATAACTGCACCGATATCGATGACACATAAGTATGACGCACCATCGTTGGTTCACAAATTTAAGTTTTGATAGCAGTGCATGGCACACTTTTCCACTAGTGCGTACAAATAACCTTTTAGCACCGGTACGGAATGTTCAAGTTATCAAACACACTCAGCTATAACTATATTTTTAAATATTATTTTTGTGGTGCGTTTGGTAAATATAAACGCATCGGCTGTGACGCATCGACGTAAAATATATCACATCTTTACCAATGTTTTTATTTTACAAAACACATTGTAAAAAAGACAGTGCATTATGTTCATGCACCAAAATGCAGTGCACCCTGTAAATTTACAGGCCATACCACTACCGCTACGAGCTGGACATATCAAGCGCACTACGCGGTGATTTTTTTCTTTTCAAAAATAGTGGCAAATGTAACCTAATTTGCGATTCTAATCCACTAAAAATTTAAATTACAAAGAAATATAGACATTACCTATACATTTGTTTGTCAGGGAGGCATTATGGACACTTAATGGAGAAAATTAAATTTTAGCACAGTTTGAAAAAAATGAAAACTCAGACAGTGAGTGCGGTACGGAAGGATGGTGAGAAAGAGAAACATCGACGTCAGGGCGCTTGCATGTGGCAAGAGTGGCACCGGTGCTTCATAGCTCTCCCGCACCATAGATGGTAAAAATGAAAATTACAACCATGAGGGATTTTTTTATTTAACCCTCCTTTAATGTGTTTCTCCATTCGCACCGATGTGTGATATATCCAAAAGCACCGCGCGTTTTTTTAATTAAAAAATATCACGGTGCTTTTCTCGAGATACCACGGGGTGTGTCTATACAGGTACCGCACTAGTGTTTTTTACTATAACACTGCTATTTTTTTAGTAATTAAAAAACTCCTAGTGGTGCGCTTTAAAATATGTCCCGTGGTGTTTTGATAAGTTTACCGTGCCAGAGCATAGTTGGAAAATAACACTGCATTTTTTTGAAATTTTAAACTATAGTAGTGCTCCTTACTAGTATGCACCAAGAACCTTTACTATATGAAAGAGACTGGTGTTATTTATTATTCAAGCACCAATGGGTTGTGTTGTTTAGTGCAACGTGTTTTTTATGTTTTTATTTTTAAATAATTTTCCATGGTGCAGCATGTTATATGCACCATTGGTGCTTGTATGGATAGGAAAGCGCTGATGCATTTGTAGATTTTAGACACACCGTCCAAAAAAAAATCCATTAAAAAATATGCCCGCCCACCTATGCTACAAATTGGTTTTAGGGCTATTTTTATAGAGGCTTCCGCAAAAATCTCCTGTTTGGAGCTGACTAGAGAGATATTTGAATTACCCTTGTACAAATTTATAATGAATGATTTTTGTCTTTTATAAGGTGGTATTGGTTGGCTCACCACATGAAGATTGCATCCTCCATGTAGACTCCTAATTACAAATCCACGTATAAAAAGTGGAACTACATCCAACCCTACTTCATTACTCAAAGCCAGCAACAATATCAAATTTGATTATGCATTATTTGGTTACCTTTATCTTTGTCTCCTTGTTGACCCATCCCAATGTGTATGGGTTAGGATGGTCATGAGTCTCCAATCTCATTTTCTTGACTAGATCTACTGCTATAAGATTTTATTGTGATCTTAAGCTAAATAGAGCATCAATTTTTTCTTCTTGACCTGTATTTTTATATGGAAGGGTCTGGTCATTTCCTTATCCTCAAATTGTTTAAGGTTATTCAAATTCACCCTCTTCTGCACTAATGTACATAAAATATTCTCATACACATTTGAGTTACTTTCCACTTGGTTGCTTGAATAAGTGGCCATGATATTTTTTTTCCTATCATCTTTCCTTATATTCTCAAGGTTGAGTTATGGATGCAACTTCCAAAACTTCTCCTCTGTATGAATATTAATCTTATAATGGTTTTAAGAATATTCTTTTTGGTGTGTTATAGTTGTTATCTTTTTGTATTCTACCCCTCCTTGGAAACTTCCTAATTCTCCTTCTGCTTTGATCCACTTGTTTTCCCTTTCATCTAACCTATCTTCTCCATGCCTTTTTCTTATACACAAGCCTCATCCACCATTTTTGGTTTGAACAATGTCACTTTCTTTCACAAATGGTTCTCTAAACCCCCCAAATACTTGAGGTGTATGTCTATGTTCTTTAGGGAGATACCCAACATTATTTCCATCTTCCTAAATTTGTGGTGTAATTTTGTACACTCTACCCCTATCTTTGTTTGAAGTAATTCCATCAGATCCCTTGGTCTTTTACACACTCTATAAGGTAAAACTGGGACTTTATGAGAGTTTTGAAATCCTCCCACTTGGTCACATTGGAAGATTTCCCTCCAACTTCAAATGAACAAACAATTTTTAATTTTCTTACTCTATATGGTAAGCAAAAAAATAGACCTCTACCTGCTATAACTAGTGATTTAGCTTCAAAGTGTCAATATCACCTTGATATGGCTTGATGTTGACCTTCACTTCCATCTTGAACAAGGACTGTGAATGGTTCATGACAATCAAACTGGGTTGTTCTTTTTCAAGTTTCTTAGACTCATTTTTTGGTTATTCCCAATCCCTTGATTTCCCTTTCAATCTAACCTTTATTTTAGAACCTTTTTATTCTCCAGATAGCCCAATTTTATTAGTTAAGACAACCATAACAAGCCTCACATTATGGTCTATATTTTTAACGTGTGCTTTTAGTTGCACAAACCTTTCCTTTGCATGAAATTGAGGGTTATTAATAGATTCATAAACCATAGTTGGGGTTTTATGATTTTTAGCTTAGCTGGTTTGGATCCCCTATAACTCCCCACAATATACCCAAATAAACTTATTTTGATACCAATATGATTTTTAACTTGTTGTTTATATTCCACTTGATAGTTTGTCATGGCATATCTACTATAATATATTTGAAAATATAAAATCTACACTATGAGGGTTAACTTATCCTTCTATTTCTATATTAGTTAACTATTGTGTTATGCTTATGCATTTACTAGATAAAATATGGAAAATAGTGAACAAAGAAATAAAAATCACAAACTAAAATAAATGTAAGATATGATATTGGAAAACCTTATAGGAGAAAACCCAACTCAAAGGAAAGGATATTTTGATCTCTCTTTCTCTGAATGGAAACAGATCCAAGTACAAAGGAGTGAGACTTGTGGGCCATGGGCTACTATAGTACAAAAACCTTCCATATTTTCTTTCCCTCTATCTAGTCTTTGATAATCTACTCATCTATCACACAAAATTCACTCCAATAGAATGGAGCCCCCTTTCCTCCTAATGGCCTGGTTATAATACAACATAATAGCCTATTGGTGGTTAAGTTTAACTCCTTAAAATATTAACTAGAATTGAAATATTGACTCTTCTAGAGTCTTCTTCATCATTATCATGTGGCAATCCCCTTTTCCATGAAGAATGGGAGGTGATGTGACATCCTCTCAAATCATGGTGGACAAAAAAGGAAGATCAACTTCCGAGTGGCATAATTTTTGTATACAAAATTTGTTTAAGGTATTTCTTATGTCGTTGGAAAGGTACTTAAGCATATATTAACACTAGGGGGTGTTGTTCCTAAGCAACAAATTTTTAACCAACCCACCCCACCCACCCCCCCCCCCCCCCCCCCCAAAAAAAATTTTTAATTCTTGAAACTACTTGTGGAAGGTTTCAGGCCCCAATTCACCAAACTAGGACCCATCGGTAAACATGGTCTTGTGGGTTGATTCCTCCACTTTTTCGAATCTGAAAGCATCAAGATGGATGAAAAATAATATAATTATCCAATTTGGATCTTCTATTATGTTTTCGTGAGATGTATTCCTTGTAACCATTTCTAGTTTGCTTGTTTTAGGGGTGATTATGAAGTGTATTGATAGTATAAAATTGAATGAATTTGAGGAGAATTTATGTTTGTTTTGTATATATATATATATATATATATATATATATATATATATATATATATAGATATCGGATTTGATTTTTTTTTAGTTTGTTAGAGTGTTTTTTTTTTTGTGAGATTGGTTTATGATTTAGGAATTTTCGATCTACCCCGGATGCGGATGATATGGAACGCACATATGGACACAGCCCCTCCCATGCTCAAGATGATGAAGATCTGCTACACGGGCCTTCACTTGAGGTGAATCCACCTCTCTGTGATAATTTGCATGAGGTGACAAAGGCAAGGCACCCAGAAGATACGTAAAGCCAGAAACCACCTTATGTGGTTCCTCTCAGTTGCAATCATTTGAATGAGCTCCTGGATGGATATGACACTCTGCCATAACTTGAAGTACAGGCTCCCACATGAAATGTGTCGCAGCATGCACCTGTGAGCGTGTCATAATAATTCTCAACATCTAATCTTGTGCCATAGGCCTACAAAAGGAGAAGCCATTTTGTATAATGTTACTCAAAGTCTTCTCCTTTTGGCTCTTATGTTTCAGTTTCAGCCCACCTGCGTGCCCATCTCGCTGTGCAGCTCCCTCCCCAGAGCAGGGTTGCGCAAATCCTTCCTGATTGTGCACCTCCCTGAATGTGCGCCTCACCTCAGCTCCCTTTCCCATCCTAGTTTATCCATATTGTGTGTTCTCATCACCAAGTTTCCCCAGCTGCGCAAACTCCATCTACGCACCTCCCTGCCCAACAACACTTTGCTACGCACTCATTGTCTCTAGTTTGAACCCCTTCATCACACCTCTCATTTCCCCACTCACCCTCCACTTCATCATCCCATGGCCCCGAGATTGCTACAAAGAAAAATCAGAGGCGGCCAACGAGGTGCATTCCCAGCTGGCTACCAGTGAGGGCCTGATAATTGTTTGGAGTCCTTTGAAGGCTCCTCTTCAGGTAGTCAGGCCAAGGATGCCCCCAGAGCCCTGCGCACGACCAGGAGGAGGAAGCCCCCATTCATGATACGCAGAGAGGTAGAAGCAAACCAAGGAAATCTACCATTGCACACCAGGAGCACCCCAAGCCCCGCAAAACAGAGACTTTTCTGGTTTAGGAGGCAGAGGGGGAAGACACAGACGTTTGGATAATGGACTCGGAGGGCACTTGGACGCGGGTACCGTATGCTGAGTACCCGTTCGCCCCCATCTTCTGTGCACCTTCCTCTAGGCCTCTGCACTGACCTACTGCTGAAGAGGAGGCTATAGTGCAGTAGTATGCCTGCCATATCGAGGAAGAAGCTCCAGACATAGAGGATGATGTAGATGCACCATGACTGCATGGTTGCTCAGCTTTTTCTAGTTTTTTGTTATTCCAGCTATTATCATAGAACCTCTACCTTCACTGGTGCCTTGGCACATTTTGTAATTTTTTGTCTGATGTTATTTCAGGGTTATTTTCCTCCAAGAAGGCAACCCAATACATACGCAAATGTGAAAGCAACCAAGGTTGGGATTGGTTAAGCGTTGCTTACCAAAATAACATGTAGCATATGAAATGTTTTATTTCGAATCAATATAGTTTAGCCTTAGTTACCAAAAAAAAAAATCGATCTAAGGGTATTTACATTGTCAAAACTACCTTGAGATCACATTCAGTTTAGGCCACACCAACCCTTAAAATTGATGGACTTTTAGATGTCTCCTTCCAACTACTATGGAGTTTCATACTTGAATCACTTTATAAGATGGGGCCCTTCGAAACTAAACACATTAGTAAAATTTGACTAAACTTTGGATTTATTAAATATTAAAAGGATTAAAAAAAAGAACAAGGTACAAATATTTTGAATATGAAAATTAAAATAAGTTTATATTGAATTATTTATTATAATATGTTTTTCAAAGAGAAATAACCTAATTAATTGAAAACCCAAAAAAACTTTAATCTCATTTTGCTGACATTTATAATTACGCTAAAAGCGTTCCCTTTGTTGGCTTTCCGAATGTCATTTTTCACTGAGCCAATGAGAGCGCGTTCTCATCGTTCTTACCGCCAATAAAAATTTGACATGTTCCTGCTCACTGTTCGACCTCCCTGCGCCGTGCTGCTCGACCTCCCTGCGCCGTGCTGCTGTCAAGTCGTTTGACCTTCGCGGCTGCTGTCAAGTCGTTTGCGTGCCCACATCATTGACGTTGGGGTCCTCATCCGATTCCTCCAAAACGCGTTCCCTTCCAACTATGAAGTCCAGCTCCTCCTGTGCCCTTTTCAGCACATCGGGGCGTTGCAGCAGCGTTGCCATAGCAGGAGTTCATAAAATCTCCAATCAGACGTGCAGCTGAATATGTAGTGCGATTGAAGAAAATGAACGAGAGCCATGGCATGTCCTCCAGGCTGGACAAAGGCCAAATCGCACAACTGTGAGAGATATTCATGACGTTCGACAAAAACCATGACGGGAGATTGACACAATTGGAATTAGGGTCCCTGTTAAGATCCCTGGGGTTGAAACCGAGCCAGTATCAGATAGAAGCCCTTATACAGAAGGCTGACACAAACAATAACAGGCTATCGAATTCTTGGAAATTGCCGCTCTTCGCGCCCGAGGGCATTTCAGCGTCGCTCTCGCACACAACAATAACAAGACTCTCACACAATACTACTCATCGTGGAATAAGATGATCATCCAATTACATACAATGTCTGCATAAGAACATGGACTTTCCCATACAATGTCTGCATTAAGCCCCCGCCATGGCCATTCCCACACAGATTTCTGAGTGTGTTGACAACGAAATCAACCTCTGATACCGTGTTTGTACCGGTAGCACTCCCGATATCTACAATTCTGAGAGGGCCCTCTTCGGGAAATACCTCAACGATACGCTGCAATAACTGGAAGAAATTCCTCTGCATGTTGGAGTTTTCGGCGTAATAGAGTACATGTGAAGAAGTCCCTGGAGATTAATGCCACTGTGAACGATTTTCACATGTTGTAGACTGCCATTTTTGCAACTTCATCTGAATTGTGCTGGGTCTCCAATTATATAGACAACAAGCACACTTCTCCTCTGCATCCATGGCCAACCTTGCTCTGCACAGCCAAGCAGAGCAACTTCTGTTCTGCACCATCGCCAGCAGAGCAACTTCTGCAAGGAAAATCAGAAAAATAAGCTTGGAACTCTGCCATTAAGCCCTCGCCATGGCCATTCCCACACAGATTTGTGAGTGTCTTTACAACGAAATCAACCTCTGATACCGTGTTTGTACCGGTAGCACTCCCGATATCTACAATTCTGAGAAGGCCCTCTTTGGGAAATACCTCAAAGCTAGGCTGCAATACCTGGAAGACATTCCTCTGCCTGTTGGAGTTTTCGGCGTAATAGAGTACATGTGAAGAACTCCCTGGAGATTAATGCCACTGTGAACGATTTTCACATGTTGTAAACTGCCATTTTTGCAACTTCATATGAATTGTGCTGGGTCTCCAATTATACAGACAACAAGCACGCTTCTCCTCTGCATCCATGGCCAACCTTGCTCTGCACAGCCAAGCAGGGCAACTTCTGCTCTGCACCATCGCCAGCCAACCCTCCTTTGCTCTGCAGCCCAGTTGCCAACCCTCCTCTGCCCCGCGCCAAGCCCTCAGATATTTCTGCTTTGTTTTGATTTCATGAGTTTTGTAACCGCTATATCATTTTAAAAATGAGTGTCGTGTGCCGTCGTGGATATTACGCGTGTCATCAATTTTGAATTGGACACGACTTGGCCAATGTCCAAAACAAAGCACGAAAAAATTATTTCTTTAAACAAAATATTTCCTTAAAAATTTTAAAAATACATTATGGGGAATAAACTATGGTTAAATCCGAAAACTATATTCAATATTTTTAAACCATATTTATTTATTATAAATTATTTGTATTATTAATGTTTGGTTAAAATAAAATACATTATTTAGTTTTAAGAGATTATCAATTCTAATATGAAGATTTTTATGAAATGTTTATGTACTACTAGTATTATGTTAAAATAAAAACATAATTTAGTTTTAAAAGATTATTATTATTTATAATATGAAGATTTTTAAATATATTTTTATGTAAAAAGAAATTATGATATTATTTTTAAAAATGGCTTTTTTAGGTATTAAAATTATGTAAACCAAATAATCAAACTTTATATTTTGAATTTTAAATATTTATATTTATTTTAATAAAAATATTTATTTCTAATTTTAATATTATTCCTTTGTTATTTATGTAATTTTATTTTTATTTCATTTTATTTGTTTGTTTGTTTATTTATTTATTTATTAATCTTTATTTTATTTTATTTCTATTTATTTATTTATTATATTCTTGTTTTTGTAATTAAGAATTTAATTTTTATTTTATTTTATTTTATTTTATTTATTTATTTATTTTTATCTATTTTATTTCTAATTTTAATTGTATCTTTATTTTATTTTATTTCTATTTATTTATTTATTTAATTAATTTTTACTTTTATTTTTCTTCTTTTTTTATTGGTTTTGAAATCTTTTCTTATCATAGCATGTAATTATTAAAAATAAAATAAATATATAAAATCAAACTTTAATTATTATTTAATTACTTTTAACATTTAATTTATTCGATAATAATAAAAAACAATTGAATATCCTTTGAATAATGCACAGAGGCTATCTCTCTCTTTTATAAAGTGCTTGAATATTAATAGAAATCCTCCCCTTGTAAATTGTATTAAAGGCAATATCCTCTCATTATATTTTGATGTTAGAACTTCTTAGACCATAACCCCAAGCAATAGCAAGTATACGCCCTCCCGAAAGCCTACATTCCATTGCTATGTTACTAGAGACGGCATGATAGTAAATTCGGTTGATTTCAGTCCCTGGAGGCCATTTCTTCTTCTCCCTCTGTTCTCCTAGGAGGAGTTGGAGAAGAATTAACTCAACATCTACCTTTTTTGCCCCCCTTACATCATTCAGAGGTTTCCTTTCAGCGTTCCTTTGCACCTCCCAGTGCAATTGCTAGTTTTTAATTGTGAGGATCACGTTGTTGGTACTAAGCCAGTACAAATTACATTAAATTTTTCCATGACATATTATATGTTTGCATGCTACAATAAGGCAGTGACAATGATTAACACAAAGTCCTTAATAAAGGTGACGTAGTTAAGATTTAGAAGTCATAAATGGAAAACTCCACGTACAAGAGGAATTAGTCCACTAGGATTTGAACTTGGGTCATCTTCATAACAATCACTCCAAATGGTTTCTAAACCACAATACAGAGTTATTTCAAAACATATAATTTTTTTCCGCAGAAAATTTCTTGGGGATTTTCCATTTTTCTCATATTATTTGAATGAACAGTAATTAATTGCTAACCACGGTAGAAATTGGTAACTAAATAAAAGTGAACCTCCATCAAACTATTTTTAGGAAATTCATGGCAAACTCCAATTAGATGCAATTTTTTCAGAATAATTGAGCTAACCCCATCAAACTATATTTAGGAAATTCATGGTAAACTCCAATTTGATGCAACTTTTTTCGGAATAATTGAGCTAACCCATTAAGCATAATTTTTAAGAATATGCTCCCTCCTTATAACACATAAATTAAAATTTAGAGAGATGTGATAGGTAAGTTATTGTAATCTAGACAATTAGATCATTATCCAAAGAAAGCTCTCCATTTTATAAATAAGAAAGTTTTATACATCAATTTCGTTATATATATATATATATATATATATATATATATATATATATATATATATATATATATGTTTTTAAATAAATTTATTATTATTGATTCATTTTAACTGTAAATATATTTTGGGACATTTTTTTCTAAAATTTGAAAATATCATATAAAATAAACAAGTTTTTATAAAAGCTTGACAATTTGTTACTTTTAATAATTGAACTTAAATAAAGAGTATAACAATCATTTATTAAGTGTCTTAGCTAAATTCAATTGACAAAAAATTTAGGTATTAGGATTTATCCTAAAAATACAATTCACCCTGCTTTTTAACTCCCTGAGAGATTAAGAGTGTTAGTACCTTGTAACCCCACATTAATATCCATAACAACATATAATATTATATAATCACAAATTTCATTAAAAATATATATATAAACTTTAAAAATTTGGAATCTATTTAGAATATGTTTTAATAAAAAATATAAACTTTAAAAAATTGGTATATATATAGAATATGTTTTATGTTAATGTATAGTTTTTAGTTAAAAATATATTTTTATTAGAAATTTGGCTTCTGTGATCCATAAAATGTGTATAAGAATTTTTGGTGAAAATCACATGTAAGAAAATTTTGTCAATGATTTTTGAACCAGCCAATGTGGTTCATCATTAGAACAAGATATATTTTTTCCAAAGAAAACATATAAGGGTAGTTCCATTTTTTTCATATTATTTGAATAAATAGTAATTAATTGCTAACCTTGGTAGAAATTAGTAACTAAATAAACACCAACCTCCATAATTCATAGCAAATTCCAATTTGATGTAACTTTTTTACTAATTGAGCTAACCCATTGAGCATAATGTTTAAGAATGTGCTTCCTCCTTATAGCACATAAATTCAAATTTAAAGAAAGATGTGGTATCTAAGTTATTCTAATCTAGACAATTAGATCATTTCCCAAAAGAAGCTCTCCATTTTATAAATAAGAAAGCCTTCTACATTAACTTGGTTATATATATATATATATATATATATATATATATATATATATATATATATATATATAATAAATTCATTATTATTGAATATGTTTATTCTCATGTCTAGGTCATTTATTTTAACTTGAAAAGTAATTGAGTGGAAATAATATTTCTCTTAAATCAATTTAGAAATTTTTTTATTTATTTGTTGTTTGTAAATATATTATCGGCTATTTTTTTTTCTAAAATTTGAAAATATCATTTAAAGTAAACAAGTTTTTTATAAAATCTTGACGATATGTTACTTGCATAATTGAATTTGGATAAGGATTATAAAACTCCTCTATTAAGTGTCTTATCTAGATTCAATTGACAAAAAATTTGGGCATTAGGGTTTATCGTAAAAATACAATGCACCCTGCACTTTAACCTAGGAGAGATTAAGAGTGTCAGTACCTTGCAACCCCACATCAATATCTATAACCAACAACTTGTTTATATGTATATCCCTTTCCTTCATTCCTATATTTAACATATATAAATTTGAAGGAGAAAAATAGTTGTTTTGTTACGAAGCTTATTAGTGTAAAAAAATCAACATATAATTTTACATAATCACAAACTTAATAAAAAATATAAACTTTAAAAAACTGGAATATATATATATATAGAGAGAGAGAGAGAGAGAATATGTTTTATGCTCATGTATAGTTTTTAGTTCAAAATATATTTTTGATAATTAGATTACTTTTTATCCCCGATTGGGATGTGAGTTGGCTAGATCAAGTCCCACCACTGCCTATCATTCAGTATAAAGGTCCCTAGTAGGTAATCCACCGCCCTCGACATGCACGAGGCACATGGAGCGGTGGCTTCCCGCATGTCTCCACTTAATGTTATTCAAGAAGGTGGCAACATCATTATAGAGGTAAAAGTTTTTGGTCTTTCCGCTAGTAAGGTTGGTAAGTTTTCTTTTTGCAATTCTTGGTCAAATTTGCTTTGGTTTGAACATCTCTGCGGCTTGGGGGAGGCTTCCTTCCTGTTATTTTACCAAGATTCGATCCACTCTCATTCGGTTCAGGCCACCATTCTTGGGTATGTTTTCAATACTAAACCCTGTCTCCCTATGCTCATGGATATTTCTTTAGTTTTGCTAGTCTCTGGGAAGAATGGCTATGTCATGAATTGGATGATATGGAAGAAGCACTACCGGGAATCTAATATGGCAGTTGTTGAATTTTATGAGGGCTCCTTTGTTTTCTATATTCCTGTGTTTGTATACTTTGGAATTTTGTTGTCACGTATGGGAATTTGTTGGGCAGGTCTTATGGTTTTTTGTTGGTTCTCTTCTTGGTTTTGTCCCTAGCGCAGTGGATTTGGTTCTCTTATGAATGTTTGTAGTGTAGGCTCTGTCATAAATAAAATAATGTAATAGTGATTAATTAGTTAATTAGTGATTAGGTTGAAAGGCCATGTCTGATAAAACATGAGCTTTCGTGAAGAGGAACCTGCGTAGGTATATAAGCAGGCCTCATTTGTAACATTCAATCATCTACCTCATATCTTTTATAATATAATATTTGTATCCTCATGGATATCTTTGTATTCCAAGTGTTCTGGAGTATTTAAGCTTGAGAAGGAACTTTGTTCGCTTCATTTGGTATCAGAGCAGTTCGATCTTCTGGTCGATCATTGCTGCACAGAGCTACGCTCCTCGGTCCAAGCCTTTGGCCATCAAAAATTTGTCAACATTGTCGTCGTCGAAGAATTTCACTACCAATCTTGGACTTTCTCCATTTTCACCTATAGGCCTTTGGCCAAAATTAAAAATTTTAAGAAGAAAAAGGGAAATTTTTGAAAAAAGGAAGCAAAAGCAATATATATATATATGAAAAAGAGATATATATAAAGTAGTACATATACGTACATAACAAGACAATTTAAAAATAAAAAGGAAAAAGAAATAAGGAAGAGTAGATAAGGTTATTTTGATTATTCTTTAAGTGGTTTACAAGCTCGTGGTTTTAGAAGCCCATGTTAATTGCCCATGGTATTTGCAAGGTAAAATAAGAACAAAAGGAATAAAAAATCTTTGTGTGAATGGTAAGTTTACTTTTACGTGGAGAACATTAATCGAGTCAAATACACGTAAGTGGACATATATTTTATAGGTGAATATATGTGAATAGCCACGTTTCACTAGGGTTGTAACCTTTCAACAAAAAAAAAAAGAGTTAAAAAAAATCAATTGTTATAATATATATATATATATATATATATATATATATATATATATATATATAGATATAGATATTATGAAAGTCAAACATCTTCTTAGTAATTATAGAAGATTTCATAAAAAGAAATCAAGGAAGTAATTTTCAAAAAAATTGGAAGGAAAAATATTATTAAGGATTTCTTAAAATATTAAGGAATCATTATTAAAGCTCGAAGGTATATAAAAGGAAAAAGAGGTTATTAAAGTTTTAAGTATTGGAAAAGTGGAAAAGGAGATAAATCATTATATTCTAAAGATTTTATTTAAAAAGGGAATATATACATATATAAAAGAATTTGAGCCTCTTTTAAAAGAGAATATTAGTGAAGGATTCATTACCAAAGATTGAAGGAATAATAGTAAAGGATATTGGAAAGATTAATTAAGCTTGAGGGTTTATTAAAGGAAAATAATAATATTTTATTATAAATATTGGGAAGGGTCACCCTTAAAAACCCCGAAGTTATCTAACAAAATGGCATCAAAAATAGAACTAAAAGAGGGAAGATTCTGTAAAAATTATAGTATGTATGTCAATGCGCTAATTGAAATCAAAGGGTCACTTGCGGGAAAAGAGGTTCTCATATCTATCGATTTTACTCGAAAGAATAATTATGTTAGTATCGAATGTGCTAACCAATTAGTGATCCCTTAATCAAATATAACCGAAGCAATTCATTTAACGCAAATGACAAACAATACAACATAGAGAATTTACACCTAAGTATTGGGGAGTATTCCCTTGTCTCGCAATTCACTGTTAAAACCTTATTGTCCAATAATAGTGATATAGTTCTTGGTTCGCTCTGGATGGAATCACTAGGGTCATTCATCATTAATACAAAAAAGAAGTTTTTGACATTTTCTTACAAAAAAAAAACATAACGTTACAAGATGTCACGGTGAAGCTAAATTCACTAACACCGGAAGACATATTAGATATCACAAGAGTAGTTTTTCCAAAAAGTAAAAAATAAATATAGTATTTGCAAAGAGAAGTTGACGAAATCACAACTAACAAGAATGAATAAGTTTCTCGCCTCAAGGACCACAACGATAAATTACTAACGCAAATTAAGAAGCTGAAGAAAGACAAGAAGTCGTTGGAAAACAAGGTGCGACAACTTGTTGAAAATGAAGCATCGAATCTTCAAATATAGAAGTTCAAGTTGAATAAAAATCGAACATTGATCCAGTAAATGTCTCAACTGAAGAAGACAACAAGAAAGTTGCAGAAGAAACAAAATTAGATGCCGGACGAATGAGGAACATTCTACATGAAGATTCTGTAACCATCTCCATAACATCCTTGCCAGGCAAAAATCAAAGAGGTCAAACCAAAAAAGTTCCCTATCGAGATCCAAATCACGGGAGCAGACAACTCAACCAAGCTATGTATTCAAAACAGAAACATATTCTGAAGAATACTAACGAATCATCACAAGTTTCCAGACATCGTAATATACCACAGAAGATTGATTTAGGATGGTCTGATCCATTCTCAATGCGACAGTTTCTTTTGTCACTTAGAGGATCATATCAACTTGTATCGACAAGGATGAATGCCTCGAGATGAGAAAATGTTCGTAGTAGGAAAAGAAATTGAGGCCTTTCATCGACAAGCTTTGAGGACAAAGCTTTTTGAGGGGAAGGCAATGTCATAAATAAAATAATGTAATAGTGATTAATTAGTTAATTAGTAATTAGGTTGAAAGGCAATGTCTGATAAAACATGACCTTTCGTGAAGAGGCACCTACATAGGTATATAAGCAGGCCTCATTTGTAACATTCAATCATCTACCTCATATCTTTTATAATATAATATTTGTATCCTTATGGATATCTTTGTATTCCAAGTTTTTTGGAGTATTTAAGCTTGAGAAGGAACTTTGTTACGAAGCTTACTAGCGTAAAAAAATTCAACATATAATTTTATATAATCATAAACTTAATAAAAAATATAAACTTTAAAAATTTGGAATATATATATATTTATATAGAATATGTTTTATGCTCATGTATAGTTTTTAGTTCAAAATATATTTTTGATAATTAGAGTACTTTTTATCCCTGATCGGGGTGTGAGTTGGCTAGACCAAGTCCTACCACTGCCTATATTTCAGTATGAAGGTCCCTAGGAGGTACTCCACTGCCCTCAACATGCACGAGTGTAATATTCCCAATTAACGATGGCTAATTGGAAATATTAATTTGGATCAATTTTGCCTATTATAGTTAAATTATAAATAAAAGTGAGTAGAGAGGGGACTCACTAGAGCACGTAGAGGAAGCATGCAGGCTGATTTGGTAGTGTGGGGCCAAGAGAGGCTATGTTGGAGACGATGGGCCTAGGGTTTGCGAGAGAGGCCAACGTTATAGAAGGAAGAGAGCCTCCTCATTTTGGGGCATTGGAGTTTATGCATATGAAGTTGGTCGTTACAACTTTGAGCACGCTGGATGTTTAGCCTGTCTGCAACACTTTTTAGTGTGTTGAGTGTCTTCGTTTGGAGATCTCACCCTCAGCCCCAGGAGACTTTGAGTGCTTGCTCAGGTGAGGCATTCCCATTAGTATTTTGCATGAGGATCGAGTTGCGGCATTCATGGAGGATTATTGCGCCTATTGACTGCGCAGTCCTGATAGGGAGGACACAGTCCATATTGGGGAAACTCTAGTGTGGTATTCTATTGGAGGATTTTGGTTAGGAGATTGAGCAAGGGGACAGCCCGCACCTACTGGAGTCTTTGTTTGAGCGAGAGGTCATATTCTTGAAGATTCCAGTTAGTCTTAGCGTGACCCTTGGGAGGATAACATAGATCCTCGAGGGTGGTATTTTCGGGCAGCTACACGGCAGTTTCCAATAGCCTAAACGTAGAACATCCATTTCAGTAGCATTCTGAGAGTGCTACTTAACTTTCCTTGTGCAGGTTTCGGTGCAATCACTCTGATCACCGATTGTACCCACTGATATTTATCAATATAATAAAATGGCTTAGCATTCTCTCTATTCTATGTGTATCTATTTCATGTATTGTTTCTAGCATTTCATGTACTGTTGTATGCTCCATATCACTACCTATTTTTCCTTGGATACATTCCAGCAGTTATCCCATCTGTTGTGTTTTTCCCATACTCTATAGACAAAGTTTGGTGAGGGCTAGGTAGCCTCTAGATCTCACCCTCTTTTTGGAGGTGAAATATCTAGTAAATGCCCCTCCAGTCCATCTCTGGTTTAGAGCTGACTGTGTTTGAGAAATATCCCTGAAAAAGGGATATTACAGCTAACTGTGCTCTGATACCACTGTAATATCCCCTCTCAGGGATATCTCTAAAACACAAGCAATCTCCAACCAGAGATGGACTGAGAGGAAATTTACCAGATATTTCACCTCTGAAAAGAGGGTGAGATCTGGAGGCTATCTGGCCCTTTCTAGACTTTGACTAAGAGTATGGGGAAAACACACCAAGTGGTATAGAAACTGGAATGCTCGAGGAGAAAAATAACAGTAGTGCAAGCATACAATAGCATATATATATAACGTGTAACAGATACTCAAGAAATGCAGAGAGAATGCTGATCCATTTTATTATACTCAGAAATATAAGTGAGTACAATAGGTGATCAGAGTGATGGCACCCAAACTTGCACAAGGAAAGTTAAGAAATACTCCTAGAAATGCTGCTGAAATGGTTGTTCTGCGTTTAGGCTGCTGGAAACTGTCGTGTCGCTGCTCGAAAATACCACCCTCGAGGATCTACGTTATGCTCCCAAGGGTCACGCTGAGACTGACTGGAATCTTCGAGAATATGACCTCCTGCTCAACCAAAGACTCCAGTAAGCGCGGGTTGTCCCCTTGCTCAATCTCCTGACCAAAATCCTCCAATAGAATACCACACCAGAGTTTCCCCAATATGGATTGCGTCCCTCCTCTCAGGACTGCGCAGTAAATAGGCGCAATACTCCTCCACGAATGCCACAACTCGATCCTCCTACGAAATTCTGATGGGAATGCCTCACCCGAGCGAGCACTCGAAGTCTCCCGGGGCTGAGGGTGAGATCTCCGAACGGATACACTCAACGCACTAAGCAGTGCTGCAGACAGGCTAAACAACCAGTGTGCTCAAAGTTGTAATGACCAGCTTCATATGCATAAATTCCAATGCCCCAAAATGAGGAGGCTCTCTTCCTTTTATAACGTTGGCCTCTCTCGCAAACCCTAGGCCCATCATCTCCAACGTAGCCTCTCTTGGCCCCACGCTTCCAGCTCAGCCTGCTTGCTTCCTCTACGTGCTCTAGTGAGTCCCCTCTCTACTCACTTTTATTTATAATTTAACTATAATAGGAAAAATTGATCCAAATTAATATTTCCAATTAGCCATCGCTAATTGGGAATATTACAGTCTCCCCCAGAAAAATGTTGCTTGACCCCAAGCAACTGTAGTGATGGATGCTGCAAGATCTTCTCACTCTCCCAAGTAGCATCCTCATCCAGCAAATTCTTCCACCTCACCAAGAATTCCCGGACTGTTCTGCTCTGCAGCTGCCTCTCTCTGACATCAATGATGGCCTCCGACTGTAGCATCAAATGCTCCTCATCATCTATAGGTGGAAGCTCCTCCATCACCGTCACCTGCTGTCCCAAAGCCTTTTTCAGGCATGATACATGGAAAATGCTATGAATCTTGCTACCTTGGGGCAGCTCCAACTCATAGGAAACCTTTCCAACCCTGTGTATCACCCTCTATGGTCCATAAAATTGGGGCTTGAGCTTTTCAGCCCCTTCTGCTTCAGAGTCGACTATCGGTATGGCTGTAAGCATAGGTAGACTAAGTCCCCTACCTCGAACTATCTCTCCACCCGACCCTTGTCGGCATATATTTTCTGCTGATTTTGCGCAGTAGCCATGTTATCCTTGAGAGCTCAGAGGATGTCCTGACTCTCTTGGATCCAATCCTTGGCTCTTAGAGCCTTGCTGGCACCAAACATCACGTCCACGAAAGATAAAGCATGATAACCATACAATGCATAAAATGGGGACATACTGATAAACATGTGATGTGTGGTGTTGTAGCAATACTCTCCTAGGTGCAGCCACTTCAGCTACGCTCTCTGCTGCCCACTGACATAGTTACGCAAGTAGCCCTCCATCCACTTATTAACTATCTCCATCTGTCCATTTGTCTGTGGGTGGTAGCTGGTACTTGGTGTCAACTCCGTCCCCACCAACCGAAAAAGCTCCTGCCAAAATCTGCCCATGAAGCATCTGTCCCTGTCACTGACAATGGTCTTGGGAATACCATGTAACTTGAATATGTCCCAGAAGAACAACTCTACCACCTGTGCTATTGTATAGTGTGCGTATATGGCGAAAAAATGTGCATATTTTGTCAGTCGATCCACGACGACAAATATACAATCCTTGCCCTGCACCACGGGTAACCCTGTGATGAAATCCATCGAAATACTCTCCCATTTCCCCTCTGGAATGGGAAGAGGTTGAAATAATCCTGCTAGATGGTTCATCTCTCCCTTGTTGCACTGGAAAACTTCGCACTCCCTAACATGCTAGACTACGTCCTCCTTGAGGCCCTTCCATGAGAACCTCTCTCTGATGGCCCTGTAGGTTTTGGTAAACCCCTGGTGACCAGCCAATGGTGAATCATGTGATGCCTGAAGTATCTTCTTCTTGAGCTGGGAGCCCTAAGTCAAGAAGATACTATCTCTGTAATAGATGATCTCATCTATCACCCTGTATCTATCGTCCACCACCTGACCATCTAGAACCTCACAAGCAAACCTATCCATGGAGTACTCCACCAAAATTTGAGCCCTCCAATCTACATCCAAACTCATCAGAGACAACGTGGTTGTTCTACGTGAAAGTGCATCAGCTACCACGTTGTTCTTCCCCTTGACATACTCAATGTCAAAATCATAAGCCTGGATCTTGTTGATCCACTTCTTTTGCCTCTCTTGTAGTTGTTTCTGCTCCAAAAATAACCTGAGGCTGTTATGATCTGTCCTCACCTTGAACCTGTTACCCACCAAGTACTATCGGAATTTGGCCAATGCATGCATAATGGCTAGCATCTCCTTGTCGTATATAGCATACAACCGCTCATGAGGAAGGATCTTCTGGCTCTCATAGGCTATAGGGTCGCCTCCCTGCATCAACACTACGCCGATCCCCTCTCCCGATGCATCACACTCCAAAACAAAAGGCTGCGTAAAATCTGGCAACGCAAGCACTGGGAAGTTTCTCATAACCTCCTTGAGCCTGTCAAAGGCTCGCTGCGCTGCATCTGACCAACTAAATGCCCCCTTCTTCGTCAAATCTGTAAGGGGTGCAACAAGCTGAGAGAAACTCTTGACGAACTTCCTGTAATAAGTGCAGATACCAACAAACCCTCAAATTTCCATCACATTTCTCGGCTCTGGCCAATCTCTAATGGCCTCAATATTTTCCTCATGGACCCTCACTCCGTCCACTCATATTATGTGTCCCAAATACAACATCTTCGTCAACCCAAACTCACACTTGGAGAGCTTAGCATAGAACTGTTGCTCCTCCAAGATATGCAGTACTGCTTGTATGTTCTGGAGATGCTCTTCCCAAGTCCTGCCATATATCAGGATATCATCGAAAAAGACCAACACAAACTTCCTCAGGTGACTGCGGAAGATATGGTTCATGCATGACTGGAAAGTAGCTAAGGCGTTGGTTAGCCCGAAAGGCATCACTAAGAACTCAAAGTGGCCATAATGACACCTGAAAGCAGTCTTGGGAATGTCTTGTTCCCTCATGAGAATTTGGTGGTACCTAGATCTCAAATCGATCTTTGAGAAGAACTGTGCTCCTCTCAGCTCATCCATCAGCTCATCAATCCGCGGTATGGGGTATATGTTCTTCATGATATTCTTATTCAGGGCTCTGTAATCAATGTACATTCTTAATGTGTCGTCCTTCTTCTTCACCAACACCACTGAAGAAGCAAAAGGACTGGTGCTAGGCCGAATATGTCCAAGAGCCAACAACTCTTGGATGGCCCGCTCAATCTCATCCCGATAGGTCTTGGGGTGCCTATAGGGTGTGGTAATAATAGCCTGGATACCCTGCTCAAGCTCAATAGTGTGCTCAAACACCCGATCTGGTGGTTGTCCTAGTGGTATCTCTCCAAATACCGTATCATACCTGTCAAGGATGGCCTGTATATCTGGATGAACTGACTGCCCGGTAGTCCCTGCCTCTAATACCCGCAACTCAACTGCTCACTCTATGTCTCCCTTCCGGAAGTCTACCTCCATCCGGTGAGCTGAGACAGTCTAAGGTGGATAAGTGTGCATCCCACGTATCTTCTCATGCTTCCCAGTTTTCTTATCATCCCACTCCATCTCCAAGGCCTCCCAATCTGAGGTGAATTTTCCCAAAGTGATCAGCCACTGTACACCCAATACCACATTGGTATCTGGTATGTTGACCACGAAAATGTGGTCGGTCACTGTGTAGGTACCCATCGTCACAGCCAGCTCTGGAACATACCTGGCACACTGCATCGTCTGATCTCCTGGGACCAACACTGAAAATCCATCGAAGCTCTCTGTCGGTATGCCCCTCCGCTCAACCATCTGGGCATCGACAAAGTTGTGGGTTGCCCCACTGTCTACCAGAACTGAAACTCGTTGCCCCGTCACTGTCCCGCAGACACGCAGTGTCAAATACTTGGGTACTCCTCACAATGCTGCAAGGGTCCCCCCTGTGGGTGCAAAAGCTACACCTCCTGCTCCTGGAGGTGGAGGTGGCAAATGGTCTTGCGCTGTCTGACTGTCTCCTGCCTCCCCATCCTCATACTCATCCTCTTCTCCATTTCTCTTGGAGAAGACCTCGATAAAATGTGCTTTTCCAACAGCACATCTGTGTCCTAGTGCCCACGGCTCCTAACAGGTAAAGCACAACCTCTTCTTCTTCTACTCCCTCTGTGCATCATCATCTAGCTGTACCCTACCCTGATTCCCTTCGAAGGAAAAATCCTCACATCCTTCCCCTTTGGCTGGAAATTCTGTCTCTGGGGGTAGGGTGTCCTAGTCCTGGGTAAGGCATCTTGCAAATCCTGAGTCCTGCCAATGGCATCCTGGAGTGTGGTTGGTCTAGTGGACCTGACTAGTCCCCAAAGTGGCTCTGCTAACCCCTCAACAAACATGTAGATCATCCAAGTTGCGGATAGATATCGCACCATCACCGAAATCCTCAGGAATTCTACAATATACGTCTCAGGATTCCCAGTCTGTTTGAGCCTCGTCAACTCAAAAAAATGCTCCTCCGGATTCCTCCAATCAAACCTCTCTATCAGTCTCCGAGTGAACTCGGCATAGGTGGTCACGGTGGAATGCCCAAGTGTAACCATCCCATGGAACCACCAATCCTGGGCCTCACCATCCAAATGCAGAGTAGCCACCTTGATGGCCTTCGTCTCCGCCATCTGGTTGAGCTGGAAATATATGTCCAGTTTCTCCACCCAAGAATTTGCCGAACTATTTGATGAACCATCAAATGTAGGCAAATGGAATCGGCTCGTTGTACGCTGGGTGTCTCCATCATGATAATGTCGGTTCCCTCTGTGATGGTCGCGGGGTCTGTTGTCCCGCTTGAGCTGAACAAAGTCTATGAATAAAAGAGCATCCCTAAAATCCTGCCCATAAGTCTGGTACTCAGCAAAATAACCACCTATGTGGTCAGGCTTTGGCTCCTCTTGTGCTTCTGCCCTAGTGTCTACATTCAGAAAAGTGGGCATAGTGGAACGAGTGGGGGAATGTGATGCTTGGTGCGGAGTGGCAACTCGCTCCTGCAAATGGTGGGATGTGCCCGACCCCTCACCAACCTAGAAACCCCTTGGGGCTTCACACTGTCTAGCCTCCACAACAGTGAATCTCTGACCCATCACCTTATCTGCCTCGCCAGATCCCACACTCATCTGAGGATTGCTTCCCCAAACTATTTTTCATCGCTATCATCTGCCATCGGCTCTCCCTGTTCGGTGTTTACCACAGGCTCCTCCTGTTCTGCGTCCACCACTCGAACGCAGTCCCCCTATCCGTAGGTGTTCTCCAACCTATGCTCAATATCTCTGTACTTCCTACCTCTATGGAATATGTAGGGTTTCTCTCCCGGTGTCATAGACAACTAGCTCCACAGGCTGAGCCAGATCTATGCTTTGATACCACTGTAATATCCCTTTTTAGGGATATTTCTCAAACATAGTCAGATCTAAACCAGAGATGGATTGGAGGGGCGTTTACCAGATATTTCACCTCTAAAAAGAGGGTGAGATCTGGAGGCTACCTGGCCCTCACCAGACTCTGTCTATAGAGTATGGGAAAAACACAACAGATGGGATAGCAGTTGGAATGTCTCCAAGGAAAAATAGGCAGTGATACGGAGCATACAACAGTACATGAAATGCTAGAAACATATACACATAAAATAGAGAGAATGATAAGCCATTTTATTATATTGAGAAATATCAGTGGGTACAATCGGTGATCAGAGTGATGGCACTGAAACCTGCACAAGGAAAGTTAAGTAGCACTCTCAGAATGCTGCTGAAATGGTTGTTCTGTGTTTAGGCTGCTGGAAACTGCCGTGTAGCTACCCAAAAATACCACCCTCGAGGATCTATGCTATCCTCGCAAGGGTCACGCTAAAACTGACTGGAATCTTCGAGAATATGACCTCCCGCTCAACCAAAGACTCCAGTAGGCGCGGGTTGTCCCCTTGCTCAATCTCCTGACCAAAATCCTCCAATAGGATACCACACTGGAGTTTCCCCAATATGGACTGCATCCTCCCTCTCAGGACTGCGCAGTCAATAAGTGCAATACTCCTCCACGAATGTCGCAACTTGATCCTCCTATGAAATACTGATGGGAATGCCTCACCCGAGCGAGCACTCGAAGTCTCGTGGGGCTGAGGGTGAGATCTCCAAACGAATACACTCAACGCACTAAACAGTGCTGCAGACAGGCTAAACATCCAGTGTGCTCAAAGTCGTAACGACCAACTTCATATGCATAAACTCCAATGCCCCAAAATGAGGAGGCTCTCTTCCTTTTATAATGTTGGCCTCTCTCGCAAACCCTAGGCCCATCATCTCCAACGTAGCCTCTCTTGGCCCCACGCTGCCAACTCAGCATGTGTGCTTCCTCTACGTGCTCTAGTGAGTCCCCTCTCTACTCATTTTTATTTATAATTTAACTATAATAGGAAAAATTGATCCAAATTAATATTTCCAATTAGCCATCGCTAATTGGGAATATTACAATGAGGCACATGGAGCAGTGGCTTCCTACATGTCTCCACTTAATGTTATTCAAGAAGGTGGAAACATCATTATAGAGGTGAAAGTTTTTGGTCTTTCCGCTAGTAAGGTTGGTAAGTTTTCTTTTTGCAATTCTTGGTCAAATTTTCTTTGGTTTTAGTAGCTCTGCGGTTTGGGGGAGGCATCCTTCCTGGTATTTTACCAAGATTCGGTCCACTCTCATTCGGTTCAGGCCACCATTATTGGGTATGTTTTCAATCCTAAACCTTGTCTCCCTATGCTCATGGATATTTCTTTAGTTTTGTTGGTCTTTGGGAAGAATGGCTATGTCATGAATTGGATGATATGGAAGAAGCACTACCAGGAATCTAATATGGCATTTGTTGAATTATATGAGGGCTCCTTTGTTTTCTGTATTCCTATGTTTGTATACTTTGGAATTTTGTTTTCGCGTATGGGAATTTGTTGGGCAGGTCTTATGGTTTGTTGTTGGTTCTCTTCTTAGTGTCCCTAGTGCAGTGGATTTGGTTCTCTTATGAATGTTTGTAGTGTAGGCTCTGAGCTTTCAGGGTTTCGGTATGAGAGCGGCTTGGCTCATAATTATGGCCCCAGCCAGTCAAGGTAGAGTTGGACCCATGTTTCTTGGCTCGGGGACTATTTTTATTTTTGGATTGCAGTCTGCAACAAGGGAAATCATTGTTTTATGTACAGGTCATGGCTATTACATGTGGTTACTTTGGCATTCCCTGGTCCAATGTGACCCCTGGAAGCATATTTCTCTTGGTTATAGGCTCTCATCAGGTCAGCTAACAGGGTCCAAGTCAATTTTTATCAACTATCTCAGTCACCCTCGAACCACGGCTCGTGCTACTTCTAGGAAGGGCAAGCCCACCCGGGGTTATCGCGGTTGTGGCAAGCAGTCAAGAGGCTTGACTAAGTCTCGTCAACCCAACGCTCCTGATGGTAAGCTTCATGGTCGTAAATCATCATCCTTTATAATTAATGAAGATTATTATGCTTATCATGAGGTCAACTATGCCCAAGTCCACCAGCTTATTGCAGAATGGGATGTCGAGCTTAACCATAAAGCTAGCATAATGGATATTGAACTGGATGACTGGTAGACTCTAGTGCAATACCTTGGACATTATCGGGGAAGATCTTCTCAGTACAAACAAACTGTCCATTTATACTAGATGATGAAGAACCTCCTGGTTAAATATTTCGAGCATATCCCTTCTGGCTCGCCCTTGTCTTCTCAGAGGTTCCTAGATGACAATAAGGACTTCTAGCAGATTCAATTTCAAATCCAAAGGTAGAATGGCTACCTCAGTCGCATCGAAGAGCATATATTGTGCATCCCACAAATTGAGCTTCCAGGCTCAAGTCTAAAGGATCTTGCTCCTGTTGATTCAATTGATGATGAATAGTTGATGTTTTACTCCTTGTTTTCTATTTTCTTCTATGCGGAAGTTTCATACTTTCCATGCTTATAGTTATCTAAAAACCAGGAAGTATAAGGATATTTAGAATTATTTAGCTTGGCTTGAAAGACTCATAATATTTTTCTTTTGGATGGCTTATCATGTTGTTAAGTAGCCAATAAACCTGGTTTCCCTCAGGGCAGGTTGAGGTCACCTAACCATTCAAATTTTGGTTGTAACCTGTCTATTTTTAAATATAATGAATAGACGGTCCTACCAAGCTTACCAAAAAAAAATAGATTACCTTTTAAAATTCCTTATTATTATTATTTTTTTAAATAATATTTTTTTGTAAAATGGTAAAATTTATCATAACCAAGTTTTGTCACTAGTCACATATGTAGGTTGACTCATCATCTTGATTTATGGAAAAATATACCATTTAACATGATTAACTATTGGTTTGTAAGGAGGTAGATTTTCATTCTTACTAAATGTCTTTGTATTGGGTTGTGAAACTATTTCCTTATGTCTAAAAAGAAGATGAAATGCAGTTGTTTTTTTTTTCTCTAAAAAAAAAGGAAGATGAACTGTTAACAACAAGGTGCTTTACAACCTTGTATGGGGACAATGTTGTTACATGAATAAATTTAAAAAAAAAAAAAAACTTATATAGGTACATACATTTGTGACAATATCTTAAAAAATTAAACCATCATAACTTCTTCTTCTTCTTCTTTTAAATGCGTGTGAGAGATATAGATAACATCCAAAACAATTATTTAAGTCTACATCCATCTAAAACTTGATAGAGGGAGATTAAATTTCTTAATATGTAATTTTTTTAATTGTTATGTAGAGAAAGGCTTTACAACAGAGTATGGGGGAAATGTTGTAGTGTCTGTAAATGGAGTGCTAGATAAAATAATAATAACAAAAAAACATAATGTCAGAGAAATAAAAAATAATAATAAATTGATTCAATTCAATATATTATATTATAATTTTGCTTTATTAATATAATTATAAACAAAAATATTTTAAAAAATATTTATAATATGTATATCACATTAAAATAAATTTAAATAATAATGATTTAGATTTGAAATTATGATATTTCATAACTTATAATTGATAAATATATAAAAATTTAATAAATTTAATTGTTTTGAGAGGTGCTCCCCAACCTAGTATGGAAGAGATTTTGTCATGTCACGTAAACATTAATGATTTTCAGACTCTAGGTTTTGACAACCCATGGTTTTTCCCATGTTATTATTCTCTAATGTAGCTATTTAAAGGATAGAATTCTAATGAATTTAAATATTTTTTTATAAATTTATTTTAAATATAAAATGAATAGCAATTCATGCACACATATCATAATAGATTTAATAAAAACTAATAATTAAACTAGCTTATATCCTCTTACCTTCGGATCTACCAAGCACTGAGAGGGATCAAATCTCTTTTCACTCTAAAAGAGGTTTGCACCTCAAGACATTTGATCCCTCTTAATATTTGGTAGATTCAGAGTTAAGATGGATCTAGATTAGGTAAAAAACTTATAATTAGAAATAATAATACTTCTATGTGAAATATATATAAAAAATATAAATAGTAGTTATAAATTAAAATCATTTCACCATATAAATTAAAGCAATGATTCATAATCATAACTATTATATATTATTTTTGAGTTAAAGTTTGTATTACCTTTGAAATTCAAGATACATTGGTGATAGATCATTTTCAAAAAATAAACCAACATAAATCTGCCACAATGGAAATTGGATATGTTGGATCGTAAAAAGAGAGACAGAGTTTCAGCAAAAATATACTGCAATTAACCACGATGGTGCCATATCATAATAGGACTACAAGATAAAACAAAATAACTACCAAAGAACATAATCAAGAATATGAAGATGTCACACGAGCATGGTCCCTTGCACTTATACCAAATGGTGAGAGGTTTTTAACTCACATTGGGGGTGACTCTCCAGGAGTCCCAAGTGAGCATCCAATCTCTCCAGACAAGACTGTTGATAACGATGCACCCTTTGGATCTCATTTAGGGAGGAAATAATATCATTCCTATTCTCACGTTTCTCCCTCAAAACTTGGTGTAACAAGGTCTTCAACTGCCAATGTAAGGTTATGGAATTCAATTATTGGTTCCATCTTCCCCTTGTATAATCAAGTTTAGGAAGCCAATTGGATACCTTCTCCATAATTTTCGAATCTGAATTTTCATGGTGATCATTGGTGGCATATGTCTCCAATTGATGAATCTCATCCCAAATTCTAGGAGAATTCTTTGAGTGATAAATGACAACCACTTCTTGGGCCTAAGGTTGAGCACGTGACTAGCCTTGCTAGCCACTCGCGCCAACCACTTTACGAGTGTACATCTTCTCACAAGGCATTGAGGACAAATAAATAGGATACTAGACACAAAACCAAGGGCACAACCTACTCCCCCAAATATAGTAATAACCAACTAGTGGCCCCACCGATTGTAAACTAGTGATAGAAGAGACAATAGACCCCTGAGCCCCACCGAGGAAGAAACAACCCAAAATATGTCCAACTCGTAGAAACTCAACCTTGCATAAACTCCAAATAACCAGGCAGCCACTAGGCATAATGCATATGACAAAATTGAACCAAAAATAAGGACACCATCATAATTAACCCTATAAACCCTTGACATGAGAGGGATAAGACCAGAAATGGAAGACGTCATAGAAAGCAGTAAAGACCCAAAAACATTGAGACCCAAAAGACAAGGATACATCGAGAGAAATGCAGGATAACTAGAAAATAACCATCCTTGAACATAAAAGGTAAAATAAAATTTATAAATCATGACGGAAACCATTACAGAGAAAATGATACCCAGGAATTCCAAGGCTGACAGAGGCGTTAACTTTAGCAGTTGAACGAAGGAGCTAGTAAACCCTGATTTACAATGTTTTCATCGCCATGGTATCCCAACTCTTACAACTATGGGACCTGGTCCTACGTCACCTCTTGCTCCCTCGAATGGAAAAAATGAGTGCCTTGGCATTAGAAGCAGGAGAATCTAGATGCCAATGTGGGTCATTATTGTTGTTGCACCATAGGCATGCGACCCCCACCCTGAGAAATATCGAACATCACTCCATAATTCAAGAAAGTTGTCCCTGGTTTCAAAATCCGTGGAAAAATAATCCCACCATCGATGAGGGCATAATCAAAACCAAGTAACAAAATATGTTGAGGGAATTGTATAGAATAAACCATCATTCCAAGGGAAATCAAGTCTCTCATGCTTCATGCATGGGAGGGGTTGTCCATACCATCTCTTTCTTAATTACAATGGAAGGTGATGGGGTGGCAGATATTGCTCCCAATCTTTGCAGACATTTTTCCTTGCACCTTGATCAAGAGTGTAACCATTATATTTATAACTATATGTATTATCAAGATTTTAATAAAATTAAAACCAAGAATATTTCCACAAATAGAGATGTGAAAGTTATATAAATATAGATAATATTATTAGAAATCAGTATAGATCCATTTTAACTTTGGTTTTACCAAGTCTTGAAAGGAATCAAATCTTTCAAACTCAAAAAAATGATTTGCATATTGAGAAATTTGATCTCTCTTGGCTTTTGGTAGATTTGATTATCCCTCTAGACTCTTGGTAGTTAAGATGAATCTACCACGTTTTAAGGATTTAATCTATAACATTATATTAAATAATTAAAAAAGGCGTAGTGAAATAACCTTTTTTACAGAAATCTGACAATACAATTTCAAGTACATTTTGAATGCATAAATGGATTAGATCCCCTGAAAAACCCCTATAGCACTCAAAATTTACAAATTAAACAACTTACACTCACGTTTTTAAAACTCTTTGCCGGATTTGGAGTCGTCTTTAGTGGGACTTTTTGGACTTTCCGGTGCCAGAATCCGACTGAAAAATTTGAGGTGAAATCTTGATTTGTGCTATTTAAACTGGTTTTTTTACTATACATATGGATTCAGCACGCTAAAAAACCCAACAAACTTGTGAGTTCAATAAATTCTTGCCGCATTTTAGAGAAATGGACTGGAAAAATCCACCAAAAAAACTTCCAAAAAATCGCACTAAAGACAACTCAGCCAAATTTTGGTTAAGATCAACAAAAAAAAATATGTGGAAAAGGCCATTCCGTCTATAAGTTAGACCATGCCATTAAAAAATACACATTAAGATATTTGATCTCACTTAATACATAATAAATAAAGATTTAAAAATTAATATATAACATAGAATTAAATGATTAAAAAATCACATTGAAATTTTAATTATTCTCGATATTTAATTTATCTAAATTTAAAATGAATTTATAATAATTAATAACACTTAACTCTAACTCCATGTCAGGGTATATATTTGAGGAACACTCCTACGTTGCCATGTAAATATTTTATGACAAGTTTCCTTCTAAAAATTCCTTGCACGTGATGTTTGACTTTTATTTTTACTCATCATTTAAATATCATGTATTGTGATTTTTTGTTAACTTTTTGTTGTGAATATGAAAACAATTGTTTGTTAATATAAGTTTTGTGTTTTATCCTAAGTAATTTTTTTTTAAATTTAGCTTGATCAAACAGAATACACTTCAAATAAGTAATATCATAGTTGCATATGTTTTACATTACTTTAAAAATATCAAATATATTCAACCATGTTCATTCTTATTGGCAAACTAACCAATGATTTGGTGCAATTATGCATACTGATTATTTATGTAATTTCAAATATTTTACAAATTATGCTCAACCACTATTAAAAAAAAATCAAGTAGCTTGGTCAAACCTGTTAACTATAATGTATTTTGAAGAGGAACAATCAATCTTAACTTTTAATGTAATGAGTTGGACTTGAGGAAAATCTTATAAATAATAAAACAAGTTTGAAACCACTTTAAATAGACATTTTTGAGGATCCAAACATTTCAAACAATAGTAATATTAAAGGCATACATTTTCAAGAAATTCATAATATTCTTACAATAAAGAGGAATAGAGCTATCCCCCATATATGAATGTATTGAAGGCATCATAGCCTTGGTAACTACACATTTAAGATTTCGATATCCAACCACAAAATATATTTTTGTAATCAAGATAATAAATAGGTCCAATTTATAAAAACTTAGATCTATCACTAATGTTCCAACACTAAAGAAACTATACGAAACTCTCAAAATCAAATGAAAAATGGCTATTTCGGCTCAATAAACAAGAGAAGTACCTTAGTGGTTTATATAGAATATTAATAGCCCATGGACATGGACATGCCATTTGAGTCTCAACCTTGAGCTTCTAGCTTCAATGTTCATGCTTTAGGCTTAACTATGTACAATGTGATTGCATGGTGTGAGTGAAGAGCTCACTAATGGGGCATTCTATGCTTACCTTGAAGTCTCATCTTAAAGTTTTAATATTGTGGATGTTTCATAGTGCAATACTTATCCTCTACTTATCCTGGAGTCTAAACCAATAAGATCACTAACTTATTTGTTTACTACAATTTTATTTGGAATTTGTTTATATATAGATATAGATATGGATAGGTATAAATTTTAAGTCACCCATCAAATTGGCTATTTGTAAAATTAAGTAACCATCATTAGTGATGTGCAAATTTTAAAAAGATCGAAATTTACTCTTAAATAAGAAAAATATAGATAAATACTCATCAAATTTAACCCTTACTCTATGTCTACAATGATTTAAGGAAATAATCTATAACATTAAATTACAAAATTAAAAAATACTCATTGATCTACTACTTTCTATATAAGGATTTAAAAAATTAATGTAGAATAGATAATGAAATGATTAAAAAATCACATTAAAAAATCATTTCTTGTCAATATTTAATTTATTTAAATTTAAAATAAATTTAAGTAATTAATAACACTTAATTTTAACGCCATGTCTACGGCCAGTTAATCTATAACAATAAATTAAATAATTAAAAAAATAAATTATTAAGATTAAATAATTAAAAAAATAAATTATTAAGATGTTTGATCTAATACTTTAAAAAATAGGGATTTAAAAAATTAATATATAATATTTAAAAATCACATTAAATTTTTTAATTTTTCTCAATATTTGTTTTATTTAAATGTAAAATAAATGTATTGTATCTAGATATATTATCCAACTTAATATGGTAGAGATGTTATAATACCATGTCTTATAAATATTTTGACTAGATAAAATTAGAGAAAAATAAAAATAAAACAAAACAAAATTATAAAATTAATAGTAATAATTAACTATTAAAATATTTTGTTCAAAAATTTGTGTTTTGAATCCATCATATAAATCTTTTAAATTGTCAACGCTTTTCGAACAAGCTAATGGTATTTATGTTTAGGATGATCAGATGAAGAGAATCTGATCCAATAGAGAGAATTCCTACAAGCTCAAATATTAGGTCAAAGGTCATAAAAAATAACCATTAAAAACAAAAATATGATTAAGTCTAAGGTCGAAGAGAATAATCATTAAGAGATAAACAAAATAATAAATAAATGATTATAATAAATAAGTAGAGTATGTTAATGATAAATAAATATATCATAAGTCAAATAAATTTTAGAGTTAATAATATTAAGAGTTAAATATGTAATAATTTAAATAAAAATAATATTCGATACATACATAAGAATCATAAAACCAGAGAATATAAATTCATGTTATTAATATTAAGAAATAAATATTAAAAAATCATTAATATAACTTAAAAAATATGTTCATTAATAATAGTTAAATCACTATAAAAGAATATTAATAAAAATAAATAAATATTTAATGTTAATAACTTAAGTTAAAGGAATATATTTTAAAGTTGTTTTGATAAATCAATATTTAAGGTAAGTGATATTGTAATCCAAAGAAAATAAAAATTAGGGAAATTAATATTAAGAGTTAAAAGTTAAATATTAATTATTAAATTATATTATGAGTAAATAAATAAAAATATTTGTATTTTTAATTAATAGTTGAAATATTATGTAATAAGTAAATGTTTTTTTTGTTAGTTAAGAAATTTCTTCAGGATGTAAACTTATGTGATCCATATCTACTACATCGAAAAAAATTCTGGGAAAATTGTAGAAATTATACAATATGCTTGTATATCTTGGATTCACTTGATCTAACAATATGCTAAAGTTAAATACCGAATCGCTTCTACAAATCTTTGCGGAATTAAAAATACAATCGCCAATTACAATATCATGAAAAAAGATCAATCACACAGAACACAGATAATTTCTCGGGGAAAGCTTACAGCTAAAAACCCCACTATCTTCTATTGTATATTATATCATGGATAATGAAACAATTACATACAAAACTTCAATCACAAGAGCTCTTAGTACATAAGCTAATTGCCTCACACTGTCATACAAAAATTGACAAATCACTTGCTCAATTTACTGTCTCCAGACAGCCTGCCTCCACTGCGCAATCTCTGCTGATAGCAATCCCTAAATGAATGAAATATTGTCTGCCTTGACTGTGCAATCCTCATGAGCACATCCAATGTGTATGTGGTTGCATGTGTGCAACTGGATAATGTCACAACTGATAGTAAACTTCCCTTTCACCTAGAACTGAACTGGGTCTCCACTAGATCTTACATGCATGCAGTTAATAATAGTAAATCTTCAGTTGCATGTGAGACCGCTGATTGTGAATTAATTAATAATTAAGTCACTTGATCTCTCACTAGTGTATCTTCAATTACAACTATCACAACTAAGTTTAACTCACTTAACTAAGTTAAACTACTTTACAACTTGCACAACTGCACTTCCAACTCTGTTACAACTCGAATCACTCGGTTACAACTCAAGTCAAACTGCATGTCCCACCAACCAACCACTCAACTTGAAATTCACTTACCTAACTCATTTCCCACTTTAGTTAACTATTTCCAAGTGCTCATTGAGAATAGATTATAGTTTATTGTCCATCTAAATTAAGGGATAATAAATATAGACATGCATCTATAAATAGATTATGCACATACATCTATAAATAGACATAAACCTAAAAAAAGCCTGAGGCCCCATCATAGTGTAGGTGCTTAATTTTCACTAGGATCTTCTTGTTGAATCTCAACACTCCCTCTCAACAAGAAAGGGATTATCCTTCACCCCTATCCTGTCTCTATGGTATTCAAATTTGCTCCTGGTGAGCGCCTTCGTCAAAATATTTTCATCCTGATCTTCCGTGGGAATGTACTGAAGCAACATGATTCTCCTCTGCACACAATCTCTGAGATGATGGTACCGAATATCTATATTCTTGGATCTATCATGAAACACAGGATTAATAGAGAGTTTAATGCAACTCTGATTATCATAATGAATCACTGCCAGATCCATATGAGAACCAAAAAAATCAACCAAGATCTTTCTCATCCAGATAGCCTCACATGCAGCTTGACTCGCTGCCATGTATTTCGATTCCGCTGAATTGAGTGCCACAGATCTCTGCTTCCTGTTTTACCAAGAAACAGTTGTATATCCAATGCTAAATTCCCCCCCCCCGCTGTGTTTTTTTTGTCCGTTTGACTTCTAGCCCAATTTGAATTCGTGAAGCCATGCAACCTCACTCCATTTGTCTGTCTATACCATAAATTGTACTCTAATGTGCCCCTCAGGTATCTCAGGACATGCTTCCTCGCCTTCCAAAAGATCTTGGTAGGCTTAACCATATATTGACTCAGTTGGTTAACCGCATAGAAAATGTTCGGTCTCATGTTCACTAGATAAATTAGCGAACCCACTAATTTTCGATAGATAGTAGTATCCACTACCTCTCTAGAAGTAGCATCCTCTTTCCTCTAGTTTCTTGGAAGAGGAGTATCCATGGTATTGCAGCCCTCCATGTTAAACTTACCCAGTATCTCCTTTGCATACTTGCCTTGAGACACAAAAATTTCACCATCTCGCTGCCATATTTCCAATCCAAGGAAATAATGGAGGAGGCCCAAATCCTTCATTTTGAACTCCCTTGCAACATCCTCCTTGCGTGAGTGTATCAGCTGCTCATCAAGAGTTGATATTAAATCATCAACATAAATAAAAATTATTAAAAGCTTACCCTCCACCACAATTTGGTACAGGTTTGCATCTACTTCACTTTTGGTGAAGCACAGTCCAATGAAATAGTTTTCTATCCAAGTGTACCAAGCACAGGGTGCTTACTTCAGCCCATACAGCGCTCTTTTGAGTCGGCACACATGCGACTCGATGTTGAAGATCTCGAAACCTTCAGGCTACTCTATTTACACCTCTTCCTAAATGATCCCATTGAGAAACGCAATTTTCACATCCATTTGATGAATGTGCCAACCCATCTGCGTTGAGAGAGAAAGGATGGATCTTATGGAAGAATACCTTGCGACATGTGCAAAGGTCTCTTCATAATCTATCTGCTCGATCTGTGAGAAGCCTTCGGCCAAAAATTTGGCCTTGTATTCCTCCACACTCCCATCAGCATCTTTCTTTACCTTATAGATCCATTTCGAACCTACCACTAATTTATCAACCGGCCTTGGAACAATTTCCCAAGCACTGTTTTTGACAATGGAGTCATACTCCTCCACCATTGCATCAACCCAAGTGGGCTCCTACACTGCTTCCTGAAAGGAATATGGTTCAGTCACAATAAATTTGCTCATGAGAGCCATGTATCCATTAAATCAGTCAGGAGATTGCCTTTGTCTGCGCTGTGAAGTAGGGACTCCTACATTCTCTGCAACTTCAAGTCTCAGCCTATCAGTTTCCATGGTACACTTTCTACCATTTTTTATGGATGGCTCTGCATGAGTGGCTTCCTCCACTCCACAAACCTACTCTTGTAGTTGATCCACATCTAGAGACTCATCTTTGGGAACCAACAGTTCCTCCTCCTCATGCAAGTCCATCTCCCTCTTAAGAGACAACCGCATGGCTTTTCCCTCATCAAATTTCATATCTCGTCGCACAACGGTCATTCTACTATTTGGAAAATACACATGATAATTATAGGGTGTCTCTGTGTACCCCACTAAAATCCTAACTTCAACGGTCGGCTCCAGATTCTTCCTGGTGTCTTTGGTCACATGCACATAAACAGATGATCCAAAAATCTTAAAGTGTGAAACATTCAGTTCCTTACCAGTGAAATATTCTTCAGGCGTACTCATTCCAAGTACTCTATGAGGACAACGGTTCTGCACATAAACCGTAGTGTTGCATGCTTCATCTCACAAATTCATTGTTAGGCCATGATCATGCAACATCGCTCGTGCTGCACCCACGATCGTTCTGTTCTTCCCCTCCATGACCCCATTATGTTGTGGGTTATGAGGCACTATGAGTTCTCTTCGAATTCCTTTCTTGCTACAGAAATTCTTGAATTCATTAGAGATGTGTTCTCCACCATTATCGCTCCTACGAGCCTTCACTTGCTTCCCCGACTCTTTCTCCACAAATGCCTTAAACTCACAGAATTTAGAGAATGTTTGATCTTTCCTCTGCATGAAGAAGATCCAGCATTTACGAGAAAATTCATCAACAAATATTACATAGTACTTATGTTTTTTTGTTGAAGCAATCGAGAATGGTCCACAAACTTCTGTGTGAAATCTCTCAAGGATCTTCAAAGCACAGTTCTCCTTCTCATGAAAGGTGGACTTTAGATACTTCCCTATGGTGCAACCCTTGCACTAATCTAACTACGCAAGTGTTCCCATTGGAAGTCCAGTAGATATTTGTTGCATGACTTTCAAGGCTCCATGATGAAGATGGCCCAATCGTCTGTGCCATAATTCGCCCTCATTCTGGCTCACCACTTTATCTGTCTTACCCATCATGGAAGTGCAGCCATCTACCTCTAGCTTCTAGAGATTCTTAACTTGAATCCCTATCCTCTTGGCTTGAACCGTTTTTTTATGTCGCAGGAAATATTTTCCATCACTAAAAACAACGTCATAGCCTCTGTCCTCCAACATTGCGACTAAGACCAAATTTTTCTTCAAACCTGATACATGCATAAAATATTTTAATTGAAATGGTTTAGTTGACTCCCTCTGAAAGGTAATGGTACCAATCCCGGTAGCACTGTATCGTCCGTCGTCGCCCATCTCAATATGTATATGGAGATCTTTCTCCTCCAAGTCACTGAAAATTTTCTTATCTCTCGTCATGTGAAAGGAAGCGCCATTATCAAAATACTACATCGTTCCTAATGCACTTGACACAATGCATGAAATCAAGGAAAATTAAAACTAAAATTGTGAGGTAAGGGCCTGACTAGCTGCAGCTCCAGCAGCCTTCTTGTTCTTCTTCTTTTGTGGACAGTTAGTAGCAAAATTCCCATGTTTGTAACAGTGAAAACACTTCACCTTGGACATGTCCTACTTCTTGCCTTTAAACTCATATTTAGAATGGAATTTCTTCACCTTCCCCTTATTCGCCTTGGCAACCAAAGCAAAATCCTCTTCATCATCATGCTTTGATGAAGAGCCATCTCTGGTTTTCCGCCTGAACTCCTCCTGCACCAGATCCGACCACAGTCGTTCCCAATCCGGAAATTTTTGTAGTCTGTTGATAAAGTCTTCATAACTGTTCCAGCTCTTAGGAAGTCCCAAGAGAGCCAAACTCACCAAATCATCATCAAAAACTATTATTCCCACACTCCCCAGTTCATCTCGACATTGGACAAACTTTGTGAGATACTTTGGAATGGTGTCGCCCTTTTCCATCTTGACAGCAACAAAGCCCAAAGTCGGCCCCTAAGGAGAGCTGGTCTCTTTGCGTAGCTCCGTCAGCACTTTCACCTCAATTTAATCAATTCCTTGCCACGTGGTCTTCAATGATTTCTCATAATTTTATTTGTCAAATTCAAGAAATTTGAAAAATAAACATAATCAACAAACTTTTAAATTAAAATATACCTCTCAAGCTTTGTATTCCATCGCCAAACCTTATAACCAAGGTTTACCCTTCGAAACTTTATATTAATACCCGACGCTTTTTCTTAAACAACCAACATTAGGCCTCGAGCCCACATATATAATCAATGGTCCAATCAAATACATGCACCGTACCTTGGTTATCCTTCGAGTTGTTACTAAACATGATCACCGTTCAGTTGGCCTTCCTCCGGATCGACGGTATGCATCAATATCGCGCGGGGTCCAATGTCGAACGTTAACGTGCGATGGCACGCAATGAAAGTGGTTTTAGGGGTCCCGCCTTTGCCACATGTCGAACACTCAATGGAATCGCTCCGAATTTAGGAATACCACTTACTCCACGAAAGTGGTGCGATATGGGCAGTCCGGTTTAGCAAATCCACTCTCGGTTTTGGAACAGTGATTAACCAAGGTCACTTAGGGGTTGCGCTATCCTTCATATTCATTTGATTCAGGTCTCACCTCAGGATAGAGACTCTCAGTTCACAGCAAAACAAACATACTTCTCTTAGACGGGATTTCATCACCATTCAACAGAGTTTGATGACGACAGCTTCTCTACACAGACCTCGCCTGTGAGTGGGATTAATTCACAGAACTTGTCCGAACAATTCACGAGAAAACAATAACCAGAGAAATGCAGAAGTTATGCAACAACCATACTCAATGATTCCACACAAACCAGTGTTCAATCGCCTCACAATTAAACAATTTCTTCAAAAATAAGGATTCGAGACAATTCGATGGCCAAGGAGCACTGAAATTATTTAACTGGAAACAATTGTTAACACACAGAGTTTTTATTGCAAAAATCTCTCTCTCCTCCCTTTCAATACATCCGAGGAATATAATTTATATACATTACAATGTGTCTCTTCGGTTCCTCTGCGAGGACCGTTTAGTAAATCAAAATCCTAATTACAATTATTCAATTAACTGAAACAATACAGATTGGATCGAATCCAAACCTATTCGACTTCTATGGACTCTAACTAATCTAAATGAAACAGTCATCTGAGGTATTGACACCTAGCTGTTACAATTCAATGATTTTGAACCCTCCTAGCCACAACATGTGGACAAAACCTCCTACATTGTTGGCTAGTGTCTAATGCCCCTGCATCAGACTCCCGAGGGAAATTTTCTTCATGGGCTCCTATCCATGAACTCTTCCACTGATCTGCCTATCTCCTGCAAACTCCCTTCAGTCATCCAAGTGGCATCTTCCTCTAGCTTGTCCTTCCATTTGATTAAGTACTGAAAGTACTCTTGTCCTCTAGTCTTCTTGAACACTCTTTTGTCCAATATCTTCTCTGGTTGTAATGGTTGTGCTGGAGGTAGCTGCTTTTCCCACTCAATTTGTTCCTTGTCTGCTGGTATTTCTTCTTCACCATCATCTTCATACTTGTACAAATCTGCAACATTAAAAATGGCAGATATTCCAACATCAGGTGGAAATTCAATCTCATAATCATTTTCAGAAAACTTTCTAAGTATCTTGCATGGCCCAATCTTTTTGAACTTCAGTTTATTATACTTCTTCTTTGGGAATCTCTCCTTTCTCAGGTGTGCCAAAACCAGATCTCCTACTTCAAAATGAACTTCTTTTCTGCTCAAGTCTGCTCTGCCCTTGTATTTGATGTTGCTGCCTTGCAGTTGTTGTTTCATTTGTTCATGTATGGCCTGGATCTCTGAAGAAAATTATTCACCATTTGCGCTCCTCATCTTTTCCCTTCCCATATTTCTTAACTCTGATATCCCCCTGGGGTGCATTCCATAGATAATATGGAATGAGCTCTGCCCTGTGCTCCTTTTTGGTGAGTCATTATATGTATATTCCGCCTGGGGAAAAATATGATCCCACTGCTTGGGATGCTCTCCTGCAAGACTTCTCAACAAATTTCCCAGACTCCTATTCACTACCTCAGTTTTTCCATCAATCTGAGGATGATAAGCTGAGCTGAAACTCAGTTTGGTACCAAGTTTCTTCCATAGTGTCCTCCAAAAATGGCCCACAAATCTGGTGTCTCTGTCTGAAACAATACTCTTGGGCAACCCATGCAACCTAACCACTTCCTTGAAAAACAAGTTAGCAACATGGGTGGCATCACTAGTTTTATAGCACGGAATAAAATGTGCCATTTTAGAGAATCTTTCCACTACAAAAAAGACTGTATCATTCCCTCTCTGAGTCTTGGGCAATCCTAGAACAAAATCCATACTCACCATGTCCCAAGGCCTGTCTGGAATAGGCAAGGGAGTGTACAATCTTGCATTCTGGCTCCTTCCTTTGGCATGTTGACAGATTTTTCAATTCTTCACAAACTTTTCCACTTCTGTTCTCATCTTGGGCCAGTAATAAAAGTGACTCAGCTGCTCATAAGTTTTATCAGTACCAAAGTGTCCAGCAAGTCCACCACTATGCTTCTCCTTAATCAAATTTTCTCTCATGGAACATTTTGGTACACACAGTTGGTTTCTTCTGAATAGTAAGTCCTCCTGCAAGAAATAATCTAGCCACTGGCTTCTATCTGTTAGAACAGGATTACAACATGCCTCAAATGCTTCCTTAAAATCAGGATCTGTTTTATACAGTTCTTTGATAAAATCAAATCCCAAAACTTCAAAATTAGTTTCTTGAACAAGCATGTGCCTCCTGCTCAAAGCATCAGCTACTTTATTTGCTTGGCCACTTATGTGTTTCAAAAAAAAGTTAAAACCTTGGAGATACTCAACCCATTTGGCATGCTTCTGATTCAACTTGGGCTGCTGTACAATATACTACAAAGCATGATTATCATAATATAATACAAATTCTTTGGACATCAAATAATGTCTCCACTTTTTCAATGCCTGAACAATTGCATAGAATTCCTTCTCATAAGATGAATACTTCCTTCTGGTGTCATTCAGTTTTTCACTGAAATAGGCTACAGGCCTATCATCCTGACTCAACACAGCTCCAATGGCCTCTCCACTGGCATCACACTTCACTTGAAATGGTTTAGTAAAATCAGGCAGAATCAAAACAGGCTTCGTAGTTATCTTTTGCTTCAAAAGTTTAAAGTTTCTTTCTACTTCAGCAATCCACTTAAATGGTTGTTTTCTCTTCTTTATTGTCTCAATGATGGGTGCATTAATCTTACTGAAGTTTCTTATAAAATTTCTGTAAAAACTGGCAAGTCCATGGAAGCTCCTTACCTCAAAAACATTTCTGGGTGAAGGCCACTCCACAATTGCCTTAACCTTCTCTGGGTCCATCTTCAACCCTTCTGCAGAAACAACAAAGCCAAAATACACCAACTCTTCCTTCATGAATGAGCATTTCTTCAATTTTATCATTAGTTTCTCCTGGTGCAGCTTCTTCAAGACATAATTAAGATGCCTTAAATGTTCTTCTTTAGTTTTGCTGAAAACTAATATATCATCCAGATACACTATCACAAATTTACCAATGAATTATTTCAACACTTCATTCATAAGTCTCATAAAAGTGCTAGGTGCATTTGACAACCCAAAAGGCATTACCATCCATTCATACAGTCCTTCATTCATTTTAAAGGCAGTTTTCCACTCATCACCCTCTCTTATTCTGATCTGATGATATCCAATTTTTAAATCTATCTTTGAAAAATACTTAGCACCACTCAAACAATCCATTAAATCCTCAATTATGGGCAAAGGGAATCTGTACATGATTGTTATCTTATTGATTTCTCTGGAATCAGTACACATCCTCCAGCCTCCATCTTTCTTTGGGCTCAATACTGCTGGTACTGCACATGGACTCAAACTTTCTCTGATCAGTCCCTTGTCCACCAATTCCTGTACTTGTCTCCCGATTTCCTCATTTTCTGTGGGAGTCATTCTGTAGGCTACCTTATTTGGCAGATTTGAACCAAGGATAAAATCTATTTGATTGCTGATCATCCTCACAAGTGGCAACTCATCAGGTAAATCATCCACAACAATGTCACAATAATTGTCTAACATCTCTTGGATTTATATTGGAAAATCAGTAATCTTTGTAGAAGTAAGAACTACTTTAGGTTTGTAAATTAAAGCAAAACTTACCTCTTCTTCTTCTATCTGCTGCAGATATTCCTTCCCGCTCAGCAACAAGGTCTTTGGATCAATCACTCTGTTGGATGGCTCTCCTTCTTCCATGGGTATCAATGTATGATGTATCCCATCCTTGAAGAACTTGTAAGTGTTATTCTTGCCATCATGCACCGTTGATCTGTCGAACTGCCAAGGTCTACCCAGCATTATATGACACACATCCATGGGCATTACATCACACAATACCTTATCTTTGTATTTTCCCATTTGCATCTCTATCTCACACTATTATTTTACAACCAGCTGGTGCCCTTTATGCAGCCAGGACACCCTGTAGGGAGTTGGATGCTTCCTTGTCTTCAGCTTCAACTTTTCTATTACCTCAGTGGAAACCAGATTGTCTGTACTACCACTATCAATGACTAGCTGGCAGAACTTCCCTTGGACTTTTCATATACTCCTAAACAAAGTCTTCCTTTGTGTAGGTTCAGTGATCTCTTTGGTTTGCTTCAATAGGACCTTATTAACCACCAAGGACTCTCCCCTCTCTGGTAGAATTTCTTCTTCAATTTCTGCCTCTTCTCCAGCCTGGGCAACAATATCGTTTCTTGGACCAGCACCCACATTCTCTAGACACTCATAGTGCTTATGTCCCAATTCCCGACATCTATAGCACCTCAATTCTCTACCTCTGCCTCTATCTCTGCCTCCTCTTCTTCTTCCTATGTAAGAACCCCTTCTGCCCCTTACATCATCCTCTGTAGATGCATTCTGAGGTGAGCTATGGTTAGATCCATCCTTGGGTGTAGTAGACTTTCCTCTACCACCCTGACTTCCCTTTCCACGGAAAGTACCTCTCCCTTTGGCAGACTGCTTCCTCACGAGTTTCTCCTATGCTTTCAAGGCCATATGATAGGCCTCTTCAACTGTCTTAGGAGACATAAGACAAATCTCATCTTGGATCTCCAGCTTGAGAAAATTCACATATCTGGAAGTCTTCTTTGGTGTGTCTTGAAATTTCCCAGCTCTTATGCTTACTCTATAGAATTCCTCTGTGTATTCTTTTACTGTTAGCAAAATCTGTCTTAGGTTCCGCATTTGCCTAAACAATGTCAGCTGATAATCACTAGGCAAGAATTTACCTTTTAACTTAGCCATCATTCTGGTCCAGCTCTTGATAGGTTGCTTTCCAACTCTCCTTCTTTCTGCTTGCACTCCATCCCACAAAAGTGCAGCATGTCCCTTTAGCTTTGTCACTGCAAACTTGACCTTCTTATCTTCGCTCATTTCTTCATAGTCGAAGCACTTGTTCATTTCATTAATCCAATCCACCAGATCTTCTGGATTCATTCCTCCTACAAAACTCGACACTTCAATCCTGGGCTTAAATACAGACCCATAACAGTTCTGAGGAGTCTAATGTCAGGAGGAATCTCATCATTTTCTTCGGCTTCTTCTAACTCAGGTTCATAGATGTCTTCAGGATCTCTGGGCTGTCTTCGCTCCATGGCATCCATTCTGGCCTCGAACCTCTGCAAAATTCCCAACACTTCTGCATTGGTAACGGGTCTGCCTCTCCTCCTGTCAACACCTCTACCAACTCGGATTGCCATGTTAATCTCTACAAAAACAACTTGAAAATGCTATGATACCACAAATGATAGCAACAAAAGTGAAATTCGGCCCCTAAGGAGAGCTGGTCTGCTAATGTAGCTCTGTCAACATTTTCACCTCAATTGACTCAATTCCTCACCACGTGGTCTTCCACGACTTCTCGTAATTTTATTTGTCAAATTCGAGAAATTTGACAAATAAACATAATCAACAACTTTGAAATTAAATTATATCTCTCAAGCTTTGTATTCCACCACCAAACCTTATAACCAAGGTTTAACCCTTCGAGACTTTATATTAATACCCGACGCTTTTTCTTAAACAAACAACCTCAGGCCTCGGGCCCACATATATAATCAATGGTCCAATCAAATACACGCACCGTAGCTTGGTTATCCTTCGAGCTATTACTAAACGCGATCACCATTCATTTGGCCTTCCTCCAGATCGATGGTATGCTTCAATATCGCATGGGCTCTGATGTCGAACGTTAATGTGTGATGGCGTGAAATGAAAGTGGTTTTAGGGGTCCCATCTTTGCCACGTGTCGAACACTCAATGGAATCGCTCCGAATTTAGCAATACCGCTTACTCTGCAAAAGCAGTGCGATATGGGCAATCCAGTTTAGCAAATCCACTTGAAGTTTTGGAACAACGATTAACCAAGGTTACTTCGGGGTTGCGCTATCCTTCTTATTCATTTAATTCAGGTCTAACCTCGGGACAGAGATTCTCAGTTCACAGCAAAACAAACATACTTCTCTTTAGGCGGGATTTCACCACCATTAAACAGAGTTCGATGACGACGACTTCTCTACACAGACCTCGCCTGCGAGTGGGACTAATTCACAGAACTTTTTCGAACAGTTCACGGGAAAAAAATAACTAGAGAAATGTAAAAGTTATGCAAAAACCATACTCAACGATTCCACATAGACCAGTGTTCAATCGCCTCACAATTAAACAATTTCTTCACAAATAAGGATTCGAGACAATTCGATGGCCAATGAGCACTAAAATTATTTAACTGAAAACAATTGTTAACACACAGAGTTTTTATTGCAAAAATCTCTCTCCCAATACATCCGAGGAATACAATTTATATACATTACAATGTGTCTCTTTGGTTCCTCTGTGAGGACCGTTTAGTAAATCAAAAGCCTAATTACAATTATTCAATTAACTGAAACAAGACAGATGAATTGAATCCAAACCTATTCGACTTCTATGGACTCTAACTAATCTAAATGAAACAGTCAGCTAAGGTATTGACACCTAGCTGTTACAATTCAATGATTTTTAACCCTCCTAGCCACAACATGTGGACAAAACCTCCTACATTGCTGGCTAGTGTCTAATGCCCCTGCATCACATCTTGATCTTCCTGAGTTTATCTTTGAGCACCAATTTCCTTTGGCCACTGTTGTTTTGGAATAGATCCATCAAAGCCTTCAACATAGCATATGGTGTGGATTTCCCATGGAGGCTTGAGACAATGTGGTCTCGTACTCCCTCCAATAGGATTTTCCTCACCTTTGCCACTTTCTTTTTCCATGCATCAAGATTGGAAGCATCTTCTTTTAGGAAAATATTTTTCAATGAATTCCTTCAAGCCATTGTCTTCAAGTACCACCTCCATCCTGTCCTTCCAAGCAATGTAGTTTGAGCTACCCTTGAGTGCATACTCTAACCTCAAGCCATGGAAATCCTTTTCGATCTTTATATAGCTATAGCACCAAGAAATTATTTCTGCAAATTTGAATTCTATCCACCAACAAACTCAGCTCCTGCTTCACTTCTGCAATTCCATGTGCTCCGATACCATGTATAAATTATACAATATGCTTGTATATCTTGGATTCACCCGATCTAAAAATATGCTAAAGTTAAATACTGAATCTCTTCTACAAATATTTGTGGAATTAAAAACAAAATCGCCAATTACAATATCATGAAGAAATATCAGTCACACACAATATAGATAATTTCCCGGGGAAAGCTTACAACTAAAAACCCCACTATATTCTATATTTGTATATTATATCATGGATCATGAAATAATTACATACAAAACTCCAATCATAAGAGCTCTCAGTACATTAGCTAATTGTCTCACACTGTCATACAAAAATTGGCAAATCACTTGCTCAATTTACTATCTCCATATAGCCTGCCTCCACTGCGCAATCCCTGCTGATAGAAATCCATGAATGAATGAAATCTTGCCTGCCTTGACTGCACAATCCTCATGGGCACATCCAGTGTGTGTGGTTTCATGTGTGCAACTGAATATTGTCACAACTGATAGTAAAATTCACTTTCACCTAGAACTCAACTGGGTCTCCACTGGCTCTAGCATGCATGCAGTTAATAATAGTAAATCTTCAGTTTCATGTGAGACCACTGATTGTGAATTAATTAATAATTAATTCACTTGATCTTTCACTAGTTTATATTCAGCTACAAGTAGCACAACTGAGTTTAACTCACTTAACTGAGTTAAACTACTTTACAACTTGCACAACTACACTTCCAACTCTATTACAACTCGAATCACTAAGTTACAACTCAAGTCAACCAGCATGTCCCACCAACCAACCACTCAAATCGAAATTCACTTAGCTAATTGATTTTCCACTTCAGTTAACTATTTCCAAGTGCTCATTGAGAATATATTGTATTTTATTGTCCATCTAAATTAAGGGATAATAATGATAGACATGCATCTATAAATAGACATGCATTCTATAAATAGATTATGCACATACATCTATAGATAGACATACACCTAAAAATAGCCCGAGGCCCCATCCTAGTGTAGGTGCTTAATTTTCACTAGGATATTCTTCTTGAATCTCAACAAAAATAACATTATAATTTAAAGGGCCTTTATCACAAAAATGGACGCCTTTCAAACTACTCAGTGTAGTTCATCATCAGGAAAATAATGATTGTGTTCATCCAAATACCTATATATATATATATATATATATATATATATACACACACACACACAGAAATATATATATATATATATATATATATTGCTGAGATGGACGACGGTCAAACAAAACCAGAAAAATGAACATTAAGAAAATAATAAATATATATCATAAAATAATAATAAACCTAGATAATATAATAATTATTTAAATAGAATCAAAGGTAAAAACAATTAGACCAACCAATGAACGTAAGTGAACAATAAAAATAATTTAAAATATTAAACAAATGGAAATCTAAACCAACAAATAAAAAAACTAACAAAATTTTTACATATTTTAATTAAATATTAATCTAACACCAAAAAAAACAAGGTTTAAGTAAAATAATGTAAAATTTAGATAGAAACAATATTTTATTTAACAAACCATAATACAAGGGTGAAAACAAAAAAGTGATTTTCCAGGAATATTTTTTGATGTAACAAGAAACTTCTATTAATTCATCAAAAAATTATAACATATTTACTTGAATATCATTGTTCTTCGAGCCTCACTCCTACCGGATTTATTGGCCAAAAGAGGGACACAAAAATTGGGTACAAAAATCCAAAATTTAATAAGAACCCAGAAAACCAAGAAGACTCCAAGGATGATAATGTAAACCAAAACCATCAATGGTCAGGAGAAAACTCTAGAGCGGGATTTTCCCCTGGTAGCTCAGGGGGTCTAGACTCTCCATGGACGTGAAATTCGAAGTGAGTGAGATGTCCCTCAATATCCTCTGGCCTCTCATTAATTCCCCTTTGGCCTCGTCTAAGAGAAGCTAAGTGATCTTGCATGTTCCACTGGTTGTGTTGTAGATTGTTCATAAAAGAAATTACCTCATTCTGGACATCATGCCATTACTTCCCAAGATCCTCCAAAAGCGTAGTAACATTTCAAAGATGAACATCAAAAGAGTCCAAAGAGGGAGGAGCATCCACATGCCTTAGCGAGGGAATGTTTTCATGAACCACCTCACCCTCGAATGTTTCCGTTGCACCACCGTCAACCATTTCCCTCGTTGGTACTCCATGAGTCACTCTCTCACCTCATGGCCCTATCCCCCACCTTACTTGACCCTATTGACGAAACATCACCACATTATCACAGGCCGAAGAGCCCAGTTTTTGGACTTATGTCGCACACAATATGACAACACCCCTATCAGACCCAAAGTATAACAAACTTATTACCACTTGAATCACACAATCCCTGACCAAAGCCCAATAATCTTCCTTGCCAAATTTTACTTGATGCTCCCCATCAACATCCCTCCAGGCTACGAAAATCCTGTTGAGATTCAACAAGATGATCCTAGTGAAAATTAAGCACCTACACTAGGATGGAGCCTCAGGCTATTTTTAGGTGGAAGTATATTTTTAGAATGGATGAGAAAATTCTATTTATAGATGATGTCTATTTATAGATGGTGAGAAAATTATATTTATAGATGATGTTCTATTTTTATATGTATGTGTGAGTTCTATTTATAGATCGCATGTCTATTTATAGATGCATGTCGACTATTATTATCCCTTAATAATATTTGGACAATAAATATTAATCTAGTCCCATGGAGCACTTGGAATCAGTTAACTAAAGTGGAAAACCAATTAGCTGAAGTAAATTTGAGTTCAAAGGTTTGTTGGTGGGAGATGCAAGTGGACTTAGTTGTAATTGAGTGATTCGAAGTTGTAACAGAGTTGGATGTGTAGCTATGTGAGTTGTAAAGTAGTTTAACTCAGTGAAGTGAGTTAAACTCAGTTGTGATAGTTGTAACTGAAGATACACTACTGAGAGATCAATGAATTAAATATTAAATTAATTCACATGGAGTGATCTCACATGCAACTGAATATTTACTACTATGAACTACATGCATGTCAGATCCAGTGGAGACCCATCTGAGATGTAGGTGAAAGGGACAATTGATTATCAATTGTACTATATTTGGTTACACTCTAGCAAGCCAAAAACACATTGGATATGCTCATGAGGATTTCGTAGTCAAGGAGGGCATGATTGCATCGAATTTGTCTTTGTAATCATCTTGGATTGTGTAGTGGAGGCACGCTATTGTCAGGCAAAAATTTGGCTAAGGCATTTTCCAATTTGTGCAAGATAGTGTGAGACGATTGTATATTGCACTGATAGCTCTTGGATTAGAGTTTTGTATGAGATTTTTTCATGATCCATGATATATACATAATATATGATATTGGGGCTTTTAGATTTATGCTTTCCCGGTAAAAAAATCTGTGTTATGTGTGATTGATCTTTCTTCTTGATATTGCAATTGGCGATCGTGTTTTAAATTTCCGCAAGAATTTTTGTAGAAGTGATTCTGTATTTAACAATGGCATATAATTGTTAGATTAGGAGAATCCAAGATATACATGCATGTTGTATAATTTCTACATGGTATCGAAGCACGGAAGATTGTAATTTTGAAGCAGAAGTTGAGTTTGTTGGTGGAAACAATTTGAATTTGTTGCAAGAATTTCTTGGTGCGACAGTTGAGTAAACATCGAAATGGCTTTCAATGACTTTCGGCTAGAGTATGCACTCGAGGGTTGCTCGAACTACATTTCCTAGAAGGACAGGATTGAGGCAGTTCTCAAAGATAATGGCTTGAAGTAATTCATCGACAGTGATGTTCCTAAGCCCACTTCAATAGATGTTGCATTACTTGATGCATGGAAAAAGAAAGTAGAGAAGGCAAGAAGGATTCTGTTGGAAGGTGTACGAGACCACATTGTCTCAAGCCTTCATGGGAAAGCCACTCCATATGCTATGTGGAAGGCTTTAACGGATCTTTTCCAAAGCAGCAATGACCATATGAAATTGGCACTAAAGGATAAACTCCAAAAGATCAAGATGGAAAAGGGCGACAACATTCCAAAGTATCTCACAAAGTTTGTCAAATGTCGGGATGAACTGGGGAGTGTGGGAATCACTATTGTTGATGATGATTTGGTGAGCTTGGATCTCTTGGGACTTCCTAGGAGTTGGCACAGTTATGAAGAATCTGTCAACGGACAAGAAAAACTTCCAGATTGGGAATGACTGTGGTCGGATCTAGTATAGGGGGAGTTCAGGCAAAACACTAGAGATGGATCTTCATCAAAGCATGATGATGAAGAGGATTGTGCTTTGGCTGCCAAGGCAAGGAAAGGGAAGGGGAAGAAATTCCATTCAAAATCTGAGTCTAGAGGCAAGAAGCTAGATTTATCCAAGGTGAGGTGTTTTCACTATCATGAACATGGGCATCTCGCCACTAACTGGCCACAGAAGAAGAAGAACAAGAAGGTTGATGAAGTTGCAGATGGTGAGGCCCTTGCCTCGCAATTTGAACTTGATTTCTCTTTGATCGCATGCATGGTTTCAAGTGCATTGGGATCGGTGTGGTATCTTGATAGTGGCACTTCCTTCCACATGACAGTAGATAAGGATATTTTCAGTGACTTGGAGGAGAAATATCTCCAAATGCATATAGAGATGGGCGATGATGGAAGATACAGTGCCACCAGCATTGGTACCATTACCTTTGAGAGGGAGTCAGGTAAACCATTTCAATTGAAATATGTTATGCATGTTCCAGGTCTGAAGAAAAACTTGGTCTCAGTCACGATGTTGGAGGACAGAGGCTATGACGTTGTTTTCATCAATGGAAAATCTTTCCTGTGAGATAAAACAATGGGTCAAGATAAGAGGATAGGGATTCGAGTTAAGAATCTCTACAAGATGGAGGTAGGTGGTTGCGTTGCCATGATGGGCAAGGCGGAAAAGTGGTGAGTCGAGATGAGGGTGAATTATGGCACAGGCGATTGGGTCATCTTCATCATGGAGCCTTGAAAGTCATGCAGCAAATATCTAGTAGACTTCCAATGGGAACATTTTCTCAATTAGATTAGTGCAAGGGTTGCACAATGGGGAAGTATGTAAAGTCCACCTTTCATGAAAAGGAGAACCGTGCTTCAATGATCCTAGAGAGAGTTCACACAGACGTGTGTGGACCATTCTTGGTTGCTTCAACAGAAAAACATAGGTATTATGTTATTTTTGTTGATGACTTTTCTCTTAAATGTTGGATCTTATTCATGCAGAATAAGGATCAAACATTCTCAAAGTTATGTGAGTTTAAGGAATTGGTAGAGAAAGAGTCAGGGAAGCAAGTGAAAGCTCTGAGGAGCGATAATGGTGGAGAATACATCTCTAATGAATTCAAATACTTCTGTAGCAAAGAATGAATTCGAAGAGAACTCATAGCGCCTCATAATCCACAACAAAATGGGGTCGCGGAGAGGAAGAACAGAACGATCGTGGGTGCAACATGAGAAATGCTGCATGATCAGGGCCTACCAATGCATTTGTGTGCGGAAGCATGCAACACTGTATTTTATGTGCAAAACCATTGTCCTCATTGAGTACTTGGCATGAGTACACCTGAAGAATATTTCACTTGTAAGAAACCGGATGTTCTCACTTTAATATTTTTGGCTCATTTGTTTATGTGAATGTGACCAAGAATGCCAAAAAGAAGCTAGAGCCAACTGCTGAAGTTGGGATATTTGTGGGGTACACAGAAACACCCCATAATTATCGTGAGTATATTCCTAATAGTAAGATTATTGTTATGCGCTGGGATATAAAATTCGATGAGGGGAAAGCCATGCGGTTGTCGCTTGAGAGGGAGTTGGACTTGCATGCAGAGGAGGAATTGTTGGTTCCAAAATATGAGTATATAAATGTGGATCAACCATAGGAAGAGGTTCATGGAGTGGAGGAGTCCACTCACGTAGAGCCAAACATCAGAACTATTAGAAGGCATACCATAGAATCTGAAAGGTTGAGACTTGATGCTACGCAGAATGTAGGAGTCCCTACTTCACAGCGCAGAAAAAGATAGTCTCCTAACCGATTCACTGGATACATGGCTCTCATGAGTGAATGAATTATGACTAAGCCATCTTTGTTTCAGGAAGCAGTGCCCACATGGGTAGATTCAATGGTGGAGGAGTATGACTCCATTGTCAGAAATAGTGCTTGGGAAATTGTTCCAAGGTCGGTTGATAAATCAATGGTAGGTTCAAGATGGATCTACAAGGTAAAGCAAGTTGATGATGGGAGTGTTGATAAATACAAGGCCAGATTTGTTTCTCGGGGCTTCTCACACATTGAGGGGATTGATTATGAAGAAACATTTGCACCTATCGCATGATATTCTTCCATAAGTACCATCCTTTCTCTCTCAGCGCAGATCGGTTGGCACATTCATCAGATGGATGTGAAGATTGTGTTTCTAAATGGGATCATTGAGGAAGAAGTGTACATTGAGAAGCCTAGAGGATTTGAGATCTTCAGCAACGAGTCACATGTGTGCAGACTCAAAATAGTGTTGTATGGTCTGAAGCAAGCACCCCATGCTTGGTACACTTAGATAGACAGCTATTTCACCGGACTTGGCTTCACTAAGAGTGAGGAGGATGCAAACCTATACCAAATTGTGGTGGAGGGTAAGATTTTAATCATTTTTCTTTATGTTGATGATTTAATATTGACTATTGATGATCAGATGATACACTCATGCAAGGAGAAACTTGCAAAGGAGTTCGAGATGAAGGATATGGGCCTCCTTCATTATTTCCTTGGATTGGAAATATAAGGCCGAGACAGGAAATTTAAAGTCTCAAGGCAAGTATGCAAGGGAGATACTGGTTAAGTTTCACATTTATGGATGCAAACCCATGGATACTCCTCTTCCAGGAAACTGGACGAAAGAGGATGCTACATCTAGAGAGGTAGTGGATGCTACTGTCTATCAACAGTTAGTGGGTTTGCTAATGTATTTAGTGAATACAAGACCAGACATATGCTATGTGGTGAACCAGCTTAGTAAAGTGATGGTTAAGCCTACCAAGCTCTTTTGGAAGGCGAGCAAGCATGTCCTAAGATACCTGAAGGGAACATCTAAGTATGGCTTGTGGTACAGACAGATGGATGAGGTGAAGTTGCATGGCTTCACGGATGCAGATTGGGTGGGAAACCCAACGAACAGAAAGAGCACATCAGGAGGGTTCTTCAGTATCGGATCTATATTTGTTTCTTGGTACAGTAGGAAACAGAGATCTGTGGCACTCAATTCAACAGAAGCGGAATACATGGCAGCAATTCAAGCTGGATGTGAGGCTATCTGGATGAGAAATATCCTCGTTGGTTTGTTTGGTTCTCATTTAGTTCCTACATTGATTCATTGTGATAATCAGAGTTGCATTAAACTCTCGATTAATCCTGTGTTCCATGATATATCTAAGCACATAGATATCTGGTATATCAAATATTGTGTGCAACAAAAGATCATGTTGCTTCAGTACATTCCTATGAAGGATCAGGATGTAGATATTATGACGAAGGAGCTCACCAGGAGCAAATTCGAATACCATAGAGATAGGATCGGGGTGAAGGATAAACCCTTTCTTGTTGAGAGGGAGTGTTGAGATTCAACAAGATGATAATCCTAGTGAAAATTAAGCACCTACACTAGGTGGGGCCGACAAGCTATTTTTAGGTGTATGTCTATTTTTAGAATGGTGAGAAAATTCTATTTATAGCGGGAGTCTATTTTTAGAATGTTGAGAAAATTCTATTTATAGATGAGGTTCTATTTTTAGATGCATGTTCGAAGTCTATTTATAGATCGCATGTATAAATATAGAATGCATGTCGATTATTATTATCTCTTAATAATAATTGGACAATAAATATTAATCTATTCTCTTGAAGCACTTGATTTCAATTAACTAAAATGGAAAACCAGTTAGCTGAAGGAATTTTGAGTTCTAAGGTTGGTTGGTGAGACATGAAAGTGCACTTAGTTGTAACTGAGTGACTTGAAGTTGTAACAGAGTTGGATGTGTATTTATGTCAGTTTTAAAGTAGTTTAACTCATTTAAGTGAGTTAAAATCGGTTGCGCTAGTTGTAACTGAACATACACTAGTGAGAGATTAGTGAATTAAATATTAAATTAATTCACATGGAGTGATCTCACATGCAGCTGAAGATTTAACACTGTTAACAACATGCATGTCAAATTGCTTCTCCGCCAACCTTACGATATTGGGATATTTTGAAATCACAAATTGCAGTTTCTATTGGTTTTCTTTAAGACTTACCACTCCAACGTCAATTGCGATAACTCTGCCGCATCGCACATCGCATCGTTTTCCTTTTTCTTTTAAGACTTACTGCTCCCTATGCCGATTTCGATATTTTCATCACACTCTGCCGTTGGTCCCACCACCACATCACCCATCGCACTTCACACTTCGCAAAATTTTCCTGAACAACACTTCCACTATCCCTCCAACTTTGCGATATTGCGATTGCGATATTGCATTTCGCACTTCGCAGTTTTTATCTAGTTGCATTTCGCACTTCGCAAATCAAAATTTTTATTTTTCCTTTAACACTTACCGCTCTTGTCTTCTAATTGCGATATCACCCCATAATCCACCACCGGTCCCACTGCCACGTCATTCTCCGCATCGCACATCACAAATCACACTTTTTATTTTGTTCCTGTTAACCTTTACCACTCCAAACGCTGAATTCGATTACCCTCCATCGCAATTCTGCCATCGCACTTTTTAAATCATTCCGCTCTAAATCCTTTTTGTTCCATAATAAAGCTTTAATAAGGTTTAAACCTACTCTTTCCACTTCTAAGCCTGATTTCATGTGTTTATCCCTCCATTAGCACCTTTACCCCTTTCTTCTCCAAGCTGCAAATCAACACTTTTTCAATTAGAATTAAGTCCTGGATAGCTTAGATGCATGGATAGAAGCATGGTAGATAGAGCATAAGATAAGTAGGGTGTGTTTAGCCAATTGGCCAAGTTTAGTTTGGTTTAAATTAGTTTCCTTTCAGCAATTTATTTTAGTTTCCTTCCTGTCATTTCTTTTCAGAAATTTAATTTACTTTATTTCTATCATTTCCTTTCTGCACATTAAATTAGTTTTATTTCCGTCATTTCCTTTCTGAAAATTAAGTTATTTTCCTTTCTGTCATTTCCTTCCATCAATTTACTTTTCAGTTTTGATCATAGTTTAAGAAATAGCACCCTTTCGTAAAGCAGAAGAGGATGACATGAATAGAATGCGTCTGTTGTGTATATAGCACTGTCACCTCCAAGTTTGTATGAACCCCGGTTTGATAAATTAAAGTAGGGCAACCCCTCGGAGCTGTAACAGTCTTGTTGAAATACCAAGGCACACCATTTTTTGGCGTCGTTACCGGGGAGGTGTCTAGTAGATATTTTTATTTTGTTTTAACATTCTTTTCTATTTTCCTTTATTTCCGTGTCATTTCATAAGTATTGAAAAAATACAAAAATATATGACTTTCATGCCTCGTAGGAGTAGGAATACTCAAAGAAAAATCTTACCTAAAACCCCCACATCACCTCCTAGCCACCCTTCACTCTTCTTCAGTGGCAGTGAGATTGAACCCCCTATAGGAGAGCCTTCTGAATACTCTGAGGAACCTATTGGGGAAGAAGAAGAAGACCTTGTTTCAACTAAGGGACCTGCTTCACCTATCTTAACCATGGCTGAGATCCAGAGAGCCTTTCCCATAAGAGAGGGAGATGGGGAAACTAAGATGAAAAACATTAGCTCCTCAGCTCTTCCACACTTTCATGGACTTACCTATGAGGACCCTGACACATTTATGTTTGAATTTTTTGTTGTTTTTAGTACTTATGACTACACCTCTGATGATCAAAAGTTGAAGCTATTCCCATCCACCCTTAAGGATGCAGCCTTGCGTTGGTTCATGGGTTTGCCTAGGGATAACATCACTACTTGGGCACAAATGTAAGAGACCTTCAACAAAAAATATAGAGACTTTTGTAGGTACAAGGAATTAAGGATGAAATATTTAGGATGACTCTAGGACCTGATGAATCCCTAGACGACTATGAAGAGAGGTTTCAATTAAACTACAAGAGAGCCAACTGTACTATTGATCCTGCATCACTTAATCTTGTACTTCTTCAAGGGATCAGTGAAGAGATGATAGAAACCTTGAATATGCTATCAGGAGGAGATATCTACCAACTGCCTTATGAAACAATCAAAACTGTCTTTTGGAACCATTCTAGGGCATTTAAGAAGAAGGGCAGAGCTAGCCAAAACACATCCAATTCCCCTTCCTCTTCCACTTTCATAAAACATGAGATTGGAAACATGCTAGAGGACTTCAAGAGTGACATGTTTCACACCTTTTCTTTGCAAATGGATACAATGCAGGTCAAAAGGAAGCAAGAAGAAGTAGAGATATTCCTCGCCATATTTTGTCTTAGATGTACCGAGAAGCACCTAAGAAATGAATTTTCACTGAATTTCATAAAGGTTTTCTTAGTTTTTGAGGAGAATAATGCCACAGAAAAGTGTCCCTGCTTACCTGGACTTAAATTTGTATATCAAGGTGGGGAAGCAATGCTAGATCAACTCTGTTTCATGAACCAGAGAAGGCCTCAAGGCTCTCGGTCATATCAACAAGGTATGCAAGGTGCACCTTACTCTTACTATCACAACAATCAGAGTGTACCCATGCAACCCTGGTACACCAAGACTCCTCCATACTTGTCTACACCTCCTACTTGGCCTTACAACCCTTCATATCATCCTTAGCCAATAAACCAACCATTTTAGCAGTATGTTCGACAACAACCTTAGTGGAACAATCCATCCCAAGGGTGGAGGCCTCAAAAAAATCAACCACCTGTTCTAATGCCTCCACCTCAACCTCAACCTCACCTTATTCATGTTGGCTACTGATACCTGCACAACCCAATCCGAACCCGAACAACAGACAGGCACAGCAGGCTCCCAGTGGAGAAACATCCTATCCAGCTTGTTTTGTGGAGATACAGGAGGTTAATCTCAAGACAGGAAGAGTACTCCCAAACAACCATCCTCCATCTCCATCTGTAGAGGTTGAGAAGGAAAAGGAAGAAGGTAACACTCAGATCCAACAACCTCCTTTTCCTAAGCACTTGATCCACCCTAGCCAGCACACCCCACAGGAGACTGAACTCCTGGGAGAATTGGAAAATTTTTGTATAAATATAGCACTTCTCCATGACATTAAGGATGTCCCTATATTTAATAGTCTCATCAAAGAAAAGTGCTTCAAGAAATCTGGAAGAAGGAAGAGAGATACCCCCACCATCAATGTGGTAGGACAACTTTTTGACCTAATGTTGGGGAAGGTGATATTTCCAAAGTACTTGGACCCTGGTAGTCCAGTTGTTGATGTGCATATAGATGGTTTCATAGTCCCCAACACTCTGATTGATCTAGGGGCTTCCATCAATATCATGACCAAGGAAACTATATTGAAACTTAATCTCCAAGGGACTTTGAGGAAAACCACAATAGTTCTGCAACTTGCAGATCGATCCACAGTAACTCTGGAAGGAAATGTTTAGGATGTTATGGTTACCATTAACTCTTGGGAGTATCCTACATATTTCCTCATCTTGCAACCAAAAACAAATTTTAATGGTTATCCCCTCATCTTAGGGAGACCTTGGTTAGCCACTGCAGACGCTTATATTAGTTGTCAGGCTAGAAAAATGACTATAAAAAATGGGCCTTTGTCTAAACAAATAGTGTTATATCCTCCAGCCCAGCCTTCAATTGATCATGATATCCCTATATGGTTGGAAGATGAAGAAGATGAGTTATATAACACTGCCCCTATGTGTACCATATATTTTATTCTTAGAGGGGGGCAACTTGATGAAGATGAACTCATCGACCATGTCATTCAAAACCAGTTCTCCACTAACATTCCTCTCGAAACCTTAGTCAAAGAGTATGAAATCCAACCTTGGACGGAAGTGAACTCGGTTGAGCCAACCTCTGAATCCACCAAGGCTATTGAGTTTGGCCCGTACAGATCTTTGAAAGTCAACCCAAACCTATCAAATGAAGAAGAGAAGTAGATATGCCAGCTTCTGAAAGAGAATATTGATGCATTTTCTTGGGATAACAAGGACATGAAAGGGGTGCATCCTTCAGTGTGAAAACATCATATTTACATCAAAAAAGAATGCAAGCCTGTAGGAAAACCCCAAATAAGGATGAACCCGGCTCTGAAGGACATAATCAAAGAAGAGATACAGAAACTATTGGATGCGGGGTTCATATATCATATATCCGACAGTGAGTGGGTATCTCCTCTTGTCCTAGTCCCAAAGAAGAATGGGAAGTGGCGAATTGTTGTTGACTATCGAGAACTTAACAAAGCAACCAAGAAAGACCATTTCCCTTTTCCCTTTATAGACCAAGTCATGGATGGCCTTGCGGGGAAGAAGTTATTTTCCTTGTTAGATGGGTTCAGTGGGTACAATCAGATTCAAATTAGCCCTAAAGACCAAGATAAGACTACTTTCACCTGCCCTTGCATACCTTTGCTTATAGAGTCCTACCCTTTGGGTTGCACAATGCCCCAACTACCTTCCAAAGAGATTTCCTGAGCATCTTTTTTGAGTTATTCCATGACTCTGTCGAAATCTACATGGATGATTTCACACCATATGGGGATGACTTCCAGGAATCTCTCTCCAATTTGGGTACAGTACTAAGAATGTGCACTGAGATGCATCTCTCCTTGACCCAGAAAAGTGTGAATTCCTGAAGAAAGCAGGATTTGTATTAGGACACTCCATATCCCAAGCAGGAATACAGGTAGACTTGAAAAAAATCACTATCATCATAAGGGTACCTACTCCTCAAAATAAGAAAGATGTCAGGAATTTATTAGGCTTAGCTGGTTACTATAGAAGGTTCATCAAAGATTTTAGCAAGATGGATTCGCCATTATTTGGGTTACTGGCCAAATATTTTGAGTTTATTTGGTTTGGCCCTTGTCAAGAGGCTTTTGAGCTCATTTAGGAAAAGTTGACTACTCCCCCCATCCTCCGAGGTCCAAATTGGACTCTGCCTTTCCACATCCACACCGATGCATCCAAAAAAGCTGTAGGGGCAGCATTAGGACAATTAGAGGACAAAATCCCTTATGCCATTTATTTCATCAGCAAGAACTTGTCCAAGTCCAAACTGAATTATACTATTACTGAGAAGGAGATATTAGCCATTGTCCATGCTTTGAAAAAATTCAGCCATTATGTAACTGGATATCAGAACTTTGTTCACACTGACCATGCAGCCATCAAGTATTTAATGAAAAAACTGGATGTTAATGCTAGGTTAATTAGATGGTTGCTACTTTTGCATCAATTTGATTTTACTATTTTTGATAAACCTGGAAAGGAGAATGTTGTTGCAGATTTTTTTGTCCAGGTTAGCTCTCCCTACAGGTGAAGAAGGAATGGTGGATGACTAGTTGCCATATGAGCATCTCTTTGCTATATTAGCACTCTCACCATGGTTTTTTGATATAGCCAACTAATTGGTTGTTGGGAGACTCCCTCCTAATCTTTCATTTAGGGAGAGGAGCAGAATCATCAGAAAAAGCACCCCTTTGATCCAGGTGGATATTGGTGGTCACCTGCCTATTCCACTTGGGGCCCCACCATTGTCTCTTTCAGTCTTTCTGTTTTAGCACAACTTACTATTTTTATCATTTTTTTGGGTCCTAAAATTCCGGAGCCGTTTTGAGGCCCTAAACGACGTTTTTTGGGAAAACCGGGAGCAACATGGGTCCATGCACCAATGTTTCTCACTCAAAATTTGTAGTCCTCGGATAGATCTTTCTAACGAGGTATGTTTCATGTCAAATGAAGATCGTATGCCAAATTTACGTCCCCGAGAAGTTGAAACACCAATTTACCCAAACAGGGCCCATAGTTTTGGCGCTTCATCTCCTAGGGTTAGGGTTTTGGATGTTTAGGGTTTTCCATTGTTTCTAAATAATAAATAGGCCTCAAGCTCATCAGAACTCGAAGCCGTAGGCTCGTAGGGCTGCCACATCTCTTCTCAGAGATAGCTACTAGCACCCTAGCTAGTTTATTTCCATTCTGCCTGTAAGAAAATTTTAGTTCTTTGATATTAAGGAAATGAAGTGTTAATTCCACTGCATCTTTGTATTTATGGGTATATTTTTATTCTGTTGCGTTCCTGCATAAATTTGGATCAGTGGTATCAGAGCGGTCTACTCTTTCTTTGTTTTTTTTTGCATGTCCCCAACACGATCAGGGTATAAGGAGTTAGGGCTCGATCTGGTTGAACCCTTTCAAGATTAGCCTCGCAAACCCCGACGACCTCCCATGGCAGAAGAAAAGAAAGACGAGGGAGCAGGAGATCCTATCAAAATATTGCTCGAGGAGGCCCTCAAGAAACAAAGGAACGCGATGATGGATAACTTTTCCCAGATCCTTCAACGACTGCCCACCGGTGGCGCATCTGCATCCAGCAGCCACTCTGGAGGTGCGACTCCTTTTAAGGTACAAGTAAATTTTTACATTCCCATATTTGAGGGTCAAATATATGCAGATGTCGTAGATAGATGGTTGAATCTATTAGAAGGATATTTCTCGGTTCATGACTTTTCCGACCGGGAGAAGCTTATTTTTGCACTCCTCAAAGCTACCCCCCATGTCAAGGATTAGTGGGAAACCTATTGTGATAAAAGGGATGAGACAAAACCCTCTCTGTTCTCGGTCGTACCCACTTGGAATTATTTTCGAGACGCAATCAAGGAATAATACTATCCCATGGGGAGCTATGAGGACAAGTACATACAATGGACCATGCTGCGACAAAAAAGGGATCAAGATGTGCATGAGCTAACGAATTTGTTCCATACCCTGTGCACAAATTTGGGTATCAAAGATTCAGAGAAACATCTGGTGCTAAAGTATCACAGTTGTCTGCACAAATACATTCAGGAGAAAATGGATTTCCTCGACATCTCCTCGCTTGGTACGGCATACCGGTATGCTGCCAAGATTGAGTAGAAATTCAAACATAAGAAGAGAGACTTTGGATCTATGAATCAAAAGCAAGGGAAAGGTGCTCCCAAACCGCAGAAAAAAGGACAGAGCCAAGGCGTGGTGGCTTAATAAAACCTGTCGAAGCCATAAGCAAAGAACAACACCATAAAGCCAAAGAAGGACATGGGAAAGTGGTGTGAGTTCCATAAGAGCTCCACTCACAACACAAGTGAGTGTCGGGCCAAGCAGTCGCTGGTGGCTGAGATGAGGGCTTCTGAGTCAGATGCATGCTCCAACTCTAAATCAGAACCTGACAATGGGAATGACAAAGGGAAACAGATTATTGATGCGGAGCCCAACGCCACTGTTGCCACTACGAAGATCCAGAAGGAGGAACCGGAAGATCTAGAGGAGGAGGAACGTCTCTTCCACTCCAAGATGTGGGTAAAGGGCTCCCCGGTATAGTTCATTGTCAAAAATGGGAGCCAAAAGAACCTTATTTCAGCAGACGCCATGAAGCGGTTGGGCTTGCCGACCATAGCCCACCCACATCCATACACCATCGGGTGGCTTCACCAAGGACGAGATCTTCACGTCAGACAGCAGTGCCACCTTCCCTATAGCATCAAGCCCTTCACGGATGAGGTATTATGTGATGTTGCTCCTATTGATTTTTCTGATGTATTATTAGGACAACCATACTTGTGGAAGCGTCATGCTGTGTATGAGTCTCAACCTCACACTATTATTGTTACTTTGGGAAATAAGTTGTACAGGATACCATAGGTACCACCTCCTGCCGCTATCTCTTTGGTTACTGCAAAACAATGTAGTAAGCTCATTTCCCAAACCAGGAAATTCGATTTCCTGATGATCCGCCCCCAGGGCAAGAAGAATTCTGTGGCCACGACCTCCATACAGGGCTCCTCTACACGACAACAACAAATGGAAAAGGTTGTGGAGGAGTACGGGGACATCTTCACCTCACCCATAAGGGTTCCTCTGTACTGTCAGGTCAAGCACCGCTACCTAATGGACCAATCTATTGGCTCTCTGTTCTGGAGAACGATGAAATCAAGAGGTAGTTCAGGAGCTGCTGCAGAAAGGTCACATCCGACCAAGTTCATCACCCTGTGGGAGCCCGATCGTGTTGGTACGGAAGAAGGATGGGACGTGGAGACTCTGTATTGACTATCAGGCACTGAAAAAGATCACTATCTGGAATAGGTACCCAATCCCACAGATTGATGACCTTTTGGACCAACTCAAAGGGGTGAAATATTTCAGCAAGATCGACTTGAAGTCTGGGTATCACTAGGTACCAATTGAACCCTCTGATGTGTGGAAGACTACCTTCAAAGCGAAGGAATGCATTTTCGAATGGCTGGTCATGCCTTTCAGGTTGAAGAATGCTCCCGAAACCTTCATGAAGTTGATGGACGAAATCTTGCGGCCATTCACCAACTCATTTGTAGTGGTGTACTTGGATGACATTCTGATCTTCAGCCAGACTTGGCAAGAGCACCTCCACCACATCCGACAAGTCCTCCAAACACTGCGGCAACACAAATTGTGTGCCAATTTGGAGAAGTGCACTTTTGGCATGACCCAGGTTCAATACCTGGGATACATTATTGATGAAAGGGGGGTGCATGTGGATCCAACCAAGATCCAAGTCATTCGGGATTGCCCAGCCCCAACCACGATAACAGAGCTTCACAGATTTCTGGGTCTTTCTAATTTCTACCATAGGTTCGTGTTGGGATTCTCTCATATCACTTGGCCCTTGAGTCAAGTTACCAAGGGAGGAGCGAGAGAAAAATTATTTTGGTCGGAATCTCAACAAAAGGAGTTCACAGAATTGAAAAATCGCCTCTATTATGCCCCAGTGCTCACATTACCAGACTTGCAACAACCATTTGAGATCGAGACAGATGCCTCTGACTATGCTATTGGGGCAGTTCTTACTAAACAGGGACATCCAGTGGCATATCACAATGAGACATTGTCTGACACAGTTCGAAAGTATCCCACTTATGACAAAGAAATGTATTCCATTGTGCAAGCTTTTCGAAATGGAAGCATTACATTTTGGGGAAGGAAACAATCAACCACATAGACCACCAGCCCTTACAGTTCATACAGACACAAGGGAAGTTACTGAATGATTGCCATCAGAAGTGGTTCACATATCTGCAACAGTTTCATTTGAACATCAAGTACAAGAAGGGTAGCACTAATAATGTTGCAGACTACCTCAGCCAAACACCGATCGTGGCGCTCACCACCGTTCTCAACTCTTGTGGGTACGAGACATTTGATTGGCTGCTTCTTTATGAAAGCAACCCAGAATTGTGGCCACACATACAAGGCACTCTTTTGGGGTACGCAAGTTCCAAATTTTCACCTCCAAGATGCACTCTTATGTCACCTAGGACACCTTTGTGTTCCTTCAAGTGAGCGTGCCAAGATGATATGGGAAGCACACTACAATCGATTCGCTGGGAATTTCAGGGTCGAGAAAATAGTAGTAGTACTACAGAAGTATTTCTATTGGCCGAACCTTCGAAAGGATGTCGGGAAGCACATCAAATCCTGCACTGCTTGTGCCATTGCCAAACCGACCATCAAGAAGCAAGGCCTATATACTTTGCTACCTACCCCTATTCGACCTTGGGAATCCATATCCATCAATTACATGTCGAGCCTGCCTTATACTAAGCATGGAAATGACTGTTTTTTGTGGTTGTCGACAGATTCTCGAAGATGGCCATTATGGTGGCCTGCAAGAAGAATATCACAGTAGAAGCCACTGCTAAACTCTTCTTCGAACGAGTGTGGGTGCACTTTGGGATCCCACAGTCTATCATATCAGATCGGGATAGCAGGTTCCTTAGCACATTTTGGTCCAGCCTCTGGTCAATGCTGGACACCAAGCTCACCAATTCCACAGCTTTCCATCCCAAACAGATGGCCAGACAGAGGTCATCAACAGAATGATTGTACACATTCTACACATGCACAATTCAAAGCATCCACGCACATGGGATGAGAGCCTCCCCTATGTACAATATAGTTATAACCGATCTCTCCACAGCTCAATCGGCCACAACCCCTTTCAGGTGGGCTTGGGATTCCAGCCAATATGTCCCATTGACGTAGCCATGCCATTTGTGGCTACTCAGGCCACTTCGGCTTATGTCTAGTCTGAAGTTGAAAAAGAAAATAGCTTCATCGAGCGCATTAAAAACATCTACCAATAGGTTCATGACATATTGGACAGAGCCAATGCTAAGTGCAAACAACGCCATGATCAACATCATGTGCCACACAACTTCCAGGTTGGCGACAAAGTGTGGTTACATTTGCAGAAGGAGCGCCCTACTGGACCCCACCGCAAGCTTCGCCCACTCCGATACGAGTCGTACACCATCACCAAGGCTGTCGGGAACAATTCCTTCGAGCTCAGTATTCCACCATTCCTTGGTTTGCACCCAGTATTCAACGTGGACCACCTTCGTCCTTACTTCCCACCTCTACTGGACACCTCTGAAATTGTAGAACAACTCAGACCAACATAGTTAAACCCAGACTACATGGAACAGGCCATCACAGATTGTATCATGGACATGAAAATCAAGAACACTCACCAAAAGAAGATCCAACTGTATCAAGTTGTCAAAGCTGGCCAACTCCTGCACCAAGGAAAGTGGTTCACCAGGGACCATGTTCAGCAGAAGTTTCCTCATCTCATGGAGGAAATTAATGCAATGGAGACCATTGCTTCCTAAGGGGGGAGGAATGATCCAGATGGATATTGGTGGTCACCCGCCTATTCCACTTAGGGCCCCACCATTGTCTCTTTCAATCTTTCAGTTTCGGCACAACTTACTATTTTTAGAATTTTTTCGGGTCCTAAACTTCTGGAGCCATTTTGAGGGCCTAAACGACGATGTTTCTCACTCAAAATTTGTAGTCCTCAGATAGATATTTCTAACGAGGTATGGTTCGCGTCAAACAGAGATAGTATTCCAAAGTTACGTCCTCGAGAAGTTAAAACACCAATTTACCCAAACGGGGCCCATAGGTTTGGCACTTCATCTCCTAGGGTTAGGGTTTTGGATGTTTAGGGTTTTCCATTGTTTCTAAATAATAAATAGGCCCTCGAGCCTCATTGTAACTCAGTTCAGAGGCCTGTAGCCGCCACATCTCTTCTCAGAGATAGCTACCAGCGCCCTAGCTAGTTTATTTCCATTTTGTATGTAATAACATTTCAGTTCTTTGATATTAAGGAAATGAAGTGTTATTTCCGCTTCATCTTTGTATTTATGGTTATATGTTTATTCTGTTGCGTTCCTGCATAAATTTCGATCACCCTTTCACATGGATTGGGGGAAACCTTTTCAAGCTAGGCTTTGATAAAATTCTAAGGAGATGTGTGAGGGAGGAAGAATTTTTTGATATCCTCTATGCATGTCATGACAACCCATATGGAGGCCACTTTTCTGCAAAGAGAATTGATTACAAAGTTTTGCAGGTAGGATACTATTGGCCTACCCTTCACCAAGATTCCAGAAGATACACCAGTAGGTGTGACCAGTGCTAAAGGATGGGAAAACCTATGCAAAGGGATGAGATTCCTTTGCACCTTCAGGTGGCTCTTGAGCCATTTGACAAGTGGGGCATGGAATTTGTTGGACCTATCGATCCACCATCCGGAAAAAAGAAGTATATCATAGTCTGCACTTATTACCTGACAAAGTGGGCTGAAACAAAAGCAGTGAAGGTTGTGACCGAGGAGAAAGTAGCAAAATTTCTGAGAGAGAATGTGTTTTACAAGTTTGGGTACCCCAGAGAAGTAGTCATTGATCAGGGAGCACAATTAACCTCTCACCTTATTAAGAATCTTTTGAGGAAGCACAAGATTAAGCATAGAAATTCTGCTTCCTATCACCCTCAGGTGAATGGCCAAGTAGAAGTAACTAATAGAGCTTTAGAGAGCATACTCACCAAGGTTGTGAGCAGCAACAGAAAATATTGGCCAGATAGATTGGTAGAAGTTACTTGGGCCTACAACACTACTCGGAAGATAACAACAGGATTCACTCCTTATGAACTAGTCTATGGTAAAAAAGCTTTACTTTTATTTGAGTTTGAATTCAATAATTTAAGAATGGAAACTAAATTAAATCTAGATTTATCAAATGCCCAAAAAGAGAGGTTGTTTCAACTAAATGGATTGGATGAGTTCCTAATGCAAGCACTTCTTCATACATAGGTATTTCATCTGCAAAGGAAGGTATGGCATGACAAGAACATCAAAGAACATGCCTTCCAAGAAGGAGATTAGGCGATGTTTTATTATTCAAGATTTAAATATTTCAAAGGCAAGCTGATGACAAGATGGATGGGACCTTACATAGTGGAAAAATGTTTTAAGCTTGTGGGTTGAAAACCTCGATGGAGGCAGCTCACTTGCTCTCAAAAAAAAAAAGGAGAGAGAATAAATATCCATGGGTGAAAACCTCTCTGAGGCGCCCAAGGCAAGTTTGTGGGTTGAAAACCTCCATGGAGGCAGCCCACTTTCTTTCAAAAAAAAAAAAACAAAAAATATACATCTGCATCTCTGTGTTTGTTGTTTTGCAGGTTATTAATGGTTTTTGGAAACACTGGGAAAAATTCAGCTTCTCTTCCCTTCACCTATTTTACCATATATCCCATCATTCACCCCATTCATCTCCATAACTCCTTCCATCACCTCCATACACCATATTCCTCTATTCTTGAGCATAATGTAGCAAAATAAAGCAAGCCATAAACTGCTACAAACATCAGGAAGTTCCTTCAAAAACAAAGTTGTTCATGGATTGCAAAGAAAAACAAGAAGGAAAGCTGCATAACAGACTCCAGGAGAGGGAGAATGCAACCCATGGAATCTTGAGCACACCATAAAACATCTACGACAGAAATAAAAAACAAGAAAAGACTAGAAGCTCACTCAGTAAGCTTCTCATTCAACAAGTTGCTCACTCAGAGAATAGGAATATAGTGAAGAACGCAGCATCTAAACAGCTTCTCTCAAAATTCCAAATCCTACAAATTCCTTGACAAAAACAGGTAAACTCAAGTATAGCTTCTCCCAGAAATAGTCAAATTTGCAGACTTAGAGTTTAAGGGGCATAAAGGTGGCCAGCTAGCTTGGCCATTGTCGTGAAGTATGACTAGGGAAAACTGCAAAGTCACGCCACTTGGGCATGCAAAAGAAAAAATTAAATCAAGTGGAGTAGAGGAGAACGAGGGGAGGAGACACATAGTATCAGCCAGTTAACAAGAAGAGGGTCCAAATATCTACAACGGGAACTAGAGCTGAGCCTAGTTTCATAAGCGCTCCAAAATTAGTTGCACAATCTAATAAAAAGATATAATATCTCATCCAAACCAATGAATTAATAATTTTATAGGGAAAGAGACCGAAGGGAGCCCGCAGCACAGCAGTACCAAGAGTGGGATGCATATTTGAACAGTGTGCAGCAGCAGCAGTAGAATTACATGACCAGCAGTCAAGATATCTTCTGAAGTATGCCGCATATCAGACACAGTAGCAAGGGAACAAGGGAAGATTTTATCCTAGCCTTAGAAAAGAAAGAGAAGAAGGAGAAGAAGAGCCAGAAGAAGAATAAGAACCAAAAGAGGAATAAGAATAAGAAGTAGAAGAGACAAAGGGCCAAGAAGAAACGGAATAAATGGAAACAGAGACAGAAATCATAAAGGTAGCATAAAGTGAGCAAGAAGCAGACTCATAGCACAACACCACATCCCCTCAAGACAAAGAGGTAGTTGCCACCTTAGCTCCTCTGAGCATAAAGAGAAAAAGGCAGACCTCTTTGTATTTCAAGGCTGACAAGATTCAGAGGATAAGTCAGAGAGAGAGACAGAAAATCCTCTCACGAGCCCCACTATCATTGAAGAATCATCAAGGGAGGAGGAAAGAATCAAAGAAACAGTTCTGAAGGAGCACGTGCAGAAGGCACAGGCAGAGAATGTAGCACTGAAGCAAAAATTGTAGCAAAAAGGGAATCAAGTAGCCATTGTGGTAGACTTATGCGTAGAAGCCCTTCAGCACAGATTCCCTTTTGAATCATATGTTGTGTACCTCAAGGAGAAATGGCTCCTATTTCAAATCAAAAATCTAGCCTCCCATGGATCCCTACCTTTCCAAAATTGTAGGCAATTCATGGATTTCTACAAGCAAGCTAACATGGCTGATCAACAAAAATGGCAAAGTTTTATGTGCATGGCCTTGTGTTGAAAAATATGGATAATTGGGAACCCCAATTTCATAATGGGGGATATGCAGCTAATAACTCTAGCTTCTTGGACGATGAATGAGGAAACTAAAGAGAAAAAGAGATATGGAGGGTCATGTGAAGAAGAAATAGAGAACCCTTACATATCATACCGGAATTGTTCAGCCCAAGAGGATTCATCTTTAACCGTCGAGAGATTGAAAGGGACCCCACACTAGTTGAAAGCTACTTTTATACTCAAACACAAGTAATAGGCCACTTTGATGATGTTTTTAGTCAGATAGAAGATGAGTGCATTATGGTCACCCAGAGGATATGGAACAGCCTCCCTCATAGCCTCAAGACCAAGGAGTACCATACTCCAGAAAGACTAAGGGGTGCATTGGAAAGAGCACCATTATACAAGATGGCCATGCATGCCAAAAAGGTCCAATGGTTGGGACTAAAGCTCACCCTACCTTTGTTGCTGGGGCTAAATGATGAAAGAGACATAGATGCACAAGATAGAGAATGGGAGAATGCAGAAAAGAATAATGGTTTTTACCCCCTTAGGGAAACTCCCACACTTCTTCCTCGGGAAATCAGGGGGATTGTCAAAGCCTTGAAGGAATTGTAGGAGGAAGATTTGTTTCTCAGAGGATGAGAAACCATTCAATAGGGGTGTGATGATGAGCTCCGTCATTAGACATATTTGGAGGGGTTAATGGTCACCTTTTGCCTTCTTAGATCACTTTTTCTTGAATTTTTATTATTATTTGGTTTTATGATGCTAGTATAGGTGGTGAATAAGGCTAACATACTATGAGTACCTAACATGAGGTTGAGTGCAAAAAATCATGAATTATTGAATTTTATTTAAGGATTTTATCATAAACTCTTGGAGGAGACAGCAAGGAGAAGTTATAGGAGGATTGCCCACCCTCCTTAACTCTCAAAGGCAGCCGAGAAACTCAATCTTTGTTTACTTGGAGTCAAGTGGACTCAATCACTATTTTCTAAGGAGTTGGTGGTAGCTGCCCTATAGAATAAATAGAGTAGAGATAGAGCTAGGAAGGGGATCGATTCTAGTCGGAACTTTGTTGCAAGCTATTGAGATTTTTATTATTTTACTCAATGATAAAACTTTCAGAAATGTATGAGGCTATTCTTTTATGAAATGAGAAGATTGATTTCACTTTACTAATTTAATTTACAGAGAGCTAGGCTCATGGGTTAGGGCCCAATCCATGTGCCTCAACCTCTTTGTTGTATTTGTTCTCTGCTTTTTGTCATTTCATTAGTTCTGCTTCTGATAATTTCGTTTATGTTTCAAATTGCTATTTAGTTTTTCTTCTAGTGTGTTGTTGTAGTTCATTTGCTTGTGAGAAATAAAATCGATGAGAAAAACCAAAAAGTTGTGGATCAAGACCCCCTTCTCATCTCTTTCAATAAAGATCGAGGAGGGCGAGCCTTCCCACAGACCCAAAAACTAATATCTGTTCACTGTTTATGAGATTAAAAATAGAACAGCATTACCATTTTTCAGTCTTCCTGTGTGCTGTATTTTTATTCATTTTTCTGTTTCGTTGCACATAAGTTAGTAGGTTGATCACAAAAATTATTGCTAAAAACACGAGAGCTGCTCTGTGGTGCCTCCCCACTTCATTCTCCATCTCTGTCTCCACAGTCTGATCATTGTTGTCACGCCCTCCATTCCCTTTTCTTTTCTGCTTATTCTAACTGTTGCACCCACCTTTTATCCCTCAAAACACTTAAAATATCTAGCCCACCTTATTCCTTTGTTCTTATTGGTCACAGTTTCCCTACCCTTTTTAACGCAAAACACTTGAAAACCATTGAAATTCGACCTCTTCCTACCTCATCGAAACTCTTGCTATTGTACTTCGCGACCTTTTCCCTTTTTCTTTAAGAAATACCGCACCTTTTTGCCAATTACAATATTGTTATCACACTTAGCCTTCCTCATCAAAAATCCCGCTATCGAACTTCGCAAATCACACTTTGCGACCTTTTCCCTTTTTCTTTAAGACTTACCGCTTCTTTTTTTCGATTCTGATATTTTTATCACACATCGCCTTTCCTCCTTGAAATTCTCGCTATCACCTTTTGCACTTCGCACCTTTCTCCCGACTGCACTATCGCTTCTCAGCCAACCTTGCAATATTGCGATATTGCGAAATTGCAAATCGTAGTTTCTATTGGTTTTCTTTAAGACTTACCACTCCAACGCTGATTTTGATAACTCTGTAGCATTGCACATCGCACTTTGCAACATTTTCCTTTTTCTTTTAAGACTTACTGCTCCCGACGCCGATTGCGATACTGTCATCACACTCCGCTGCCGGTCCCACCGCCATGTCACCCATCACACTTCGCACTTCGCAAAATTTTCCTGAACAACACTTTTTCTATCCCTCCAACTTTGTGATATTGCGATATTGCATTTCGCACTTCATAGTTTTTGTCCCATTTCATTTCGCACTCCGCAGTTTTTTCCCCATCGCAATTCGCAAATCATACTTTTTATTTTTCCTTTAACACTTACTACTCATGTCTACCGATTGAGATATTTCCCTGTACTCTGCCACCGGTCCCAGTGCCACGTCATCCACCGCATCGCACATCGCAAATCGCACTTTTATTTTGTTCCTGTTAACCTTTATCACTCCAAACACTGATTGCGATCATCCTCCATCCCAAATCTGCCATCGCACTTTTTAAATTATTCTGCTCCAAAGCCTTTTTTCGCCATAATAAAGCTTTAATAAGTTTTAAACCTGCTCTTTCCACTTCTAAGCCTAGTTTCATGTGTTTATCCCTCCATTAGCACCTTTACCCCTTTCTTATCCAAGCTTCAAATCAACACTTTTTCAATTAGAATTAATTCCTGGATAGCTTAGCTGCATGGATAGAAACATGGCAGATAGAGCATAAGATAAGTAAGGTGTGTTTAGCCAATCGGCCATGTTTAGTGTGGTTTAAATTAATTTCCTTTCAGCAATTTAGTTTAGTTTCCTTCCTGCCATTTCTTTTCAGCAATTTAATTTAGTTTTTTCTGTCATTTCCTTTTTGCACATTAAATTAGTTTCATTTCCTTCATTTATTTTCTACAAATTAAGTTAGTTTCCTTTCTGTCATTTCTTTCCAGCAATTTACTTTTCAGTTTTTATCATAGTTTAAGAAATAGCACCCTTTTGTAAAGCAGAAGAGGATGACATGAACAAAATGCATCTGTTGTGTATATAGCACTATCACCTCCAAGTTTGTACGAACCTAGGGTTGATAAAGTAAAGTAGGGCAGCCCCTGGGAGTTGCAGCACTCAGTGCAATACCAGGGCTCACCAGATGGAACATGTATTCCAAGCTAAATGTTGGGCAAGGCATCCTAGTGGGTGTTCATTTGGTTTAATATGGCTAAGGAAATTGGCAAAGGAAAAGGAAAAGGCTTTGGAAAGAAAAAATGGCATATTTGGCACATTTATTAATGAAAAATAATGGAAATTGGGAGAAAAGGGAGATGAAAGGTCACTGGTTGCATGTGAGGAGGAAAATGAAGGAAAATAATGGAAAATGAACAAAATAGAGGCGTCATCAATAAAAAGGCTTATGAGAATTAGCTTGTACCTTTTGTTAGTTCAGTTTTTGGATCTCTCTCATTATTCTATTTCTCTCTCTCTCTCACTCTTGGACACTTAGAGTTTCTTGGAGCATTTTGGCATTGGAGCAATAAAGGCAAGAAATCAAGAAGAAGGAGGAAGCAAGCAAGGAGGAGCAAGAATCAAGCAACTACAACATGATTTTTGGCAGGTATCAATTTGCATGTGTTTTTTCCTTTATAGATCTGGCATGCATGGTATTGCATGTGGTTATTTTTTGTCATGGCATGGGTTTTTCCAGGTGTGACAGTGCTTTTTAGCCTAGTCTTTCCATTTCTGTACAGCTTTCATGAGATGGGTTTCTCATACTTTGGTTGAGCTAGATTGCTAGATAGATTCGAAGCTGAGGGAGGTGGATCTCTGAATGGATATAACACATGGCCTAGTAACCTTTGAACTAGATTTTGGGTTGTGGTAAAATAGGATAATGTGTTTCCTCGATGGGCCTAGGAATCTTCGGCCTGTGAATGATAGGATATACGGTAAAGTCTATAGGTGGTTTGCCTCAGTTTAGGGTTGTTGGGTCTCAGAATTTTCCTTAAAAAGACATCCACTTTCACCATCATGTCCATTATATCACCTCCATTTCACTACCATTCCACTACATTCATCTCATTTTCATCATCATTTGGGTTACCCTTGTGTTTTCCAAACATTAATCATTTTTAGTATTTTTAAGTGAATTTGTGATCAAAAGTTAGGAAATAAAATGCATATACTTATACGTTAAAAGTGGAAAGAGTTTTGTGACATGTGTATTTTCATTGGAAGCTTCCAAGGCCCTCTTATGTGGCTCCCAAAGATCAAAATCGAATTTATCTTCAAGATATGAAGGAGATTTGAAGGAGGGATACGTGGCTTATGGTTAGAAAATTGGTTGAGAATATTATGGATCAAAGGAGAAGAAGAAGAATCCTCATTAATGAGGAGGTTGCATCAGAATTTGTATAAATAGGAGATCTCTCTCCTTTATTTGTAATCGTGTTAATCTTATCATTTTGTACTTTATAATTTTGGAGAACTTGAATAAATATTTAAGGTTCCAAGCATGGATGGAGATGTGAAGTAGGAGATATCATGGAGTATATTAGAATGTAAGATAGAGTAGTTTTTATTTTGCAATTTTTTTTTTTTATATTAGTTTTATTTCATTCAAGTATGTCATTTCATTTTAATTATGTTGTTTTAATTTCATTAATAGTTTGATAGTTTAGATTTTCCATTCATGCAAGTGTGTTCGGGTTGTCAATTGTAGATTTACTTAACTATTTAGTCTTGTGCTCGCTAATTTCTCAAGAAGGTGGTTTCTATCATTTTCCGATTGGATCATATTTAGGCATTCGGTCATACAACAATCGCAGATTAGCATTCAATTATGCAAGAAGATTTTAATTTCAGTTGACTGTGTAATCTTGTGCTCGCTAAGTCATCTCAAGAAGGTGGTTTCTATCATTTTCCAATTGGATCATATTTAGGCATTTGTTCATACAACAATCGTAGATTAGAATTCAATTATGCAAATAGATTTTAATTTTAGTTGACTGTGTAATCTTGTGCTCGCTAAGTCATCTCAAGAAGGTGGTTTCTATCATTTTACAATTAGTTCATATTTGGGCATTCGGTTATACAGCAATCATAGATTAGAATTCAATTATGCAAGTATATTAAATTTTAATTCCTAAAGGTAGAATATGTTTTTAAGTTAATATAGGAATGGTGTGATTAGGATAGTTTTTAGTTTCCAAAAATTGATCCCTAGCATATATTGTGCACATATGTCTCACAAGTCCTACGGATCTCGGATTTGTAATTTATGTTAGTAATCTAATACAAATTATTTTACTCACTTAATAAATTTGCAAAAAACCGTCAGTTGGGGGGAAGGGATATCACTCCATATATTTACATCTTATGCCACATCACTTTCATATAACCAACATAAAACTACTATTGCATTAAGATTCAAAAAGATTACATGTTTTGCAAATCATCAAATTGATGAGATTATGGCTAATTTAAAAGATAAACTCTCAATGTTTTCAAGATATTTGGATGCAACAAAGAATAAATAAAGTATTGTTACACAAGAACCAATACTCGTCAATTTTGGTTGTCGCACAAGAACCAACCATAAAAAAAAAAAAATCAATTTTGGTTGTGACAAAAGAACCAACCATAAAGATGAATGTTGCAATCCAATGTATTTCAAAGAAAAATTGCAAAAATAATGAAGTGCTATGATAATTCAAAGTTAAAGGAGAATTAATACAAGACAAAGTTCATTCAGAAGCAAGACAATTCAAATATCAAATGAATCAATGTAATAGGTTGCATGAGGACATGCAACAACTTCAGTTGGGGGGTATGTTGGGTCTCATAATTGTCCTTAAAAAGACATCCACTTTCACCATCATGTCCATTATATCACCTCCATTTCACTACCATGTCACTACATTCATCTCATTTTCATCATTTGGGTTACCCTTGTGTTTTCCAAACATTATTAATTTTTAGTATTTTTAAGTGAATTTGTGATCAAAAGTTAGGAAATAATATTCATATACTTATACCTTAAAAGTGGAAATATTTTTGTGACCTATGTAGGTTCATTGGAAGCTTCCAAGGCCCTTTTATGTGGCTCCCAAATATCAAATTCGAATTTATCTTCATGATATGAAGGAGGGATATGTGGCTTATGGTTAGAAAATTGGTTGAGAATATTATGGATCAAAGGAGAAGAAGAAGGATCCTCATTATTGAGGAGGTTGCTTAAGAATTTGTATAAATAGGAGATCTCTCTCTATTTGTAATATTGTTAATCTTATCATTTTGTACTTTGTAATTTTGGAGAACTTGAAAAAAGCTTTAAGGTTCCAAGCATGGATGGAGATGTGAAGTAGGATATATCATGGAGCATATTAGAATGTAAGATAGAGTAGTTTTTATTTTGCAATTTTGTTTTGATATTAGTTTTTATTTCATTCAAGTATATCATATCATTTTAATTTTTATGTTGTTTTCATTCCATTAAAAGTTTGATAGTTTATATTTTCTATTCATGCAAGTTTAATTCATGCAATATTGTTTGACCGGTCAATTGTAGATTTACTTGACTATGTAATCTTGTGCTCACTAAGTTGTCTCAAGAAGGTGGTTTCTATCATTTTCCAGTTGGATCATATTTGGGCATTCTGTCATACAGCAATCGTAGATTAGAATTCAACTATGCAAGTAGATTTTAATTTCAGTTGATTGTGTAATCTTATGCTCGCTAAGTCGTCTCAAGAAGGTGGTTTCTATCATTTTCCAATTGGATCAGATTTGGGCATTCGGTCATACAGCAATCATAGATTAGAATTCAATTATGCAAGTAGATTTTAATTTCAATTGACTATGTAATCTTGTGCTCGCTAAGTTTTCTCAAGAAGGTGGTTTCTATCATTTTCCAATTGGATGAAATTTGGGCATTCATTCATACAACAATCATAGATTAGAATTCAATTATACAAGTAGATTAAATTTTTATTCCTGAAGGTAGAATATATTTTCAAGTTAATATAGGAATGGTGTGATTAGGTTAGTTTTTAGTTTCCATAAACTGATCCCTAGCATATATTGTGCGAGTATGTATCACAAGTCCTATGGATCCTAGATTGATAATTTATGTTAGTAATCTAATACAAATTATTTTACTCAAAAAGGGCATAGTGATTCGAGATGGATTGCGGTAAATCCTAAGAGGTGGGTGCTCTATGTTTGGGCCTAGTAGCCCTAGGATCGGATGTATGCTAAAGCCTAAAGAGTATGTCTCTATTTAGGGCCTAGGGATCCCTGATTTAGACTGTGGATTGCGGTAAAGCCTGAGAGACTAAGAGACAAGAAAATTCCTCACGGTGTAGGTGGAGAACTACGGTAGCATTCATGCTTGTTTGGCTATTTTTGGTTCGTTATGAGTCCCACATTCATGCTTGGAATATGGCATGAGGGTGATTGGATGAAGAGATATTTGGCTTAGCCAATCTATGGTCGGATGGAACTTGGAAGTCCCATCTCCGGTTTGTTTTTATATTCATCAATGAGAAGCTAATTGCTTTGGTGTTTGATGTATAAATGTACTGGTTATTATGTGGATTCTATTGTTGTTGTATCCATTATATTTTTTTTGTTATTATGTTGGTTATAAACATGTATGTTGACAATGATAATATATGGCTCTCTCCTTGTTTTTACTTGTAAATGAATGCACAATGTATCTATGGTCAAATAGATTATATGGAAGCTAATGATGTAGGGGAGCAATGATTCTTAGTGACTATCAAATAAGTATGTGACCGCTTTACTCTATTATGTTATTTATACCTGTAGTTTTCATGTTTGTGACGTGTTTGACAAAATGTTTGTCATGGCTAGGAGGGGGCCAGATGAGTTCTTGTTGATGTGATTTCTTCTGTATAATTTTCCTATTATTATTTATCATCTCTGAACTTTTCATGAATTTTTGGGCATAGAACTAGGTTCTAGGCCTGAAAAGGTGGCTCAAAACCCGGGGATCCTGGCACAGAATTGAGGAATTGGGGCCCTGAATGTTGGCATGTAGTATTATTCCTGCAACTATAACCTCATGGACATTAGCTTGCAAGCATTTTCTTGCATATATTGCTCAAAGAGGCCAAAAGGTCAATGTGACCTAGGGGTAAAAGACCTGAAAGGTTGGGTTACCTCTTAGGGGTGTTGTTGTTATTGTACAAGGTTTGTATGTTGTGTTTCCGTCGATTCCACTTCCTTAAGGTCACCTATAAGGTTGAACATCATTATAGTAGCCTCTCATCGCATGTTTACCCCGGTTGGTCGGTTACCTGGGTAGATGCGGGAAGAGGGTGTTACAAATGGGGTCATTTTTGCTGCAGCATAGAAAGAAGTGTTATACCACCATTCAACTAGAGGTAACCACTTGACCCATTGTGTTTCTCTATCAGATACAAAGCAACGGAGATATCCTTCCAAACATTTGTTCACTATCTTGATTTTCCTGTCAGACTGAGGATGATAAGATGAGCTATGAGCTAATTGAGTACCAAGACAATAAAATAATTTTGTCTAAAACTTTCCAATGAAAATGGTATTTCTATCACTTACAATAATATTTGGGTTTCCATGTATCTTTTGAATTGTTTCCATAAATGCAGTAGCAATTATATTGGCTTTAAAAGGATGGGATAATGCAAAAAAGTGTGCATACTTGGGAAGTCTATCAACTACCACCATGATGACACTCTTTCAATCAAACTTGGGTAAACCAATGGTAAAATCCATGGAGACCTTGGAACTCCCAATTCTGACTCTTAATGGTTAAAGGTTGTAACAAACTCGAGGTCTTAGTTGTCTCAACTTTATTTTTTTGGCAAACAAAACATTCTACCACAAACTTTTGAATATCATATTTAAGGCCATGCAAAAAAATCCCTTCTTGACCCTGTGGTAAATTTTTAAAAATATTGAGTGCCCTCCTAGGGGGGAGGTGTGCAATTACAAAAGAATATTTTTCTTGAGTTGGGAATTATTACAAAGATATAAGCGATATTTGTACCATAATGAATCATTTTTCCATCTAAAGGTATCAGATGTACTAGTATCTTGTGGCAACTTTTGAATGAGTGCCCACGCCTCTTCATCATTCTTCCATTCATCCCTTGCTTTGGTTATCCAATCAAGTTGGATAATAGAAATGGATCAAATCAATGCTTCCACATCCTCATCCTTTATTGAGAGTACTTCTGCAACAAAAATTTTCTTCCCTTTTTTGTAGATGATTTCAAAGTCATAACCCAACATATTTGTGACCCATTTTTGTTGCTCTTCCGAAGATAATCTTTGTTCCAAAAATCATTTAAGACTATCATGACTGATTTTTACCTTTTAATTGTTTTCCCATTAAGTAAGGTCTCCATTTCCTGCATGTAGTGCCAACATTTCCTTCTCATAAATAGATTTTTGTAAATACTTTCCTTTGATTAAACAAATTTCAAAATCAATGGGTCTTCTTACATGCATTAAAACAACACAAATTCCATTTCTCGAGGCATCACATTCCACAATAAAGGTTTTTGTGAATTCAGATGTAGAAAGACTGATGCTTGGCACATTGCCTCTTTAAGATGTTCAAAGGCCTTAGCTGATTCTATAATTCAAGAAATTGCATCTTTATGTATTAATGTTGTTAGAGGTGCTACTATTCTCCCATAATTCTTAAAAAAGTTGCGATTTTACCCTGTCAACCAAAGAAATCCTCGAATATGCTTTATGGTTGTGGGGATTTTCCATTCCTTAATGGATTTAATTTTTGTAGGGTCTACCTTAACACCCTCGTGAGATACAATATGACCCAAAGATTCCACCTCTTGTACCCCAAAGAAATATTTGGAGGTTTTTGCATATAATTGTTTCTCCTCAAATAGTTTAAGCACCGTGTCAACATGTTGAACATGATCTTTCCAAGACTTGTTGTAGTTAGTATATCATTAAAAAATACTAACACAATTTTTCTAAGGAAGGGTTTGAAAATGGAATTCATAAAACCTTGCAATGTCGAAGGTGCATTAGTAAGGCCGAAAGGCATGACCAAAAATTCATAATGACCCTCATGAGTTTTGAATGTTGTTTTCATAAGGCGTTCTGTATTCATTCTAATTTTGTGATATCGTGAACGAAGATCCATCTTGGTAAAGTAAATTTTTCCTTGTAATTCACCCAACATTTCATCAATGAAAGGAATGGGAAATTTATCTTTAATAGTGAGCTTGTTGAGCTCCCTATAATCCAAACATTTACGCCATGATCCATCCTTCTTGTGCACCAATAATACTGAAGCAGAGAAAGAACTTTGACTAGGTTGAATTATACAAGCCTCTAGTATTTTTGCAACCATACATTCAATTTCACTCTTTTGGGCATAGAGATATTTATAAGTTCTGATGTTTGGAGGAACACTTCCTAGAATCAAACGAATAACATGATCATGATCATGAATAGGTGGGAGATATTTGGAGTCTCAAATACCTTGGAATGATTGTTGTTGGTTGGCATAATTGTTCTACTCTTTAACCCCTATCCTACTCTAAACACATTACCTAAGCCTTCGTTTTAACCTTGGAACCCATTTACTCCTACACTTGTACTCATTCCCGCACTCTATTTATGCTTTTCATATTAAAGGTTATACATAGAATTAATTATTAATTAAATATATTTTATATCTTAAATTTCATTTCCAACTGATACGTTTTCTTTCCTAGGGTAATTTGATGAGACAATGTATTAATCCACGTGGGAGATGTATTGGTGTAGGAATGATTCCTGTATCTACCGTCAGTTCCTGCACTTCCAAGGTAGTTGTCAAAGATAAGTTAGAGTTAGCATATGTGGTCAAGAAAACTCAACAACCATGCAGATCTCTCGCCAAGAGGATCAATTCATCATTTTCTAGGCTCAGAGCATAGAGGAATGGGAGGATATGAAGACCAAGACTTCGGACGTGTATCTTAGTTTAACATTCTCATAATAACCGAAAGGCTTAAGTTGAAATGTTGTTGTATTTTCCGTTATGGTCGCAGGCTAGGAATATGTATTTAATGAAGTTCTCTAATAGAGAATAGCTAGCGACTTTGTAGAAAATTTTGTTGTGAATTGTAATCATTTTGGTATTGCCTTTCTCTAGGCTGGATCAAAGATCCATGATGTACATTTTCTCTTTTCAAATTTAATACAAAGGATTGTTCCAGTTATGCAATTTCGTTGTGATGTGTCATTAAGTCACTAAGGTTCAAGATCTCGTAGCATGGAAACGAGCTGTTTAGCTATGGCCCAGCCAACCTAGCTCGTTCTCTCTTTATCGTCAAGTGTGTTTAACTTAGTTTTTTTTATGCAAAGTGTGAAGCAGATCATATCTAATTCTTTCATAAGTAACAGGCCTTAATCCTTTTTCAAATCGTGTGTTTTGGATCCGAGGTGTGTGGGCTTGATTGTGTATGATTCTTAACTTATAAATTTTCCCTTTGATTCTTGTTACATTTATGCGAGAGGAGTGTAGTTAAGCTGCTTGCAATAGTACATTCTCATTTCTGCAAGTCAAATCTCCTTGGTTTATTTCTATAAGTTCTTTTTATTTCTTTCCTTCTGTAAGATATTCATTTATTTTTGCAAATAGTGTTTAGTTTTGAGTAGAATCATTCTTAATATTTCAAGTTCAATTAAGAATCAATTTTCATTGATAAAACTGGAATGAACACTGTCACAATATGAAGATTTGTGCTTGCACTTATTATTCCTACAGAAAGAAATAAATTTAATGGTAAAATCCTTAAATGAACTTTTGAGTTAAAAAATTTTAAAGTGCAGATCTAATTCATATGATAAACAATCATCTCATGAAGAAGCCTATTGATATATGCATTAGATAATTTTCTTATTTGTATGAAAGAAGTTTCCTATTTTATGAAGATTTACTTTGACTTTTAAAAGTATTTCTTATTTCTGAATATGGGATTGGTTGAAGAATATTTTCGCTTATGAAAGTTTATTTTTGAGTTATGTTCGCTTTTCAATCTATTTCTTTAGTTAACATGCTTTTTATCTTATGCAAGTGATTTGGATACTAGTTTTTTGGTATAAGAACCTCTGTTTTGGTACAAGAACTGATATCCTAGTACAGGAACAAAGTGCTTTGGTACATACACCCAGAGCTCCTGTATGAAGGTAAAAATCTTCAGTGCAGGTACAGAACACACTTCTGGTGCATAAAAATCATTCCAGTGCAAGAATGTTGCTGCAGTGCAGGAAGGAATATCTTTGAAAAAGACAGATATCCTGAATAGCCTAATGATCGTTATGTCTCATAATGACACCGAAGATAATATTAAATGTTTACTTCATTGATCAAGATTTTTCACAATGAATTGAGAGTTCCTTTTATTTAAATTTTTGCAAAGTACTTTCTTTTTATATTCCAGCACCAGAATTTATTTGTTATTAATTATCGTGTGATCATTTATTTCGATTCTGCAAATTGTAATTAAGGAAGAAGGAATAGAACTAGGAAATTTCCATATCATTCTTGGAATTACCTGTGCTACGCCTCTAAGCTTACGAAGCCTTTGGGTTGACAATTAAGTGTTGAAGGAGTTTGTTGAATTCCATTTCATACACCCAACATTTTGGTGTTGTTGTCGGGGAGGCATTTTAAGATTGGTAAGAACTTTCTGTTTTTCTTTTACAGTAGGGGTAATTCTGCTATTATTTTTTCTGCATTTGACTGAGATTTTTTGTGTTTTGTCATTTTTTTTTAGATGAATGCCTAAAAGGGGTTGGGGTCCGAAGCCCAATAGGGGCCAAGGAAACACTGATAAAACTGAAACTTTTTCTCATATTGGGCCTTCTCTTGCAGGAAGAAATTCCAAACAGACACAGACCCATCATGCAGGAACCATCCACATGGACTCTAGAAAAAGTAGTTAGGTGTGATACAACCAACGAAGGGGAAGAAGGAGACTGTAGGACTCCAAAGCGATTTAACCCATAGTCGAACTTCTCAGCCTATTGAGAGCAGTTCACTTGGAGGTTCAAAATGGCATAACATGAAGACCATGCTGAGGGAACTAGTGAAAATCAGGTAAATGAGTAACAATCCACCTTTGGATTTTCGATCGTGGATCCAGATATAGTTGTGAAAATGAATAATATTCCTCCATCATCTCTTCCTCATTTCTATGGTAAGGTATACGAGGACCCAAATTCTTTCTTATTCAAATTTGACATACTATGTAGCAGTTATGATTACTCCACAAATGCTCAGAAGTAAAAATTATTTCCTGCAACTCTCAAGGATTCAACATTACACTAGTTCATGGGATTAGGAGGAAATACTATAGCTTCCTGGGATCAAATGAAGAGAGTGTTTTTTTTGAAATATCAACAATATTGTAAAACTATAGAAACGAACTCTTCACCATTGGGCAAGGTGATGATAAAACCTTCGAAGATTATTTGGAAAGATTTTTGTATATCCTCCAAAGGTCAAAACAAAAATTTGATCTAAGTATTATTAGAACCTTGTTCTTACGTGGGCTTACTAATTGTTCTAGAAATAATTTAAATTTTCTAGGACAAGGGGATATTGCTCAAAAACCTTTTGATCAAATCTGTGACCTGTGCAAGAAATTCTCACGGAATCAATCTAGATTTGGTAAAGGAATCTGTAGTAAAACTAAAAAACTTGGATCTATAGATGCTATGATTATTTGTTTGGAGAATAAAATGGACAATATGAGGCCTGTGTGAGGACTGAGGGTTTCCTAGAAGCTCCTTGAGGGTAGTTGGAACTCCTAGGGTTACAATTCTTTGAGACTTCCCCAATGGACTATGCTAGAAGCCCAAAACGTGGAGTGGCATAGCCTAAAGGATTACAATGATAGAGAAGGGAGTGCCTTATCTTGGGTAATTCAAGCTAGGGGATCCAGGGATGTAGTTTGGGATGTTGTTGGAGTTGGTACCTGGCATAGTACTTGTTTGATACAAACTATGTGTCCATTGTTGGCTCTAGGTGAGTCTTTTTCCTTTTGTAATAATATCCCAACTCGGGGGTGACCCACTACTAAAATATTTACAGTAGTGTGGTCTATGGTTAGGTGGAATATTTGAGGTTTGTAGCCACTTAGTCAATATTTAGAAAGACTAGTGCTCATGTGTCTTGTGTGATTATCTTGTTAGTTATTGTTGTTAACTTACCAATAGGTTTCACTTGATTTATGTGTGACTAGGTGATTTTCATGATATTTCATATTGTTATACTTGCACATTTATATCATTTACAGGGCATTATTACCTACATCACTTATATGTATGTAATTGCTAGATAATAAATCAAGTATGCAGCTTATAAAAGTGTGATGGTTGGAGGAATCCACATATATCGTTGACAAGTAGTTATTGGGAAGTAGATCCATTAGTGTAATCGATGAAAATTCAAACATATATTTAATTAGTTGTCTCAATTGATAATGCATAGGTGTTTGATGAGTGATGAATTCTCATGTCTAGTCGACTAGTTAGTTATCCTTGTAATTCATTAGGTTAAGTCAAGTTTTGGAGACAAACATTAGAGGAAAGAATTAGTATCAAAATGAAAATATTTAGATAAATTTTTAATTGAGGTGTCCTATATAGCCAACGGTGGATTGAAGGTTCTGGGTATACCATAAAGTCATATCAAAGTGTCAATTTTAGCATTGAGCCTACATCCACTAGAGACAAAGTACAAAGGAAATTATTAGAATCATAGTTGGTTGAAAATGTGTAGAACCCTAAAAATAGCCATGTTTTAGATTACTAATATGGCCGTGGAGAGTTGGAGGAAAAATATGGTCAACTATATCAACTACCTAGTCAATTTGTGTATCATAGTGAACAACTAGCATTATGGTGGTAAATTCCATTGAAATTCTACTGATTCAAATACCAAATCAAGTCATATTTATATTGGAATAACATAGTTTATTAGTAATTTCAATCAGATAATATATTTGTTAGTCAACTCAACTGATAGTTTATTGGTTACTTGACTCAAATGATGGCCAACTAGTTAGTTAACTCAATGAATGGTTGACTAGTTAGTCGACCTAGTTAATGGTTGATTGGTTAATTAACCCAACCAACAGTCGATTTTTTATTTACTCAACCAACGATTGACTAGTTCATTAACCTAACCAATGGTTTACTATAATATTACATTGGTTGAGTTTAACATTATGGTTAAATAACTTGACCATTTGGTCAACTCATGTTTGTAGTTTGTAAAACCCCTCGCTTAATCCCCAAATTGTAATGTATATATACACACATGACACTCAAGTCGATGAGCCAATACATGATATCTATGCTATTTAGTCGGTTTATGTTGAGGCTGAAGTGTATATGTGTATAAGTGTGTTTGTCCTATGGGCTAGTGTATAGATGTGATTTTAAGGCCATAGTGCATGTTTGGTTAGGCTAGAGAGCTTATGTGATAAAAGGACAATGAGTCTAGTAGATGTAATATGTAAACAATTGAGATTAATAAAATAACACCATGGTTGCGGACCATGGTATAAGAAGAATATGAAGGGCTAGGACTCCACAAGAGGGAAAAGTGGGGGTTTGAAACTAAGACATGGTTCCTAAGCCAAATAACAATTACTAATATAATATTCCTAAAGTAACTTTATGGGATGATGTTAAAATATATAGTAACATTATAAGATATTTAAATGCAATATTAGTTATCCTAAGCTATAAATAAAAGGTAAATATGGCATTGCACAGTAGCAATGCTACTGATGAGACTATTGTGTCTTCCCTAAGGAGATCCATATGAAGACTAGCTACTATACCCTAAGGATATTTGGTGGCTCTAGGTACAAGTGCACTTATCCTTGGGTTGTTTTTGGGAAGGAGAGAGCCCTAAAGAGAGTAGTGTAGGTATAGGTGTCCTTGTGTGGGGCATGAAGGGTACTTGGAAGCTCCTGAGGGCAGCTAAAACTCCTAGAAACCATAACACTTGGAGATTCCCTAACTAGCCTAAGTTGTAATCCCTAGAAGGATAATTGCATATCTCGATGGATTGTGGGTGCAACAAAGGGGGTGCACTACCATGGATTCAGTAGTTTGATGGAGGATGAGAGATTTTAAGTTGAAATATCATTGAGGTTTTTCACCTTGGCTTGGAATATCGTTAGTGTTTTTCAACTCAACCTTGGTTTTGTTTGGTAATTGTTTGTACCATAGCTAGCTTTAGGAAATCCTTGTCTTGGTGGAGTAATGGCCCTGGCTTGGTGGTGACCCACTATTGAGAGAGTAGGAGCAATAGACTGTATGGAAAGGAGAAATGGATAAGGTCTACAACCAGTTGGTGCTCATTAAATGATAAGAGGTTTTAGTTATGCATTATTTTACCTAAATGCTATGTACACTTTGATATATATATATATATATATATATATATATATATATATAATTTTATGGTTTATATATTTTATACCTATTTTTATTATGTTTTTCAGGTCATATCATATATGGTTATGGCACAGAGACAAAACTCAACTATAATGTCCCTTAACTCGGTGGATGGGTGTGTTAAAAGTGGAAGAAGAGCCCAGTTGCAACATTGGGCTTTCATTGGCCAAACATAGAGCATAAAGGAGTGTTAGCATGTTTTTAGACTATTTTACGAAATCACTTAGTCAAGTGTATCTCCTTGGAACATACAACTTGCAATACTTGTTAAAAATGGGCTTATCAATGAGGCCCCTAAACTCTCCATGGAAAATCCTTCAAAGGAATGTTATTTATTGAAATTTTGGCCTTACAAAGTTATATTCACAATGGTGAAAGTAATAAAGTATTTCATTTGTTTATAAAATAGAGTTTGAGTACTCTTTCCTCTTGTGCCAGCTTAAGGGCTATTAGAATGAGTTAGGGCAGGCTTTGCAAGTGTTTGAATTTTTTTTCCAATTGCATATGGTGGTTTGGGAAGTTATGGTTACTAGGCATGCAACAAATGGATAGAGAGTGGAGACCTTGAGGTCATTTTTATAAATGAAGGAAGATGCTTCACCATCAGCAAGAAAACTTAATATGAAAACCTACATTATCATTGCCTCAATAAAATTATTAGTGAAAGCCAAAAGTTATGTAAAGGAATTGAAAACTTCATGTAAATATGGTTGAATGAAAGAGGAATTGCATATTCTACAAGCCATGGATGGGAGATATCTATAGAACATGTTTGTCAAATGTATTCAAGATGTGGAAGTATGATAGGTTCATGTATAGTTTTCAATTAGATTCCTATGAGACATGTGCTTTCATATAATATGCATATTATAGCTTGGGACAAAATTGGTGTTGGGAAGGAGGCCTTAGCACTAATTTATCAAATGAAGAAAAGGGGAATTAAGCACAATCATTCCACTTTTACTACCATTTTTCCAGTTTGTGTTAGCATGGAAACTATCAAACACAATGTGGAGGTCCATGAAGAGATAATTAGAAAAGGTTATATTATGATTTGTTTATGCAAATTAATCTTGTTGGTATATATTCCCAATGTGGTTGTATATATTTGCATGCAACACATCTAATGAAATTTCCAAATGGAATGTGGTGACATGGACTGCTCTCTTGATTTTTTTTTATTTTTTATTACAATGTGATGTGATTTTAGATAAACATTTGATCTGATTTGGTTGATAAGAGGATTTAATGTTTGTCAATATAGATCATCTAGATTAATTTGGTTATAATATTTAGTATTGATCCCCTTTCAAATATAGACAATGATACAACCTAAATTTGCTTGGCTTCCAATGATGACAACTCTTCTTGAAAGGATTTGAACAGAGATCAACAATCCAACCATGTTATCTAGATCATTCCACAATCAAAAAACCTTAGAGGTCTCATATTCCTCAACAATTTGTGCCCATTCTACCACAAACCTTTTCCTTGATAAAATCAAATTCCTTTGGGTTGTAATGAACAATCTCAAGCTTAGAAAATCTAGTAGCCTTTGCACATGCTTTTCCATATCTGGAAATGTGACATAATTTTCTCAAGATACATCATCGACTCGATTATGTCCTTTCTCGTTATCAAGAACCATAAAAAATGACCCAGTTAAATATTTCACATGGCCAGGTTGAGTCATTTAAAGGCCATAATTGGGAATCATAACTGGTTGACCTATCCATTCTTCCATTGTATTATAGTTGATACGTCCATAGTTAGAGACTAGCTATAAATATATAACTTTGATTCCTCTTAACTTAATACACATATTTCTAGTGTCAAGTGTTTCCTAGCACCTTCTTTGAAGGTCAATTGTATAATCTCAAATTTGGTGGCATATTTAATTAAACTATACCAAAAGTGAAATAGATGTGTTACTTAATGTTTTGCAAGGATAAGAAGATGGGTTTGGATTCAAATTCTTTTTTTTTCATTTATGTCATAAGTAACCTTGCAACCAAAAATTGAAAGCATGGTATTCACAAGCTCAACATCACACCCAACACTTTTAAAGTGCAATACCTTTGATGATAATTGTTGTACATTAAGAGACAATCCCTTAGCTGTGATAAGGAAATAGTGCTTAGGACATTTATATGATTATGTCACGAATATATATGTCTCTGCTTTATTAACCCTCAAGTATTTATGATTAAACCCGTAAATGTCAAATATGATGAATTCTTCACAATGCTACCATCTGTTAATGTTGAATGAAGTGAGTAGAAGAATATGAAAGAAGAAATCCAAACTGATATGTTGTTTTATACAGAAAATATCATTTCCAACCCCAGAAGAAATATATGAAAGAAATAGTTAAAACAAAGAAGCGCCAATTAAGGTTTTTAACTCTTATATACATAAATAAAAAGAGACCTACTGCTCATAACTTTGTTTTATTCATATATAGAAAACACATAATGTAAACTTGAATACATTTCAAAATAAACAGAATGCTAGAAACTTGCTTACTCATTCATTAATCTTTGAATCTCTAAGTACAAAAAATAATTGTTTGAAGGTCCAAAACTCAAAACCTTTCCTTCTCTTGAAAATTACATTAAATACTGTAAAAAGCAGTTTGGAACTGCTGTAACCAATCCTAACTACCAAAACTACTTTAAGACTTCGAAGGTTGTCTATTACATGCCTTGAAAATGTCTTGTTACAATTACATTGTCTTCAAAAAATAACATAAAAGAAATATCCTAATCTATAGGAATTGTTGATGATGTGGCTTCTTTTCCTTGGCCAACTGATTTGTCTTTATTTTCTGCTGATCCTTTTGGCAAGTCTATTGTCCAAGCTCTGCACTTTTCCATATTTCTACCTTCGTCATGGATGAATGTTTCAGATTGTGATATTCCAATCTGAATGCAGTAATTTGATCATAAGAAGGCCTTTCTGTGAAAAGATTCTTTACCATCCACAAGAGTTGAAAATGTCTCTGTAAGAATTTGACCATTGTCTCTCCTTTAAGCACCTGAGTCTTTTCATGCCTGTTATCAACTTTGCTTTTTGTCAACACTAGTAAGTTCTCATAAGAATTCCATGGAAAAATATTTCCTTCAGCTCCCCAACATGACGGCAAGCCTACTCTTGTCAGTTTATCAAAAGACTTATCAAACTGACTTACTGCTTCCATGATTTCCATTAGCTTATTTTCTGCAGCCTTTCTGAGATCATTTATGATAATCATTTTATTAATTTCTACCGCATACAACATTCGGTCCTGCATGTCATTCTCCTCTAATTCTTGATCTGATTTGGAATTAATAAAATCAATAAATCTTCTGGCCCAAATGGCTCTTTTAATTCCTTTTTTCTTATCAGACATGATTGGTTCTTCACATTATAAAATAAGGCTTTTCTCTTTTGCAATTATCATCAAGAAGCACCAATTGGATTTCATTTCTGAGATGATATCAGTCCAAATGATATCTTTAGCTTGTATCAGTGAGAGATTTCCTTTCAGTCTTTCTTTGAGATTTTTAATCTCAACTTCAACATTTCGGAAATCCATTTTTTATTTGTCAGCTTCATTTTCTATGACTTTCATCAATTTTGTTGCAATCTCTAGATCTGTTTGAGCCTTCTTTCTATCTCTTTCAGCCATCTGCAACTCAATATTTAACTAAAAAATTTGTGCTTGAGGGTCTTCATCACCTGTAGGAAAAACAAAAGCACAATTATGATTAGCAATATGATTTTGTAATGAAATTGCAGTCTGCTTTATTTTGGAGAGTTCTTCATCTTTCTACATGAGTTTCTACAACAAATTTTCCTGTTCCTTCTCTACCTCTACAACTTCTGTAGCCATTGAATGTTCTCCAATAGGTAACTTTAACTTCTTCCTTAATGCGGATATTTCTACCTTAGCACTTTGCATGAGTTTCTGCACATCAATCTTATCACTGGGGTCTACTCCAATTTTTACAATAATTTTCTTCAATTCGTCATTCTAAACTGTTAAGGCTCTTGAGTTAGCCTTCTCTAACTTCAACTGTTTAATTACTTTACCCAACATATTCTCTGCCTTTATTTCCATTTCATTAGTATTTGTGAGGTCATTTACAATCAATTGACCTGTTTGAATATGCAAATTCATTTTATCCATCAGTGGAATTTTCTTTACATCCACAGTCACATTGATAGTGTTGAAATCGCTGGAAGAACCAATTGACATATCCGTAGGATGTGACAGGGAAATTCTAAATTGATCTTTCTCAAGATCCATTACAGTCAACAATATTGTTTGATCAGCAGCAACTTGATGTTCAGCTTGGGCCTCCATGCTGGCCTTCATCCTCTGATTTCTTTCCTCAATTTGTGAAAAAAGTTGTTTGATCAAGGGCACATGTTCATGAGAAGCTTCATGATTCTTGGGTGAAGCAGGAGCATTTTTCTCTTCTCCCAAATGTAAATAAAAACCAAGTGAATTAGATGTAGGTTCTTCAGTAAGTTTTGTTCTCTTCTTGGCTCCCTTCTCCTCATCATCTAGATCAATAACTACTTCCTTGGTTCTTTTATTTCTTTTCTCGGCTATGATGGGAGTTTTAATGTTTGCATCTACTAAACTCATCACACCTTTACTTGCTATCTTCTCTTGTTCTGACCTACTATCATGAATGAAAGCAGAGTACCCATTCTCAATTCTTCTTGTAGAAATTTGAATAACTGATATATACCACCGATATTCTCCTAATCACACACTATTTTAACTTCAAGTGCATGATGCATAATCTCTTCTACCATTGATCAAGACATGTGGAAATAAAGTCAATTGCATGCGCACATTAAAACCATAAACATTCACACATATGAACACAGTATTTCATGGGAAAGCTTAAAGCTGAAAACCCCCAACTATCTATATATTATATTTCATAGAGATCATGTAACAACCACTGTACAAAGCTCCTCACAACCTCTTAGCACAACCTCTCAAATTGCTACACACTAATCAAGCTAGATCTAGGAAAACACATGCTTCAATCTTTGCCACTAGATAGCTAGCCTCTATTGCGTAATCAATGTTGTAGGATGGCTCATTAAATAACTTGAACCACCTAGCTTGTACTGCGCAATCCCCATGCGCTTCTCCAATCACTGGTTGTTGCAAATATGCAACAATATAGTCACAACTGATAGTTAACTTTCTCTTTCACCTATCTCTACACTGGTCTCCACTGAAACTGCCCATGCACTGAAGTTAACTGATGTATTCTTTAGTTGATTAATGAGTTTATAATTAGTGAATTAATTAATAATTAATTCACACCACTCTCACTAGTGTATCAATCAGTTAGACTAGATACAACTAGCTCAACTATGTTTAGATTGGTTAAACTGAACACAACTCCATTAAATTCCTCAATCAACTCCACCAAACTTTGTCACATGAGTTCTAACTGAAGTATCCATGCAATAGCTCCACTTAACCCTCAGGAATAGCGTAATTCCTTCTGTCAGCTCCTGTGCCACATCTGTGCACTTAACTAAAGTGCTCCAAGAGAATAAGTTAATGTTTATAGTCCAAATATTATTAAGAGCTAATAATATTCGACATATCTATTTTTAGACTGGTAATCTAAAAATAGATTATGCCCAATATGTCTAAAAATATAAGTCCATCTATTTTTCCAACTTGACCAACCATCCACAAATAGCATCCTACAACTCATAGAATATGATCGACATGTCTAAAAATAGACATAGTCTAAAAGAAGACTTTGCACCAAAATAGTCACGGCCCACCTTAAGGAAGGCGACTTCTTTCCACTAAGATCATTATCTTGTTTCAATCTCAACACTGCATTCCGAAATAACACTATATGGGTCATAAGCCCAACTTTCTCCTAGTAGCATATGCATGTCATCTAACATTTGTGTTACTTCATCAAATGCCTGCCTCATATTTACTACGAATGGGTAATTTATACATGTGTCCTTTCTTCATAGGCACGAAATGAACCTGATCAACATTTAGACTCTGCCTAATGAAATCTAAAGCAAAAAGCCTCATTGGTACAAAATTTGGGAGTCTTTAAGGCTCAACACTTGCTCCATATAGCCTTATTTCAAAATATTCCTAAAAAAAAAACCAATCTCCATACTTACAATTGTTTCCTAAATGTAAAAACTCCTGAGCTCTAGGTAAGAAACAAGGAGGAGGACTTCCATTCAATATTCTGTATGCAGTTGGCAAGTAATAGCTAGCAAAATCAAACAACCTAGCCTCATTTTGCTCCCTTCTAACTACATCTGTCCAGAATATCACTGATTTCCTTCTTTTATTTACATCCATAATATTTAGACCTAAATGCATGAATTCTTCCACATTCTAATATAAGAACAAATATACAATCAATGAAGGAAATTTGAAAGAACCTATTAATGAAAGGCTCATCAGCTATGAATTGACTGTTTCCTGCCAATATGATGGAATATCCAACACCATTCTTGGCTTCATCATCATGGTAAACATCCATAAGAATGGTTTATCCACTTTATTATCATAATCTTTACCTAGAATTTTTGCAATATCACTCAATACTGGACGAGTCTCAGCATCAAAAACCCCCATACAAAACTCTTCAACATTTCTCCAACAACTTCAACCTTAGTTCTATCCAACTGAACTATATGTACCAATGGTTTTTTAGGATGATATTGCAACAAGATGATGAGCTTAGTGGAAAGGAGTCGCCTTCACTAAGTGGACCCGCAGGCTATTTTTGGCGCAAAGTCTATTTTTAGACTATGTCTATTTTTAGACATATGGATCATGTTCTATGAGTTGCAGGATGCTATTTGTGGATGGTTGGTCAAGTCGGAAAAAATAGATGGACTTCTATTTTTAGACATATTAGGCAGAATCTATTTTTAGATTGCCAGTCTAAAAATAGATATGTTGAATATTATTAGCTCTTAATAATATTTGGACTATAAACATTATCTTATTCTCTTGGAGCACTTCAGTTAAGTGCACAGATGTGGCATAGGAGTTGACAGAAGGAATTACGCTATTCCTGAGGGTTAAGTGGAGCTATTTCATGGATACTTCAGTTAGAACTCATGTGAGAGATTTTGGTGGAGTTGATTGAGGAAGTTAATGGAGTTGTGTTCAGTTTAACTAATCTAAACATAGTTGAGCTATTTGTATCTAGTTTAACTGATTGATACAATTAGTGAGAGTGGTGTGAATTAATTATTAATTACTTCACTAATTATAAACTCATTAATCAACTAAAGAATACATCAGTTAACTTCAGTGCATGGACAGTTTCAGTGGAGACCAGTGCAGAAATAGGTGAAAGAGCAAGTTAACTATCAGTTGTGACTATACAGTTGCTATTTGCAACACACAGATAGGTGGAGTAGCCCATGAGGATTGTGCAGTTCAAGCCAGGTGGTTTATCTATTTAATGAATCCATCCCATAGCATTAATTATGCAATAGAGGCTGGCTATCAAGTGGCAAAAGATTGGAGCATGTGTTTTGCTAGATCTAGCTTGATAGTGTGTAGCAATTGAGGGTGTGAATGAGAGCTTGTGAGGAGCTTTTGTACTATGATTGTTACATGATCTCCATGACATATAATATACAGATAGTTGGGGTTTTCAGCTTTAAGCTTTCCCATTAAATACCGTGTTCATATGTGTGATTGTTTGTGGTTTTAATGTATGCATGCAATTGATTTTATTTCCGCATGTGATGATCAATGGTAGAAGAGATTCTGTATTATGCATGAAGCTAAAATAGTGTGTGATCAGGAGAATCTTGGTGAATAATATCTCATTTATTCAAAATTTCTACATGGTATCGGAGCGATATTGATCATTGGAGTAATTGCAAAACATTGAAGCGGTTGAGTTTTGTGCCGGTGGAATTCGAATTTGCAGTAGTGTTTTCTTGGTGTCGAAATTGAGATGTCTTTAAATGGATTGCGATTGGAGTATGCCCTTGAGGGTAGCTCGAATTATATTGCATGGAAGGAAAGGATGGAGGGGGTGCTGTATGACAATGGGTTGAAGGAGTTCATAGATGCAGAAATTCCAAAACCTACTTCTAGTGATGTTATCGTACTTGACGCATGGCAAAAGAAGACGGAAACGTGTCGAAGAATTCTGTTGGAAGGTGTGAAGGATCACATATTGTCTAGCCTTCATGGTAAGGCTTCTCCATTCTTGACGTGGAAAGCTTTGATAGATTTATTTCAAATCAAGAGCGACCAAAGGAAGTCGGCGCTCAAGGATAGACTCGTAAACATAAAGATGGAGAAAGGCTTAGCGCATGCCCAAGTACTCACGAAGTTCATCCATGCAGGGATGAGTCGGGAAGTGTGGGGGTGATCGTTGATGAGTGAGGACTTGGTGAGCGAGCTCTCCTTGGGCTTCCGAAGAGTTGGCACTCCTATCAGGACTCTGTCAATGGTCGAGAGAAATTGCCAGGATGGGAGCGACTTTGGTCGGATCTTGTGCAAGAGGAGATAAGGCAGAGTACCAGGGATGGATCTTCATCAAAGAACTCTGATGAAGAGAATTGTGCTTTGGTTGCCAAAGAAAATAAGGGGAAGAGCAAGAAAGCTTCTCAATCTGGTGCGAAAGGCAAGAAGTAGGACATGCTTGAGGTGAAGTGCTTTCACTATAACCAACACAGACATTACGCCACTAGTTGTCCACTGAATAAGAAAAATAAGCAGGCTGCTAGGACTGCAGCTGGAGAGGCCTTAGCCTCGTAGTTTGAGCTGGATTTTTCGCTGATCACATGCTTGGTCTCAAGTGTGATGGGTTTAGTGTGGTTTCTTGATAGTGGTGTCTTTTCACATGACAGGAGATCGAGATTTGTTTACTGATCTGGATGAGAAAGATCTTGGAGTGCAAATCGAGATGGGTGATGATGGTAGATACAGTGCAATCGGTATCAGTACCATTTCCTTTGAGAGGGAGTCTGGTAAACCCTTCGTATTGAAGGAAGTGATGCATGTTCCAAGATTGAAGAAGAATCTTATCTATGTGGCGATGTTAGAAGACAAGGGATATGATGTTGTCTTTAGCGAGGGAAAGGTTTTCCTGCGCAGTAAGGCAACTAGTGAGACCCGGAGGATAGGGGTTTGAGTTAAGAACCTTTATCAATTGCAGGTAGATGGCTGTGCAGCAATGGCAGGCAAGGCAGAAGGAGTGGTGAGCCGAGATGATGGCGAGTTGTGGCACCGGAGATTGGGCCACCTTCACCATGGAGCTTTGAAGATACTGCAGCAGATTTCTACTGGGCTTCCTAAAGGCACTCTTGCGCAGTCAGATTATTGCAAGGGGTGTACCTTGGGAAAATTTGTGAAAGCCACCTTTCACGAGAAGGATAGTCACGCCACGACGATCCTTAAGAGAATTCACACATATGTGTGTGGACCTTTCTCAGTAGCTTCGAAAGCAAAGCACAGGTATTATGTGATATTTTTTGATGATTTTTCTCGTAAGTGCTGGATCTTCTTCATGCAGAAGAAGAGCGATACATACTCAAAGTTCTGTGAGATCAAGGCATTGGTTGAGAAAGAATCGGGGAAGCAGGTGAAGGCTCTAAGGAGCGACAATGGTGGTGAATTCATCTGTGGTGAATTCAAGGACTTTTGCAGGGTAGAAGGAATTCAAAGAGAGCTCATAGCACCTCATAACCCACAGCAGAACGAGGTTGCTGAGTGAAAGAACAGAATGATCGTGGGTGCTGCACGGGCGATGTTGCATGATCAGGGCCTACCCATTCACTTGTGGGATGAGGCATGAAATACTGCAGTATATGTGCAGAACTGTTGTCCTCACAAGATACTTGGCATGAATACACCCGAGGAGGCGTTTTCTGGTACGAGGCCTGATATTTCCCATTTGAGGATTTTTGGTTCACCTGTTTACATTCATGTGACGAAGGATGCCAGGAAGAAGCTGGAGCCGACTGCGGAGGTTGGGATATTTGTGGGGTACAACGATACGCCCCACAACTATCGTGTGTATTTTCGGGGAGCAGGTCCAGGCGTACGTAAGGATATCAAATTTCATGAGGAAAGCCATGGTCGCTTGAGAGGAGCCACACTTGCGCCTGCGGATGAGGAGCTATTAGTTCCTAAGGATGAGTCTCGGAGGATGTGGATCAGCCACAAGATGAGGTTCATGGAGTGGAAGGAACCACTTGGGCAACGCCACGACCATCGAGAGGGTGGAAGCACACTACGAAGGGCGAAAGCGGCGGCTCGAGATCTGAGAGAAGGTTGTAGGAGCACCTACATCACAACGCAGACAGAGACAGTCACCTGACCGGTATACTGGATACATGGCTCTTATGAGCAAGTGTATCGTGACAGAGCCATCCTCTTTCGAGGAATCTGTGGAGGATCCGGCATGGGTAGATGCCATGGTGGAAGAGTATGATTCGATTGTCAGAAACAGTGCATGGGAGATTGTCCTGAGACCGGAAGGGAAATCAGTGGTGGGTTCGAGATGGATCTACAAAGTGAAGTTGGCAACTAACGGGAGTGTGGAGAAGTACAAGGCAAGATTTGTTACCCGAGGCTTTTCACAGATTGAGGGGATCGATTATGAGGAGACCTTTGCACCTGTCGCAAGGTATTCTTCTATACGGATGATTCTTGCTCTCTCAGCGCATATGGGGTGGCACATTCATCAGATGGATGTGAAGACTGTGTTCCTCAATGGAGTCATTGAGGAGGAGGTGTACATAGAGCAGCCCAAAGGTTTTGAGATCTTCAACAGCGAGTCGCATGTGTGCAGGCTCAAGAGAGCATTGTATGGGTTGAAACAAGCACCTCGTGCTTGGTACACATGAATAGACAGTTATTTCACCGAACTTGGATTCTCTAAGAGTGAGGCGAATCCTAACCTATACCAGATTGTGGTGGAGGGTAAGTTGCTGATCATTGTACTTTATGTAGATGATTTGATTTTGACAGGTGATGAACTGTTGATACACTCATGCAAGGCTAATCTTGAAAAGGAGTTTGAGATGAAGGACTTGGGCCTCCTTCATTATTTCCTGGGATTGGAAATTTGACAGCGCAGTGGTGGACTATTTGTTTCTCGGGGTAAGTATGCCCGGGAGATACTGGAGAAGTTCAACATGCATGGCTGCAAGCCTATTGATACTCCTCTTCCTGGTGGTTGAAGGAAGGAGGATGCTACTTCAGCAGAGGTAGTGGATGCCACTATTTATTGACAGTTGGTGGGGTCGCTTATGTATCCGGTCAATACACAACCCGATATATGCTATGATGTTAACCAGCTTTCACAAGCTATGGTTAAGCCAACCAAGCTCTACTGGAAGGCAGGCAAGCATGTATTGAGATATCTCAGAGGCACATCGGGATATGGATTATGGTACAGACAGTCGGATGAGGTGAAGCTATGTGGCTTCACAGATGCAGATTAGGCAGGGAGCCCAACGGACAGAAAGATCACATCTGGAGGAATTTTCAGTATCGGGTCGACAGCAGTTTCTTGGTACAGCAGGAAGTAGAGATCCATGGCACTCAGTTCAGCAGAGGCTGAGTATATGGCAGCGAGTTTGGCTGCATGCGAGGCTATATGGATGAGGAAGATCCTGGTCAGGTTGTTCGGTTCACACTTAAAGCCTACTGTGATTTATTGTGATAATCAGAGTTGCATCAAACTCTAGGTTAATCCAGTATTTCATGATAGATCTAAACACATTGACATCCGGTATCATCATATCAGAGATTGTGTGCAGCAGAATTTCATGTTACTTTCATACATTCCTACGGAGGATCAGGATGTTGATATCTTGACGAAGGCGCTTACCAGGAGCAAATTCGAATACCACAGGGGTAGGATAGGGGTTGCAGATAATCCATATCTTATTGAGAGGGAGTGTTGAGATTGCAACAAGATGATGAGCATAGTGGAAAGGAGTCGCCTTCACTAAGTGGGCCCGCAGGCTATTTTTGGCGCAAAGTCTATTTTTAGACTATGTCTATTTTTAGACATATGGATCATGTTCTATGAGTTGCAGGATGCTATTTGTGGATGGTTGGTCAAGTCGGAAAAAATAGATGGACTACTATTTTTAGACATACTGGGTGGAATCTATTTTTAGATTGCCGGTCTAAAAATAGATATGTCGAATATTATTAGCTCTTAATAATATTTGGACTCTAAACATTATCTTATCCTCTTGGAGCACTTCAGTTTGATGCCTGGATGTGGCACATGCAGCTGACAGAAGAAATTACGCTATTCCTAGGGTTTAGTGGAGCTATTGCATGGTTGACTTCAGTTAGAACTCATGTGATAGAGTTTGGTGGAGTTGATGAGACAGTTAATGGAGTTGTGTTCAGTTTAACCATCTAAACATAGTTGAGCTATTTGTATTCGGTTTAACTAATTGATACAATTAGTTAGAGTGGTGTGAATTAATTATTAATTAACTCACTAATTATAAACTCATTAATCAACTAAAGAATGCATCATTTAACTTCAGTGCATGGACAGTTTCAGTGGAGACCAGTGCAGAAATAGGTGAAAGAGCAGGTTAACTATCAGTTATGACTATACTGTTTCTATTTGCAACACACAGATAGGTGGAGAAGCCCATGAGGATTGTGAAGTATAAGCTAGGTGGTTTATCTATTTAATGAAGCCATCCCATAGCATTCAAAACGCAATAGAGGTTGGCTATCAAGTGGCAAAAGATTGGAGCATGTGTTTTGCTAGATCTAGCTTGATAGTGTGTAGCAATTGAGGGTGTGCATGAGAGGATGTGAGGAGATTTTGTACTATGATTGTTACATGATCTCCATGACATATAATATACAGATAGTTGGGGTTTTCAACTTTAAGCTTTCCCATTAAATACTGTGTTCATATGTGTGATTGTTTGTGGTTTTAATGTATGCATGCAATTGATTTTATTTCCGCATGTGATGATCAATGGTAGAAGAGATTATGTATTATGCATGAAGCTAAAATAGTGTGTGATCAGGAGAATCTCGGTGAATAACATCTCAGTTATTCAAAATTTCTACAACTAATATTTAATTTTGTACACACTGTTCTTGGCATAATATTCGAAGAAGCTCCTGAATCAATAAGACAATTATGAACATTCTTGTTAAAAATTTCATAAGTCAAAAGGAGAGGAGGATTTTGAGAGATAGATCTATCACCAATCAAAACAAGATCATTAGCATTTACTTTATTGACAGATGATGGAGGTTTTCCCATATCTTTTGAGGCTTGTGCTATGACTGGTGGTTGTATCGATTCTACAGGAATGGCTTTAAGTTCTCTAAGAAAAATCTTGTGTTGTTGTTTGAGTTTAGACATTTCATGTAACGAGATATTTTCGTTGATCTTTTTCATATCTTCTACTATATTATATTCGACTGTATCTGATACAATCAAAGTTTTGGAATTTGAAGAAGGATCTAATGAAATCGAATCTGTTTGCACAGTTTTAGATTTTTTGGTTTTGTCTTTTGAAGGGATAGAATTTTTTTTGGGATTTGACACAATTGGATCTAAAGAAGGTTTACTTCTTGTTGATACAGGCATAGCTTCACATTCCTCCTCTGTTGGAAGAACGAAATCCCATAATCCATTTAATTCAACTTCTTCTTTAGATTCTAATTCATTTTCAGAAGGTGAGGGATCTTCAGTATCTTGATCAGATTCTGCATTTGAAATCTCATTTGGGGGTTTAGGAGTAGAAGAAGGATTTCTTTTAAATGAACGAAATGATTTTTTAGAAGCTGAAGTTTCAGCAACTTGTTTCTTTATATCTATCATATCATTTGACATAGTCTTTAATACTTTTCGAAGACCTTCAAGATCAAATGGATCTTTTGAGATTTTCTTTTTGGAATCTTGACTAAATGTCACTTTCTTTGTTTTCCTTTCTTTTGATTCTATTCGTTTCTCCAATTCTAAAATTCTTTTTTCTACCGTAAGAGCTTCTTTCAGATTTTCTAAAAGAGTGGCTTTATTAGCCCTATCTACAAAAATGGCTATATTCGAGGGTAAAGAAGAAATATACCATTCTATTTGTACATCAACAGCAGGTTTTGAAGTAGTTGGGATTTTATTTAATAATATATTGAATCTGGAGTTGAAATCTTTGACTTTTTCACCTGAATTTATTTTAAGATTAGAAAGAGCATTGATCAAAGAATAAATAGTTCTATCATCTCCAAATTTCGCAAGAAAAACTTGTTCAAAAGTTTCCCAATCAGCAATAGATCCTGCAGGAAGAGAAAAATACCAGGATCCTACAGATCCTTGCAAAGTATATGGAAACAATCTAAATACAACATCTTCATGAACGATTGCATTTAAGTTCATGGCTAACATAAAATTATTGGTGTGTTCTTCAGTAGGAAGACCATCATCAGGATTATATTTGGGTAACCATTTTTCTGGATGATCTGGAAGAGCATTAGGATTTGCTATTAGCACAGCACCAGGATTTGTCCAATGATGAGTAGCCATGATTGGATTTGGATTTTGTGAAGATGTAGAAGTAGATCCAGAAGTAGAGGTGATAAACTGTCTTCAGCTTTAAAAGAGCCCATGACTTCTCCTCTGGAATTCTTAAACACTCTCTCTTCAATATTCAAATTCTCGATTGCCCACTTGATCATATCTCTGTAAGGCATGAGTTTTTTCCCTGCTATTATCTTATGAATAAATGAACATGCAATGTCGAACAAAGTCGCGTCGGAAGTGGAATCAGTGTCTGTTGCAGAAATCTTCGTTATCACCTTTGGCCCTTGATCTTCAAATAGCTTATACATAGCTTCCCATGATGTAATGCCGCAATCTTTGTGACAAACAGTATCAGAAAACAGCGATGGAATTTATGTATCTTCTGTATACGATGTTCGAGACACTTCTTTGCCTTTCTTGCTCATTTCAGATTCCTTCGATTCAATAATTTATTTCCTGAAAGTGAAACAAAATATATCATATAACAGAGACTGTGAAGAGATGTTTCACACAAAAAATATCAATTCAATCAGTCATCTCCTCATAATTTCTTCATGATTTCAAAATTAAATGCTAGGCATAGCTTCGCGTGGCTTCGCATGCAATACTTATCCTTTGATTAAATCTGTTAAGATTAGAATTCAATTCGAAATGACATAAGTTACTTTTCACACACTAGAAACAATAAATGTGCAGATCACAATCATATCTTATAATTTTCGTGATTGTTTCTTATTATTTGCGAAATGCAACCTGCGCAAATCGCAGATCGCAAATTTTAAGAAATACATTGAAGTTTAAATCATAATCCACGCACAGTGTGATTTGCAAAAGCTAAAAGTGGACGCGATGCGAATGAGTTTATATATTCGATTTCATTCGTTATGTTGGGTCCGCGGCGATCGCGACTTTTATTGTTTTGTTCTAATCTTTAACTAAATCGAGTGCGATGCGAAAACATAGAGTAAGGACTTTTAAGAGGGCGCGTTTCGCAAATCGCAAGATTTATAGATTCTTCTTTGAAAGTGATATGTGATAAGAGATGCGCTTTGAGATAAATTTATTTCCTAAGTGTTTTTTAGAAGGAACCTTTAAAAGGATTTTTTCCTAATTATCTCTCAAGGGTCCTTATTTACAAAAATAAATGGGGGTAGTTGTATAGCACAACAATTGGCGATTCACTTGGACGAACCAGATGTCTCTGATAAAAAATTTCTGAAATTTCTAAATCTTTTGGTATAAAGAATAAAACAGTTAAAGAAACGAAATTTCAAATAAATAATATCCTTTTCAATTAACGAAATTTTCAATTATTCACTTGTTTCAGGAGAATTCCTATATAAAGATATATGTATAAAAATATCAATGTCAGTCTTTACTTAGTTAAAAATAAGATAGCAAATAATCTTTACAGAAAAAGATTTTTATAGATTTACCCTTTTATCATAGGTAGAGCCTCTGTTCCAATGGGCAATTTAAGCTTTTGGTAGGGTTACCTTTTAACCAGCTATGATCCATTTTTCCATCTAGTATTTCTCATTATTCTCATCAGTAAATTATTTTTATTTTTTTATTTTTTTATTTTTCTTAAAAGCCATTGTTTTGGCTTGGTAACCAAATAGTGACAATGCCACTCACAAATAATAATCAAAATTGATCAAGCTGGCTCGTGATTAGACCCCTTGTCTTTATGATATAATCTCAAGTCATTACACCATTTTGGTAAACAATATTTGTAATGTCAATTTCAATTATAGCTTTATGAACATGGTAATCAAGCTCGTAATGAGACTCATTATCTTTTAAGTTTTATTAAAATTTCTTATTTTTTTATTTTTTAAGATTTATTTTTTAAAATTATTAGATATACTGGATGGGATGAATCATATTTCTTTTTAAGATGCCAGATGATAATGTCGAGTTGTTAGATTTCTTTTCTGAAAACGATTTCTTACTAAAATATAATTTTATTTTCATGACTTAAAAGAGATTTTTATACTAGATAAAAATGAGAGTCCTTCAACAAAATAAGTGTTTTATTTAGAATTTCATTTTTCTAAAAGATAAAATAAATTTGTTTTTCGTAAATCTTTCGACTTTTCTTTCTTTAACAGTTCTATTTTTAAAACAAGTAGAAGAAGAAAAATAAGAAAGGAATTACCTTAAACTTATTTTGAAAAGTCAACTATTAGTACTAAACAAATTTTATTTCTAAATGAAAGTAAAAAAATTTATTGTACAAAAACAGAAGAAAATTATCTCCTATGAAAAGTATTTTTTCAAAATTTTCCCATTAACAGGTAAAGAATCTTTCTTACTTGATAAATCCTATAATAGAAATGTTGATGAGCCAATATTTTTCATTATTTGAAATGGTCCTAACCAAAGTTTTTGAAACTTTGTGTGTTTACCCTTTTCTTTGTGAGCCTTATCCCATTTTAATACCAGATCACCAATTTCAAAATCTCTTGAACTAATAGATGTTAAATCAAATGAGGCTTTTACTACTTGTTGGTGGTGGATATGTGTTTGTTTAGCTTTTTCTCTTTCTTCTTCTAACTTAAATATTTGATCTTGTATAAATTGGAGAGAAGAAGAAGGATTTTCAATAATGAATTGAACTAGGGAAAATGACGGTATTGTTACATTTGAAGGAAGAATTGCTTCTTTGCCATAAACTAACACAAATGGTGAAGTTCCTATTGAAGATTTTTGTGTAATCTTATCTGCCCAAAGAGCAAATAATAATGTTTTATGCCAATTTTTATGATTTTTCTCTACGGTTCTCTTTATGAGTCTGATAAGGTTTTTATTGGTGGCTTCAACTAATCCGTTTCCTTGTGGGTAATATTTAGTTGAATACTTCAATCTAAAACCTCTTTTTAAAGCAAATTCTATCATGGCATTTCCAGAAAAGTAAGATGTATTATCAAATATCAAAGCTGATGGAAGGCCAAACCTTGTAATTATGAATTGATCAATGAAATCGGTAATATTTTGTGTATTGACCACCTTTAATGGGATAAATTCTACCCATTTTGTGAAATAATCGGTTGCAGTTAGAATATACCTGTGTTGCTTTGAAGAGTTTGGAGTTATTTCACCTATAATATCTAACCCCCATTGTTCGAATGGTCGTTGGATATTTACTGGCTGTAATGGAATACTCTCTCTTCTTGCTGTAGTTTGGCATGTTTTACATTTCCTTGAATACTCATGTGCATATTTGAACAAAGTTGGCCAATAATAGCCCACATGCAGTATTTTATATGATGTGGTATTTCCTCCAAAATGACCTCCAGCTAGTCCATCATGTAATTCCTGCAATACTTTTTTAGCTTCAGATTTCTCTAAGCATCTCAATAATACAGAATCATAATTTCTCCTAAATAGAACATCATCTACAAGTTGATACTGATTTGCCTTAAGTATTAAAGCATGTTTTGTTGTATAATTCAGACTTAATGGAGCATGTCCATTTTTTAATAAAAATTTTAGATCAGCATATTGTGATTGAGAATCGTTTAGGCTTAACTCAAATATTTGTATCGCTTCTAATTGATCTTCATCTTTAGGTAAATGAAAAGATCCAGATAGCATTTTGCACAAACCTTGTCCTTTAACAATTTTTGCTGGATGTATTTCTACATCATATTCCTGGAGAGCAGTAACCCAATTTGCTCTTTTCTCTCCCACTTCTCGTTGTATTAATAATTGCCTTACCACTGGATAAGGTACTATTATCTTGGTGTGTGTTTTTAAGAGAAAAGGTCTAAAGTGTTTCAAAGATTTAACACAACATATGCCTGTTTTTCTATAGTTGAATAATTTAATTTGGCACCCTGAATATTAGAACTAAAAAACACAATTGGTGCTTCAATATTCTAATCATTTAACTGTGTTAAAACAACTGCATATGATGTATCTGAAGAATGTATATAACACAAAAGACTTGAGAAAATCAGGAGTTGTTAAAGAGGGAGTTTCAACAATAGCTTTTTTAATTAACTCAAAGGAATTTCTTTCTTCTTTGCCCCATTTAAAAATTGAATTTTTCTTAATCATTGATTGAAGGGGAAGGACCATTTGAGAAAAATTTGGAACAAATATTTTTACAAAATTCATTTGTCCTAAAAATGATTGCATTGTTTTCTTGTTATGTGGCAGAGGAATGTTTTCAATCTCTTGAATCCTATCAGGGTCTATATGAATTCCTACCTTAGAAACAATAAATCCTAAAAGTTTTCCTTATGATAAAGCAAAATAATATTTTTTTGGATTGAGGGAAATACAATACTTTCTGCATCTATCGAAAATATTTTTTAAATGATTAATATGATTTTTTCCATGCTTAGAATAAACAGTGATTTCATATAAGTACATAACAACTGATTTATTGATTAATCCTCTGAAAGCTATATCCATAGCATGTTGAAATGTGGCTCCAGCATTAATCAGTCCGAAAGGCATTTTCTGATATGCATATGTTCCCCATTTTATTCTAAATGTTTTTTTTAATCTATCATCAGGATGAACCATGATCTGATTGTAACCTGAAAATCTGTCTAAAAAAGACATCAATTCAGATCCTGCAACTGACTGCAATATCTGTTCCATGGTAGGCAAAGGAAAATTATCTTTTTGACAGGCTTTATTCAAATTCCTAAAATTTGTACAAATTCTAATATCTCCATTCTTTTTTCTCACTGGGACCATGTTTGACACCCACTTGGAATGTCTAACAGGAAAAATGACTTTAGCTTTGAGCATTTTATTCAATTCAGATTTGATTTGACTTTCTAGATTTGGATGAATTTTTCTGAGTTTTTGTTGGAAAGGTTTATCATCTGATATCATGGGAATGGTATGTTGAATTATGGGAGTGTCATATGTTTTAAGATCTAAATAATCCCATGCAAAGATATCGTTATATTTTCTGAGTAAATTAATGAATGATATCCTTTCTTCATATCCCAAACCAAGACCTAAGTTGATATTCTGAGGTTTTTCCGAAGTACCAAGATTAATCAATTCAAATTTTAGAGTAGAACTTTGAATTTTTGAATTGGTTACCTTTTTAAACCTATCTTTCAAATCATACAGATCTTCCATTTTTACTACAAAATTAGGAATCGGATTATTGCTTATTTGGTCTTTAATATGTAAATCATGTTCATTTTCATCCAATATTTGACCTTCATAAGCTCTATCTGATGTAAGAAACTCTGTTATCTCTGCATCATTATTGAATATTTTCCAATTTGTAATATTGTCAGGAATGGATGGTCTAAAGATTAATTCAATTGAAAATCTATCTGGGCTAAACTCTTTGGGTGGTATAAGTCTAGATTCTATATTAGCAAGCAAATCGGCACTCGCATTTTGTAATCTAGGAACTGCGGATATATTGAACGCTGTAAAATGAGAAGTGAGATTCTGAGATAATGTTTGATAATGTCTTAAATGTCTGGAAATACAATGAATCATATTTCTAACTTGTTTGACTATTATTTCAAAATCTCCATATACTTGCAAATATTTAACATTCAATCCTATAGCTTTGTACATACCTTGAATCAATGCTTCGTATTCAGCAGTGTTATTTGTGCATTGGAATTCGAGTCTACAAGCTAGCATTGTCTTCTCCCCCTGAGGATCAATTAAAACACAACCTGCTCCTGCACCATCTTTTGATTTTGAACCATCAAAAAATAAAGTCCAAAATAAAGACTGATTTGGAATTTGATTACTAAAATTAACACATCTAGAAGAATATGTTTGAGAAAAATTTTCAATTTGAGAAGTAAAAGTATTTGTTTCGAAAGGTGAAACCTGAGCAATAAATGATCCAAGGAATGATTCTGCTAAATAATTCCAACAACTTCAACCTTAGTACTATCCAACTGAACTATATGTACCGATGTTTTTTGAGGAGTAATATTTAATTTTGTACACACTGTTCTTGGCATAATATTCGAAGAAGCTCCTGAATCAATAAGAAAATTATGAACATTCTTGTTAAAAATTTCATAAGTCAAAAGGAGAGGAGGAGTTTGAGAGACAGATCTATCACCAATCAAAACAAGATCATTAGCATTTACTTTATTGAGAGATGATGGAGGTTTTCCCATATCTTTTGAGGCTTGTGGTATGACTAGTGGTTGTGTCGGTTCTACAGGAATGGCTTTAAGTTCTCTAAGAAAAATCTGTTGTTGTTGTTTGAGTTTAGACATTTCATGTAACGAGATATTTTCCTTGATCGTTTTCATATCTTCTACTATATTATATTCAACTGTATCTGATACAATCAAAGTTTTGGAATTTGTAGAAGGATATAATGAAATCGAACCTGTTTGCACAGTTTTAGATTTTTTGGTTTTGTCTTTTGAAGGGACATAATTTTGTTTGGGATTTGACACAACTGGATCTAAAGAAGGTTTACTTCTTGTTGATACAGGCATAGCTTCACTTTCCTCCTCTGTTGGAAGAATGAAATCCCATAATCCATTTAATTCAACTTCTTCTTCATATTCTAATTCATTTTCAGAAGGTGAGGGATCTTCAGTATCTTGATCAGATTCTGCATTTGAAATCTCATTTTGGGGTTTAGGAGTAGAAGAAGGATTTCTTTTAAATGAACGAAATGATTTTTTAGCAGCTGAAGTTTCAACAACTTGTTTCTTTATATCTATCATATCATTTGACATAGTCTTTAATACTTTTTGAAGACCTTCAAGATCAAATGGATCTTTTGAGATTTTCTTTTTGGAATCTTGACTAAATGTCACTTTCTTTGTTTTCCTTTCTTCTGATTTCGCTCGTTTCTCCAATGCTAAAATTTTTTTTTCTACCACAAGAGCTTCTTTCAGATTTTCTAAAAGAGTGGCTTTATTAGCCCTATCTACAAAAATGGATATATTCGAGGGTAAAGAAGAAATATACCATTCTATTTGTACATCAACAACAGGTTTTGAAGTTTTTGGGATTTTATTTAATAATCTATTGAATCTGGAGTTGAAATATTTGAATTTTTCACCTGAATTTATTTTAAGATTAGAAAGAGCATTGATCAAAGAAGAAACAGTTCTATCATCTCCAAATTTCGCAAGAAAAACTTGTTCAAAAGTTTCCCAATAAGTAATAGATCCTGCTAGAAGAGAAAAATACCAGGATCCTACAGATCCTTGCAAAGTATATGGAAACAATCTAACTACAACATCTTCATGAACGATTGCATTTAAGTTCATGGCTAACATAAAATTATTGATGTGTTCTTCAGCAGGAATACCATCATCAGGATTATATTTTGGTAACCATTTTTCTGGATGATCTGGAAGAGCATTAGGATTTGATATTAGCACAGCACCAGGATTTGTTTAAGGATGAGTAGCCATGATTGGATTTGGATTTTTTGAAGATGTAGAAGTAGATCCAGAAGTAGAGGTGATAAACGAAGAACTTAGAACTGGAACAGTACTACTTGTGACAGCACTGATTGTCTGAGTAGAAGAAATGGAATGTATAGAAGATGTGGGTGGATTAGAAGAGTATGAAGGAATAACCGAAGGGAGATTTGATGTGAGTTCACTTGTGTCTTATTTTGATCTGGATATTTGAGAACTTTTTTTCGATGAGATTCTAAAGGAAACTCAAAAGGATGAATTCCAAGCTTCTCACTTCTAGCTCGAGTTAGAATACCAATATCTCTAAATAGAGAAGTAACACTTTCTTCAGATGTTTCTCGATTAACAGGATTTTCAGCAGAAATAGATATTCCTTCCAATTTTTGAATTAAAGACTGTACTTTGGGGGATTTGGGAATGAATTCTGAAGTAGATGGGTGACGTTAAATTTCAGGGGACGAAAGAAAGGTTTCTACTACTTCCGATTTTTGAATTGTGATTTAGATCATGATCGAGAAATGGTAGAACGCTTTTGATGAGATAGACTCTTATGAGGGCTTTGTATTTTAGATTTATCTGCCATTCATAGTCATGCCCTCCTTATAGCGCCAAAAATGTTGAGGCCTCAGAAATCCGTGGCAACAACAAAGGGGGATAACCACTCGGTCCGGACCTTAAAGCAGCTACTTTTCCATTTGAGGTAGTGGCTCCGACTGGAGGTGTTGGGACCAGTTTCCCAGTTTTGGTGTTTGTGTGATGATTTGTGAGATTTCTACCAAAACGTTTTAAAAATGATGAATTACTACAAACTACACAAATTTACTTCTAAATGCAAGACTTTAAAATAAACTTAATCTAACCTAGGTAAAGTATCTCAAATGTGATTTAGGAAGATAACTATTTAATTTGTTTTGAAATCATTGCAAATTAAATAGAATTATAACGGTGTAAAATAATCCCTTTTGAAAAGATAAATTAATCAAAAATAATATGAAAGACATATCGCATTTATGTAATGACCATATATAAAATAACTAATTTATGCCTGTATACTGTACGATTAATGAAACAGATACTTTAGACATAAATAATTAATTCTACATATGATTCATGAAAGCTATGTTAATCATTAATATTCAAAACAGTAACCACATACATAATATTAGTACCAGTTGTTTGTCGTCCTGTTTATCAGATCAATGATAAAAGGTCATATTCAATTCTTCAATCAAAAATCCAAGCCAAAGTGAATCAACATTGATCAACAAGATAATTTATATAACTGAATAAGGCTGTGTTCCATTCTTTCATTAAGACACTTGTAAACCTGCTTGCAACTTAAGTGTTCTTTGCAAAATGTTCTTAATAAAATTTAGGACCCTTCTCTAAATGCATGAGAAGGTTTAAATACTATAATTAACTACTTAACTAAATTAAATACTTTAAAAAATATAGTGTTGGCATTTCTGCGCTGATAATTAAAGTTCCTATCAAAAGGCCCAACCCGCGGACACAACTAGCGCACCGGATATCGAGACAAGTGCCTCCGCATTTGACCGAGTTGACTGCGGGGACAACAGAGAGGAATGGCAGAGATTGAGTGCGGGGGCACCAGCAAAAACTTTCATATGTACCTCGAGAGCCCCCGCAGTGACGCAAGACGATGAGTTGGTCACAGTTGTCTTCCACGTCGGGTAGAATCAACGGCTCGCTAGCACGTCTTGTCAGCATTTAGTTTAAAGAATTTTTCAGCCATGGCTAAACGGTCGTCCCTATCAGGTTCATCTATCCATATCCCTCTTATGGATACTGAGAGGGATATTCAATATACCATGTGTTCTATTGTTGGAATTTCTGGTATCCTAGTATATTGAATTGATTGTCCTTGATGGAAACTATCTGACAAAGGATGCAGACTGTATAAAGAACTCAGAAAACCATCAGTAGCTCTATACAAGCAGAATATACGACTGAATGTGAATTGAACGAATCTCTGTATTTAATGGGAAATTTGATGTAAATAAGGATGAGTTAAATCATGTGTGAAGCTTTTCTTGAATAAGATCGGTGTATGTATGCATCCTGATGGAGGATAAAGGAAATCTTGTGTATGATTGAGTTATGGTGTTACTCTGATGGGTGGAGAATACTGAGAGTATTTGGGTATTGATTGGTTCAATTCTCATATGGAATGCCCTGAAAATTTGTGTGAAGTCCTGTTGGGAGAGTGAGCCACGGACGTGCTCTGTGTGTGCAGGGCACATAAGCTATATCGGTCAAAGTAATAGTGTGTTCCGCATGTGTTAGACAATACAAAGAAAGGTGTCCCTGTTGAATGCAAAAGAACCAAGTCGAATAGTCCATAAGGATTTCATCAGAGCTGTATAACAGTATTATGGTTATATGAACTCATAACGCAGAGGAAGAACAATTAAAACAAAGCTATGCTTTCGTGGAGAAACTTAGCAATGACGAAATAAAGATGGACGGAACCTTGAGCAAAGGAGAGGAACCACGAGCGGAATAAACAATGAAGGGGGTTTCCGATTTTCATCGCACCGCTCTCGACGGGCAAGCGGTATTAGGTTGGGAGCGATTCCATAGAACGAGCGACACGCGTCCCTGAGTGTATTTACAAAACCGCCATCACTGCGTGCCATCGCACGTTAACGTTCGACCAAGGATGCCGCACGATATTGTTGAGCACCATCGATCTGGAGGGAAGCCATTGGACGGTGGTCGAATGAGGAAGATGCGCGAAGGTTAACCAAAGTACGGCAGCCATCGCGCGTTATTGTTCACGCGTCTTCGCCGAGCGATATCCATCCGATCAAATGAGGCAGCGCGACGCGATAACAACTTTCGAATGGAGACGACCGTTAACGTTGGGGCCCATACGCATGTATTGAGGTTTGCGGGTTTAACCCAAAGTATTATGTCGTGTATTAAGGGTGTGGGACCCGATTTCCCTTCACATTATTGGTTCAATATATGTTGTTGTGTTATGCCAAGATCTTCACCTCCAAGTCGAAGATTAAATATTATTGAAAGGCCTGAAAGGTTATATGGATATATATTACTGCTGGGTTTTTATATAAGTCAGCGGCACGTTAATGTTTATAACAACTAAAGGGGGAATTGGATTAATACCTCAATCTCAGATTGAGATATTAAAAAGCCTTAGATTAATTAATATCTAGATCAAGAAAATAAAACAATGAAAAGTTTTTTGGGGCTTGGGTAGACCCCGCTGGATTACCTATTTTGATCCCGACCAGGAATACCATTAGCAGTTGAGTGGTTTTGACTCATGGTATTGATAAAGTCTAAACTATATAAGGAGAAGAGGATCATAATACAGGGTGTGCATGTGGAAGGGTTGTTAAAAAATAAATCTCTTTAAGAGATATCTGCATATATGATGCACCTATGGATATGATCTAGAAATGATGAATCTCTACGATGATCGGAAAAAGAAATGATGAAGACCTGACGGAAGTCTGATGAAGAAATTGAAGAAATCTGGTGGATCTGAGGGTTGAAGCCTTCTGTATGAAAATGGAAGTATCCTGCCAGTAGAAGCTGGTGTTAAAATCAGGGGGTTGGAGCTCCCTTCCAGTAGTGGCTGGAGAACGAGAGAAGGTTGTAGCCTTTCTGCAGGTGGGTGCCTACGTGCTGGTATGAGTCTGCGCCAGTACAAAATTGTAATAATTTTTTTTTATAATAAATATTGAAGACAGAGATGACAGCAGTGGTGGTTTTCTCCCGAATTGGGTTTCTGCCTTAAATATTGGTGTTCATGTGTGTTGGTTATGTGTGATGGTTTATTCTGTTATTACTGCACATGCTTACTGCTCACTAAACATCTGATGAATGAATGATGCAATGATCTAAGTAAATAATTAAACGTATAATAAGATCTCTGGACATATGCAAGTTTTCTTAAGGATATCCACATTTATATGCGAGTTGGGTTCAGTAAAGTAACGTATGGGTTTAAGAGAAACAAAAAGTGAAAAGTTTTTCAGTCAACTCTAAATACTGATTCACCCCCCCTCTCAGTATTTTTCCCAACATAGAGGAGGTTTCAAACAACCTCTGTCTATGAAACCTATCTTGAACTATAATCTAGGAATTTAAACAAACTGGAAATCCTGATTTAAGGATCCTTCTTCTACTGCTGAATGTGGTCACGTAACTAACAAATATCTAGCATAGTCTTGAGCTGAGGTGGTTGAGATATTCGTGACCTAATCTGATCCTTGAATATAGCATTTGAAATTGTTGATTGTGACCTTTGGGCTGATTCTGTGATTAACTGAAGTGTTTGTTGTTGATGATATAGTTTTATCAGAAAATTCAAAGAATTTTCTTCATCAAACTTGTCAATTTTCTTGATCATCACTTCTTGTTGATGTTCTTGTTGAATCCATCTTGACTCTACTTCTTTGATCATTGAAAAAACATCATATGTGTTTTATTCCAAAAGTCCTATTTTGAATAATTGATCACACAAATGCTGTATAATTTCATTTGATTTACTAGATGTTTTAGCTGCTTCTTTTTCTGCTCTGGCAATTTTTGTTTTCCAATCTGTAAAAAATAATTCCTTATGAAATTTATCTACTTGAGGTAGATTAGCCTTCTTTCCAACATCTGAATCTTGCCATTGAACATATTCTGCAATTTGACTCTGAAGTTTTTCACAATCAAGCTTTTGGATAGCGATTTGTTGAATCATTATTCTATTTGAATCACAGTAAGAATCAATTATGGCTGCTTGATAACAAAATACCTTTTGTTGTTCTTTTAACATGGTATTTATATCAAGTGCTTCTTTAACAAATCTTTCAGACTGTGATTGCTTTTTTAATCTTGCCAAAGTATTCTCCATGTGTACCTGTTTCTCTTCAAGTTGTGCGTGATGTTCTAGCTTAAGCCTCTCAATATCTTTAAGGAACTACTCTGAATTCATTCTAATATGTTCTATAGTCTTAACCTTCTCTGCATCCAATAAATGTTCCAACTCTTGTATCCTGTAATCTCTTTACCTTAAAAAAGTTTTAACTTGAGTGGCCTTGTCTACAGTGGCTGTAGCATAAGCTCCTGCATACTGAGATAACTTAGTTAAATGTTCGGTAGGATCTTCAGGTGAATCCTTCCAGAGAACGTCAACTGATTCATCTGTAGATTTAAGAGTTTCATCAACTCTTTTCCTTTTATTTCTTTTCACTACATCTTTATGGCTAGGACTATAGAAGATATCTAATTAAGGAATGTCTTCTATTTGAAAAATTATTTGATCTGCTGAAAAAGCTGGAATGATTTCTCTATTTTGAGTTGTTGGAACTGTTTGCAAAGGACTAACTATCTGAACTATATTTCGAGAAGGCTTAGGAGTTTGGAAATCTGTTGCTTGACCAGTGATAGCCTTTTCTTTGGAGGTGTTTATTGCTTGGGAAAATTCTTCCCATTAATTTGAAAGGTCTTTTCCTTCAGATGACTTAGACTAATCTGTTGTGCTTTGATCCTTTTGAACTTCTCCTGATTTCAATTCAGTGTCATTTTTCTTCGACTTTTCATGCAATTCTAATTCATGAATAACCTGATCAATTTCCAAATTCATTTTTATGACTTCGGACTCATCCTCAGATTTGTCAGATTGCTGTTGAGATTGATCGGATTCATTTTTATAATTATCTTTCATTTCTTCATCATTGCTAACACTTGGAGTAATTTTTTCATCTTCCATGATAAATAAATTTAAAGGGACATTTTTCAGTCTCTCATTTCTGTATTCTTGAAAGGCTTGAATATCTTCTTGACTTGAATCATTTGAAACCCTTTTAATAACATCTGAAAAAAATTAAACTCCTTGAAATAATTCATCAAACAGATCTTCTTCCTTGACAAAAGGCTTTGTCTTAAGTCTTTCCATAAAATTTTTAATTTTATCATCAGGATCATATAGTCTCCCAGGCATAAATGCAAGATTTAATTTCTTCACATTAGGCACTTCTTTTTATGTGTGACCAATGTTGGCCAGAGTGAAAGAACCGCATTGTACAGGAAAAGAAGGCCAAATTTCCTTTTTGTCATCTTTCAATTGTTTAGTGACACCATTAACAAGCTGATAAGCGATCTCTCTGCAGAACAACCTATCTGGAACGTAGTATGGAAAAACATATGTAAGAGCAGAGCTTCCAAATACTCGTACATATGTAAATTTCTCCTCAGAAAACCACCAAGCTGTACGAACAATATCCCTACTGACTTCTTTGGAAACCCTAGGGATCTTTTCATTAAAAATCATCTGATACATTAGCATCATAACTCCATAACAGACTTCATAAAAATGCAGGTGGTATTTGGAATCCCAAAGTTCTTCGTGATAAATATGGATTGGGGTAGGTTCTTTGGAAGTCCATTTCCAACCCATAGTTGGAAATGTAGAACGAAAACAGATGGCATCCATAACATAAGCAGACATAAAAAAGGGGTGAATTTTCTTGAGACGAGGAATTTTTCCTATTCCTATACTCAGTAATTTGTTTAACTAAGTAATTGGATAATAGATCTGCCCAATTCAAAATGGATGAGTTGACGATTGTGTCAATCAAGGGAACCCAATCTCTAGCAAACCTAGTACTGTTTGGTTTACTGAATAACCTATATAACATACCAACAACATAGCAAAAAGGTTGTGGGATCTATGAAATGGGGTACATATCAGACTTGTCTTGCTTTAGTTTTCCTTCGATGTCCTTCCATTCTTGAATTACTTTGATCAGATCTGGATGCTTAGCCTTAAACCTTTGCACATATACACTGTCATACCTCTGTTGTGGAGATGGTAAATGATACATAGTTGCCAAGTCTTCAGCTTTAAAAGAGCCCATGACTTCTCCTCTGGAATTATTAAACACTGTCTTCAATATTCAAATTTTCGATTTCCCATTTGATCATATTTGTGTAAGGCATGAGTTTTGGCCTTGTTGCTATCTTATGAATGAATGAACATGCAACGTTGAACAAAGTCGCGTCAAAAGTGGAATCAGTGCCTGTTGTAGAAATCTTCGTTATCACCTTTGGCCCTTGATCTTCAAATAGCTTATACATAGCTTCCCATGATGTGATGTCGCAATCTTTGTGACATACAGTATCAGAAAACAATAAGGGCATTTCTGTATCTTCTATATACGATGTTCGAGACACTTCTTTTCCTTTCTTGCTCATTTCAGACTCATTCGATTCAATAATTTCTTTCCTGAAAGTGAAACAAAATATATCATATAACAGAGACTGTGAAGAGATGTTTCACACAAAAACTATCAATTCAATCAGTCATCTCATCATAATTTCTTCTTGATTTCAAAATTAAATGCTAGGCATGGCTTCACGTGGCTTCGCATGCAATACTTATCCTTTGATTAAATCCGTTAAGATTAGAATTCAATTCGAAATGACATAAGTTACTTTTCGCATGCTGGAAACAATAAATGTGCAAATCGCAATCATATCTTATAATTTTCGTGATTGTTTCTTATCAATTGTGAAATGTGATCTGCGCAAATCGCAGAACACAATTTTTAAGAAATACATTCAAGTTTAAATCATAATCCACGCACAGTGTGATTTGCGAAAGCTAAAAAGTGGACACGATGCGAATGAGTTTATATATTCGATTTCATTCATTTTTTCGGGTCCGTGGCGATTGCGACTTTTATTGTTTTGTTCTAATCTTTAACTAAATCGAGTGCGATGCGAAAACATAGAGTAAGGACTTTTAAGAGGGTGAATTTCGCAAATCACAAGATTTACAGATTATTCTTTGAAAGTGATATGTGATAAGAGATGTGCTTTGAGATAAATTTATTTCCTAAGTGTTTTTTAGAAGGAACCTTTAAAAGGATTTTTTCCTAATTATCTCTCAAGGGTCCCTATTTACGAAAATAAATGGGGGTAGTTGTATAGCACAACAAGGTGCAATTAAGCTAATTCCCAAAGCTTGGAAATTAGATTTTGTCAGCAATTTGGCTAGTCCCTGTCCTTTGACTAACTTTGTTGGTTTAATATCTAATTCATATTCTTGGATTTTGGCAATCCATTTTCCTCTTTTTCCTTCCACATCACTTTGTATTAGCACATCCTTTACAATAGAATTAGGCACATATGCTACTATTTGAGAATGAAGTACATAAGTTCTGAAAGCCTTTAATGATTTAACTAAAGCATATACCTGCTTCTCTAGGATATTATACTTCAGCTCTGCATCTCTAAGGACTTTACTAAAAAAGGCTACAGGTTCTTCACTTCCTTCTTCATTTTTTTGTAATAACACAGCAGCAATAGTAGAAGATGATGCAAATGAGAATATTTGAAAAGGCTTTAAGTAATCTGGATTGATCAGGACAGGAGCTTCTTCAAGAGCTTCTTTAATTCTGTCGAATGATTCTCTTGCATCTTTGTCCCATTTTACTTCAACACTCTTTTTTAACATATCTGTTATTCTCCTTACAATCTCAACATAATTTGGAACAAATATTCTTAGAAAATTGATTTTTCCCAGAAACCTTTGGATATATTTTTTACTTCTAGGCAGTGGAATTGTTTGTATAGCTTCAACCCTTGCCGGGTCAATCTTCACTCCTTGTTTTGAAACTATGTGACCCAACAACTTACCTTCTTCTAAAGCAAACAAAGATTTCTTGGGATTTAATGATAATCCAATTTTTTTGCATTTCAACAAAGCTTTCCTCAAGTGTTCTAAGTGCTCATCATCAGAACCTAAAAAAATAGTAACATCATCAAGATAAATAACTACAAATTTATCACCCACAAAATCAATATCCATTTCCCTTTGGAAAGTTGCATCTGCATTCATGAGGCCAAATGGCATCCTGACATACATGAATGTTCCCCAAGGTGTGCTGAAAGAATTTTTATTTTTATCTTCCTTCTCCACAACCACCTGATTATACCCGGAAAAACCATCAACCATAGATAACCTGAATGCTCCAGTTACTTTCTGCGGAACAAAATCTATCTTTGGTAAAGGATAATTATCCTTTAGGGAAGCTCTGTTAAAATTTCTGAATTCCACACATAATATTATCTCTCCATTTTTCTTCTTCACTAGTACCAGATTGGAAACCCAGTCTGAATATATTAGTGGAACTATGATATTTTCTTGCAAAAGTTTCTTCACCTCCTTTTCAATTGGAGCCAGCAATAGTGGATTAATTTGTCTGAGCTTCTTCTTATGTGGTTTAACCCCATCTTTCAGTGGTATTTTATGTTGAATAATATCTAAATCATAAGTTTTAAAATCTTCATATGACCATGCAAATACATCCATGAATTGTTTAAAATGATATACATACTTTTCTTTGTACTCCTTAGGAACTCCTCTAAAAAATTTGACTATTTTAGGCTCATGTTGAGTTCCTAAATTAAAATTCTCCATTTCCCCATCTTGGGATACCTTTTCCTGGTTTATTGACACATCATTAGCATCAAACAATCTCTCAAGAGGTACCAAACCTCTGGGCAAAATATTATCCTTCAACTGAATTATTTTCTCATCACCAATTCAATGTTTCAGATTTTTAGACATATCACTTTGACCACTTTCATCAACTTCTAAATCAAATTGATTGTCTTCAAAATTTCCAATCATTGTTAAAAATTGATTAATTTTCTCATCATCCTCAAAAATCTGCCAATGTTTTACATTATCAGGGATTGAAGGCCTGTGTCTTAATTCAATTTCATATCTCAACCTTGGATTAATTGGTGGCTTAAATGTACTGGCTGTAACTGCCAATGAATCTGCCATTCTATTCTCTTCTCTTGGAATAAATTGCAAATTGAAAGCTTCAAAATAATTTTCAACTATATCCCACACCTCAATTCTATAAGACCTCAATCTGGGATGTTTAGTCTGGCACCAATTCTTAATTTGTCTTATGATTAATTCAGAGTCACCAAAAACAGATATAGACTGAATTCCCATATTTTTAGTTGTTTGCAGACTTAGAATCAATGCTTCATATTCAGCTACATTATTAGTAGATTCAAATTCCAATTTGAAGGAAAAAGGTAAAAAGTTACCTTCAGGGGATATAAATATGAATCTAGCTCCAGTACCCTCCTTAGAGAATGCACCATCAAAATAACACTTCCAAATTTTATTTGAACACAACTCTTTATTTACATTGCCTGAAGAGAGTTGCTTTTGTGAATCTTCAGCAAATTCTGCATCTTCATGCAACATGAAACAAGAGAGATCCTCCTTCTCTTGACCATAAATGGGGGAATTACCTGCATCTTTCTTGGTAGTAGTTTTCAAAAACCTGGTTTCTCTGTATAATATCCTTTCCTCCCCATTAAAAACAAGAATAATAGCATATGTGAAATCCAATTTCAAAACTCCTCCAAGCTTTTCCCCCCAAGATCTAGACAACAACATACCAAATCTGGCTGGAATATCTACTACTACCACATCCATCATAATACTCTTAGTTGGAATTTGAGCTAAGGAAATAACCATATCTTTGATAAGGCCTACACACTTCACCCTTTTTTAATTAAAGGAATAAAGGTCTCTATATGGTTTGGTGATTTATAAATTTAACTCTTTCATCACAGATAGTGGCATTAGATTATGTGATGCACCAGAATCTAGCATACAATTATGTAAAATGAAATCATGCAACAGAACTGATATATAAAAAGGTGGAACAAAAGAATCTACCTCTTCAACATGAGGTCCAAAAGTAACCACTGGTTTCTCTTCTTGCAGATTCACTATATCACCCACCTCATTAGACTGAGATAAATTAATAAACTCTGCAATTTCTTTCTTATAACCAGGTGTTTTCACCAAGTTTTAATTCTTTAGAAACTGAAGTTTTGATTTTGTTTTATTAACTTTTCATATTCTTGTTGGTTTTTTTTTGAATTTGTATGTTGATCAGGAACAGTAACAATTTTCTCCAACATGTTAGGGTCATTAGGAATTACTTGGGAAACCTCAGCTTGTTGCTTCTCTTTTTATTTTTCTTGATTCATGGGCTGCTTCCCCTTATCTGAATTTTTAATTGAATTCTTCTGTGGTGGAGTCTCCATTAGAGTAGGTACTAATTCCTCTTCTTCATCATCCTGAGTTCTCAACCTATTTTTTGACCTCAAATCATATTTTTTATGCAACTCTGCTTGCACAAAATAAGTAAATTGTTTTCAATAATCATCCATTTCTTCCTGATCAAATGAGACATCAGCTTCTTTACATTCCTCTGCATATTCTTTCTCAGTCGCTTCTTCTGTCTCACCATCTTCCATATACACAACAGAAATTTGATCTTCATCTTCTTTCTGATCATTATCAATAGAATGTGATGGTGTTGCCTCTATATATAAAGGTGCTTGGACTTGATCTTGATCTTTTCTTTCTCTCTATAGAATCTGTAGGGGCTGCTTTCTGAATTGGGGATTGAAAACCCCTCTATTTTGTTGTGCAGGTTTCTTGTTATCTAATTCCATCTTTACTAATTAGTTTGACAAATTTTTAATGACCTTAGTCATGTCATCTATCCTTTGATCTTGTGATGAGTCTTCTTCTTTATCTTTTCCTATGTCTTGAACTTTTCCAGCAGCAGTCATGTTTGCCTCAATCTCTAAGGCATCGGTTTGAATCTGTTCAAGGTGGAGGCTCTTCTTTCTCTCAAGGTAAAACTGAAATATGATACAAATTCCCCAGCAAAAACAACCCTTGCTCCAATAGGAGGAGGTTTCATTTCCACGGGAAAACTATTGTACAACTTATTAAATATTTTGATAAAATCACTCATACTTTCACTTGATTTTTTCTTTATAGCATTAAACTCTGTTAAAGAATAACCATAGTCTCTTTTTTCACCCCATCTCTGGATTAATTGTCTTTCTAATTTATCCCAATCATTGATTGAACCATTTTCTTGCCTCTCCACTTAGAGACTGCACAAAAAGTCTCATTACAACATCAAGATGCTCTACATTAAAGTTTTTAGCAAAAGTGCAAAACAAAGGCAAGTATTGTTCTACAGTTATTTCATCTTCACCAGTAAATCTAGGAAGCAACTTAAGGTACTCCTAAGGCATTGCATTCATTAGTTGGGGTATATTTAATGGTAAAATGAATACCAGTTGTAGGTAAAATGAATACCAGTTGGGGGGTAAAATGAATACCAGTTGTAGGTGGGGATAAAAGGGGTGGAACAACTAATATGGGAAGGGGTATATGAACAATAGCAGAAGAACTAGCAACTGAATTAGGTTGAGAATCTGTGAATGGAAATGATACAGACTCAAAAGATAGTTCTTCTAATGTTGGCTCTTGGAAATTAATGGGTGAAGGTAAGGATTCTTTTTCCGAGAAAATGAGTTTCCAGGAAATTTCCTTGGATGGCAAGATATGAGAACTACTACCTGGTGCAAGCAGTGTGGCATTAGGTGTTTCTGGTCCTTCTTTGAAACTAAATTTTCTGGATCTGATAGAATAGGAACCTTTTGCTGAGAGGTATCTAACCTTGTGTGAGGCCTCTTAAGAGCCAGAATTATTTAAAATAAAGCACAGCTTAGTGTTTCCTCCTCTCTAAACAACCAGAGGAAATATGAACAAAACCCAAGGAAAACTTCGAATATTCGCTCCCCGTTAACGGGGCCAATTAATGTTGTATCTTAAGAGACAATCCCTTAGTTGTGATAAGGAATCAGTGCTTAAGACATTTATATGATTATGTCACGAATATATATGTCTATGTTTTATTAACCATCAAGTATTTATGATTAAACCCTTAAATGTAAAATATGATGAATGCTTCACAATGCTACCATCTGTTAATGTTGAATGAAGTGAATATAAGAATATGAAAGAAGAAGTCCAAACTAATATGTTGTTTTATATAGAAAATATCATTTCCAACCCCAGAAGAAATATATGAAATAAATAAAACAGAGTGCTAATTAAGGTTTTTAACTCTTATATACAAAAATAAAAAGAGACCTGCTGCTCATAAATTTGTTTTATTCATAGATAGAAAACACATAATGTAAACTTGAATACATTTCAACATAAACAAAATGCTAGAAACTTGCTTACTCATTCATTAATATTTGAATCTCTGAGTACAAAAAATAATTGTCTGAAGTTCCAAAACTTGGAACCTTTCCTTCTCTTGAAAATTACATTAAACACTGTAAAAAGTAGTTTGGAACTGCTGTAACCAATCCTAACTACCAAAACTACTTTAAGACTTCGAAGGCTGTCTATTACATGCCTTGAAAATTTCTTGTTACAATTACATTGTCTTCATAAAATAACATAAAATAAATATCCTAATCTATAGGAATTTTTGATGATGTGGCTTCTTTTCCTTGGTCAACTGATTTGTCTTTCTTTTTTGTTGATCCTTTTGGCAGGTCTATTGTCCAAGCTCTGCACTTTTTCCATATTTCTACCTTCGTCCTGGATGGATGTGTCAGATTGTGATATTCCAATCTGAATGCAGTAATTCGATCATAAGAAGGCCTTTCTGTGAAAAGAGTCTTTACCATCCACAAGAGTTGAAAATGTCTCTGTAAGAATTTGACCATTGTCTCTCCTTTAAGCACCTGAGTCTTTTCATGCCTGTTATCAACTTTGCTTTTTGTCAACACTAGTAAGTTCTCATAAGAATTCCATGGCAAAATATTTCCTTCAACTCCCCAACATGACGGCAAGCCTACTCTTGTCATTTTATCAAAGAATTATCAAATTGACTTACTTCTTCCTTGATTTCCATTAGCTTCTTTTCTGCAGCCTTTCTGAGATCATTTCTGATAATCATTTTATTAATTTCTACTGCATACAACATTCTGTCCTGCATGTCATTCTCCTCTAATTCCTGATCTGATTTGGAATTAATAAAATCAATAAATCTTATGGCCCAAATGGCTCTATTAATTCATTTTTACTTATCAACATGATTGGTTCTTCACATTCTAAAATAAGGCTTTTCTCTTTTGCAATTATCATCAGGAAGCACCAATTGGATTTCATTTCTGAGATGATATCAGTCCAAATGATATCTTTAGCTTGTATCAGTGAGAGATTTCCTTTCAGTCTTTCTTTGAGATTTTTAATCTCAGATTCAGCATTTTGGAAATCCATTTTGTATTTGTCAGCTTCATTTTCTATGACTTTCATCGATTTTGTTGCAGTCTCCAGATCTGTTTGAGCCTTCTTTCTATATCTTTCAGCCATCTGCAACTCAGTATTTAATTGAACAATTTGTACTTGAAGGTTTTCATCACCTGTAGGAAAACAAAAGTACAATTATGATTATCAATATGATTTTGCAATGAAATTGCAGTCTGCTTTATTTTGGAGAGTTCTTCATCTTTTTGCATGAGTTGCTGCAACAACTTTTCCTTTTCCTTCTCTACTTCTGCAACTTCTGTAGCCATTGAATGTTCTCCAGTAGGTAACTCTAACTTCTTCCTTAATGTGGATATTTCTACCTCAGCACTTTGCATGAGTTTCTGCACAGCAGTCTTATCACTGGGGTCTACTCCAATTTTTATAATAATTTTCTTCAATTCCTCATTCTGAACTGTTAAGGCTCTTGAGTTAGCCTTCTCTAACTTCAACTGTTTAATTACTTTACCCAACATATTCTTTGCCTTTATTTCCATTGCATTATTCTTTGTGAGGTCTTTTACAATCAATTGACATGTTTTCATATGCAAATTCATTTTATCCATCAGTGGAATTTTATTTACATCCACAGTCACATTGACAGTGTTGAAATTGTTGGAAGAACCAATTGACATATCTGTAGGATGTGACAGGGCAATTCTAAATTGATCTTTCTCAAGATCCATTACAGTCAACAATCTTGTTTGATTAGCAGCAACTTGATGTTCAGCTTGGTCCTCTATGATGGCCTTCATCCTCTGATTTCTTTCCTCAATTTGTGAAAATAGTTGTTTGATCAAGGGCACTTATTCATGAGAAGCTTCATGATTCCTGGGTGAAGCAGGAGAATTTTTCTCTTCTCCCAAATGTAAAGAAAAACTGGGTGAATTAGATGTAGGTTCTTCAGTAAGTTTTTTTCTCTTCTTGGCTCCCTGCTCCTCATCATCTAGATCAATAACTACTTCCTTGGTTCTTTTAGTTGTTTTCTCTGCTATGATGGGAGTTTGAATGTTTGCATCTACTGAACTCATCACACATTTAATTTCTATCTTCTCTTGTTCTGGCCTACTTTCATGAATGAAATCAGAGTACCCATTCTTAATTCTTCTATTTGAAATCACACTATAAGAGCCATAAGCCCAACTTTCTCCTAGTAGCATATGCATGTCATCTAACATTTTTGTTTCTACATCAAATGCCTGCCTCATATTTACTATGAAAAGGCCTACAACCATGGGTAATTTATAAATGTGTTCTTTCTTCATAGGCACAAAATGAACCTGATCAACATTTAGACTCTGTCTAATGAACTCTAAAGAAAAAAGCCTCATTGGTACAAAAGTTGGGAGTCTATAAGGCTCAACACTTGCTCCATATAGCCTTATATCATAATATTCCTCAAAAACAAACCAATCCCCATATTTGCAATTATTTCCTAAATGCAGAAACTCCTAAGCTTTAGGTAAGAAATAGGGAGGAGGAATTCCATTCAATATTTTGTATTTAATTGGCATGTAATAGCTAGAAAAATAAAAAGGTCGTGGAGGCGGCGTAGTGGTAAAGTCGGCCTCGTAATGACGGACTGGTCTTGTGTTCGATCCCGAGCAAGGTCGTAGCTCGTCGTGCGAGTAGTTAGTCTAAACCGGGCCAAGCCCACTACCTTTTGCCCACGTGGTGTAGAACAGTCGGTGATGGGGTGCACTGTTAAGGCACTCCGTTCTGTAAGGTCATCGGTTCGAAACCCGTGGGTGGCATGGGAGGAGAAAAAATGGAAAAAAATTAGGATTAGTCTGAACAAGAAAAAAAAAAAAAAAAAAAATAGCTAGAAAAATCAAACAACCCAGCCTCATTTTGCTCCCTTCTAACTACATCTATCTAGAATATCACTGATTGCCTTCTTTTATTTACATCCATAATATTTAGACCTAAATGCATGAATTATTCCACATTCTGATATAAGAACAAATATACAATCAATGAAGGAAACTTGAAAGAACCTGTCAATGAAAGGCTAATCAGTTTTGAATTGACTATTTCCTGCCAATATGATGGAATATCCAGCACCATTCCTGGCTTCATCATCATGGAAAACATCCCTAGGACTGATTTATCCACTATATTATCATCATATTTACCCAGAATTTTTGTAATATTACTCAATATTGGACGAGTCTCAACATCAAAAACCCCCATAGCAAACTCTTTGCAATCTGGCTGAAACTACTTCATGTCAGGTTTTAAATAAAACATGAACTGATTAAATTCTTCTCCTGCAAGATTATCATGAAATTGTACCAACAAATCATCAGAAAATTGGATGGCTGACTCTGACTTAGGATAGAAAAGGGCTTGGCGGATTAACAGGGTAGACACATGCATAACGTTCTCTCCTTGGGAATTCATGACAAAACACTTCCCTAGATACATGACAGATACCAACCAATAGATAAATTTAGGGAAAAGATGGGTTTTTGGAATGCATGCAAACAAAACTCCAGACTTGACCATGGCAGAATACACAGGGGAAGCATTATCATTCAAAATAACTTGCTGGTAGAAAGGGAGATGAATTATAGAACACAGGGTATCTTGAATGTCTCTCTCAGTATCCATGAGAGGGATATACCTAGCTGAACCTAATAGGGATGACCATTTAGCCATGGTTGGAAATTTGCAGGGTGGTCAAAGTTGTGCAGGTGGCGAAAAACTAAAATCGTGTGCAGCGTAGAAAATCACAAGTAATTTGAAAAACAAATAAAAATTTTCTTTAAATATGTGGCGCGGGTTTTAAATTTAATGATGAAAAGACGCGCCAGCAAGCCGTTAACTCTGCCCGACGTGGATTACAGTTGTGACCAACTTGGCCTCTTACGTCACTACGGGGGCTCTCGGGGTACGGAGGAAAACTTCGGCTGGTGCCCCCACACTCAATCTCTGTCGTTCATCTCTGTTGTCTCCGCAGTCAACCCGGTCAACTGCGGAGGCACTCATCATGGTATCTGGTGCTCTAGTTGTGCATGCGGGTTGGGCCTTTTGATAAGGACTTTAATTATCTGTGCTTTCTGCCAATCAAATCAATCAATGTTTAACATCAAATACCGAACCCACTATTATAAAGTTTAAATGTTTAAACTTTAACTCAGATTTTGGTAAACATACATACCTTTTTCATGCTAAAGTATAATATTTTGATACTTTAACATATTTTCCAACAATTTCTTATTTTTATATTTGAAAATATTTGAAAAATAAAAGGATATGCATATGATCCACAACATCTGGCTCCACCTGGAGATAGTGTTTTTTGCCACAAAACACTAAGAACCTGCAGATCAGTGCCTTCACTTCAGGCATGGAGTCAAAAATTGGTTGATGAGAAATATACAGTGAGAGGAAACTAAATATGTACAACAATGAACTAACTGCCTTTAGTGCTGTAAATAATGTTTCAGATACTGCCCATCTACAGGAAGCTCTACTACTTCTCCATCAAGATCTTCCAGCATGAAAGTATTATTTGATCTGGCTTCAGATATTTTGTAAGGACCATACCATAAAGGATCAAATTTACCATGTTTCCCTTTCTCTTCCCTTCGGGTATCCCATCTTAATACCAGATCTCCAACCTGAAACATGATTCCTCTTGCCTTTCTATCAAAAATAGACTTCATTTTCTCCTAATAAGTGACCAAATTGTCTCTGACTTTATTTCTGCTTTCACTCAATTCTATCACCTTATTTAGTCTTCTAATCAAAGCATTAGGTTCCTCTTAAGAGTCTTGAAGAAAAGAAATTATTGGTCTTGCTAGCTGAGTGGGAAACAAAGCCTGAGCACCATATACCAATTCATAAGGAGACTTACCAATGGATCTTTTAGTAGTCATCCTCACTGCCCATAAAGCAAAAATCAGATTTGAATCCCAATCCTTTTAGTTCTCATTTATTGTTTTCTTCAAGATTTTCACCAATGTTTTATTAGATGATTCTGCTAATCCATTTCCTTGAGCATGATATGCTGTAGAGTGGCATAATATTACATTATAAGTCTGACAAAAATTTATGAACTTGACTAAGTTGAAAACTTGAGCATTGTTTGTTACAATCCTTACTGGACATCCAAATCTACTAAAAATATTCTCTTCTAAAAACTTCATCACAACCAAATCATTTTCTTTTCTAGTAGGAATTGCCTCTACCCATTTTTTAAAATAATCAGTAGTAGTTAGAATCCATTTAAACTGTCCACTTGATGGTGGATTAATCTCTCCAATGAAATCCAATCCCCATTGTCTAAAAGATTCCTCAATAAACACAGGAAGGAGAGGTAAAGGAGCTAACCTTTTCTTTTCTGCAAACAATTGGCATTTTTGGAAAATTCTAACAGTTCTGTATACATCAGAAAATAAAGAGGGCCAATAAAAACCCGATTTAAGAATCTTATGAGTAGTTACTTTCCAGCTGTAATGACCTCCACACAAGCATTCACGATATTCTTTAATCACCTCCATGGTTTTCTCTTATGTCAACATAACAGCAATACACTAGAAGGATATTTCCAATACAACTTAGCTTCAATTATAACATAAGGTTGAGCTTTAAGTTTCAGGGCTCTGTACTTAGCTCTGTTTATTGAAGGATGACAAGAAAAGAAACAGAGATAACGAATGATATCCTTATACCAGTCTGAACAGAGAAATTTATACTCAATTGTTGACTTTGTCTTAATCTGATCTGTTTCTGTAGTCACTTCATCTACAGGTGCAAGTAAGCTAATTCCCAAATCTTGGAAATTTGATTATGTCAGCAATTTGGCTAGTCCCTGTCCTTTGACTAACTTTGTTGGTTTAATATCCAAGTCATATTCTTGGATTTTGGCAATCCATTTTCCTCTTTATCCTTCCACATCACTCTGTACTAGCACATACTTTACAACAGAATTAGACACATATGCTACTATTTGAGAATGAAGTACATAAGTTCTGAAAGCCTTAATGATTTAACTAAATCATATACCTACTTCTCCAGTATTATACTTCAGCTCTGCATCTCTAAGGACTTTACTAAAAAAGGCTACAGGTTGTTCACTTCCTTCTTCATTTTTTTGCAATAACACAACAGCAATAGTAGAAGATGATGCAAATGAGAAGATTAGAAAAGGCTTTAAGTAATCTGGACTGATCAGGACATGAGCTTCTTGGAGATCTTCTTTAATTATATCGAATAATTCTCTTGCATCTTTGTCCCATTTTACTTCAGCATTCTTTTTTAACATATTTTTTATTCTCCTAACAATCTCAGCATAATTTGGAACAAATATTCTCAGAAATTTTATTTTTCCCAGAAACTTTTGGATATCTTTTTTACTTCTAGGCAGTGGAATTGTCTGTATAGCTTCAACCCTTGTCGGGTCAGTCTTCACTCCTTGTTTTGAAACTATGTGACCCAACAACTTACCTTCTTCTAAAGCAAACAAATATTTCTTGGGATTTAATGATAATCCAAATTTTCTGCATTTCAAGAAAGCTTTCCTCAAGTGTTCTAAGTGCTCTTCATCAGAACCTGAAAAAATAGTAACATCATCAAGATAGATAACTACAAATTTATCACCCATAAAAGCAATATCCATTGCACTTTGGAAAGTTTCTCCTGCATTCATGAGGCCAAATGGAATCCTAGCATACATGAACGTTCCCCAAGGTGTGGTGAAAGCAGTTTTCTTTTGATCTTCCTTCTCCACAGCCACCTGATTATACCTGGAAAAACCATCAACTGTAGATAACTTGAATGCTCCAGTTACTTTCTTCAGAAAAAAATCCATCTTTGGTAAAGGATAATTATCCTTTAGGGAAGCTCTGTTCAAATTTATGAAATCCACACATAATCTTATCTCTCCATTTTTCTTCCTGACTGGTACCAGATTGGAAACCCAGTCTGAATATCTTAGTGGAACTATGATTTTTTCTTGCAAAATTTTCTTCACCTCCTTTTCAATTGGAGCCAGCAATAGTGGATTAATTTGTCTGAGCTTCTGCTTGTGTGGTTTAACCCCATGTTTCAGTGGTATTTTATGCTGAATAATATCTAAATCATAATTTTTCAAATCTTCATATGACCATGCAAATACATCCATGAATTGTTTAAAAAGATCTACATACTTTTCTTTGTACTCCTTAGGAACTCCTCTAAACAATTTGACTATTTTAGGTTCATGTTGAGTTCCTAAATTACAGTTCTTCATTTCCCCATCTTGGGATGCCTTTTTCTGGTTTATTGACACATCATTAGCATTAAACAATCTCTCAAGAGGTACCAAACCTCTGGGTAAAATATTATCCTTCAACTGAATTATTTTCTAATCACCAATTGAATGTTTCAGATTTTTAGACATATCACTTTGACCACTTTCATCAACTTCTAAATCAATTTGACTGTCTTCAAAATTTCCAATCATTGTTAAAAATTGATTAATTTTCTCATCATCCTCAAAAATCTGCCAATGTTTTACATTATCAGGGATTGAAGCCCTATGTCTCAATTCAATTTCATATCTCAACTTTGGATTAATTGGTGGCTTAAATGTACTGGCTACAACTGCCAATGAATCTACCATTCTATTCTCTTCTCTTGGAATAAACTGTAAATTGAAAGCTTCAAAATAATTTTCAACTATATCCCACACCTCATTTCTATAAGACCTCAATCTGGGATGTTTAGTCTGGCACCAATTCTTAATTTGTCTTATGATTAATTCAGAGTCACCAAAAATAGATATAGACTGAATTCCCATCTTTTTAGCTATTTGCAGACTTAGAATCAATGCTTCATATTCAGCTACATTATTAGTAGATTCAAATTCCAATTTGAACGAAAAAGGTAAAAAGTTACCTTCAGGGGATATAAATATGAATCCAGCTCCAATGCCCTCCTTAGAGAATGCACCGTCAAAATAACACTTCCAAATTTTATTTGAACACAGCTCTTTATGTACATTGGCTAAAGAGAGCTGCTTTTGTGAATCTTCAACAAATTCTACATCTTCATGCAACATGAAACTAGAGAGATCCTCCTTCTCTTGACCATAAATGGGGGAATTACCTGCATCTTTCTTGGTAGTAGTTTTCAAAAATATGGTTTCTCTGTATAACCTCCTTTCCTCCCCATTAAAAACAATAATAATAGCATATGTGAAATCCAATTATAAAACTCCTCCAAGATTTTCCCCCCAAGATCTAGACAACAACATACCAAATCTGGCTGGAATATCTGCTAGTACCACATCCATGATAATACTCTTAGCTGGAATTTGAGCTAAGGAAACAACCATATCTTTTATAAGGCCTACACACTTCACCCTTTTTGAATCAAAGGAATAAAGGTCTCTATATGGTTTGGTGATTTGTAAATTTAACTCTTTCATCATAGACAGTGGCATTATATTATGTGATGCACCAGAATCTAGCATACAATTATGTAAAATGAAATCATGCAACAGAACTGATATATAAAAAGGTGGAACAGAAGAATCTACCTCTTCAATATGAGGTCCAAAAGTAACCACTGGTTTCTCTTCTTTCAGATTCACTATATCACCCACCTCATCAGACTGAGATAAATTAATAAAATCTGCAATTTCTTTCTTATAACCAGGTGTTTTAACCAACTCAAGAAGTGGTACTTGAATATTTAATTTTTCTAATTCTTTAGACAAACTGAAGTTTTGATTTTGTTTTATTAACTTTTCATATTCTTGTTGGTTTTTGTTTGAATTTGTATGTTCATCAGGAACAGTAACAATTTTCTCCAACATATTAGGGTCATTAGGCTTTACTTGGGATACCTCAGCTTGTTGCTTCTCTTTTTATTTTTCTTGATTCATGGGATTCTTCCCCTCATCTAAATTTTTAATTGAATTCTTCTGTGGTGGAGTCGCCATTGGAGTAGGTACTAATTCCTCTTCTTCATCATCCTGAGTTCTCAACCTCTTTTTTGACCTCAAACCATATTTTTTATGCAACTCTACTTGCATAACATTAGTAAATTGTTTGCAATAATCATCCATTTCTTCCTGATCAAATGAGACATCAGCTTCTTTACATTCCTCTGCATATTCTTTCTAACTCTCTTCTTCTATCTCACCATCTTCCATATACACAACAGAAATTTGATCTTCATCGTCTTTCTGATCATTATCAACAGAATGTGATGGTTTTTCCTCTATATATAAAGGAGCTTGGACTTGATCTTGATCTTTTATTTCTCTCTGTAGAATCTTTAGGGGTTGTTTTCTAAATTGGGGATTGAAAACCCCTATATTTTGTTGTGCAGGTTTCTTGTTATCTAATTCTATCTTTACTAATTTGTTTGACAAATTTTTAATGACCTTAGTCATGTCATCTATCCTTTGATATTGTGATGAGTCTTCTTCTTTAGCTTTTCCTTTGTTTCCAGCAGCAGTCATGTTTGCCTCAATCTCTAAGGCATTGGTTTGAATCTGTTCAATAGTGGAGGATCTTATTTCTCTCAAGGTAAAATTGAAATCTGATACAAATGCCCCAGCAAAAACAACCCTTGCTCCAATAGGAGGAGGTTTCATTTCCACAGGCAAAATATTGTACAACTTATTAAATCTTTTGATAAAATCACTCATACTTTCATTTGATTTTTTCTTTATAGCATTAAACTCAGTTAAAGAATAACCATGGTCTATATTTTCACCCCATCTCTGGATGAATTGTCTTTCTAATTCATCCCAATCATTGATTGAACCATTTGGTAATCCTTTGAACCATTTTCTTGCCTCTCCATTTAGAGACTGCACAAAAAGTCTCATTACAACATCAAGATGCTCTACATTAAAGTTTTCAGCAAAAATGCAAAACAAAGGCAAGTGTTGTTCTACAGTTATTTCATCTTCACCAGTAAATCTAGGAAGCAACTTCAGGTACTCCCGAGGCATTGCTTCCATTGGTTGGGGTAGATTTAATGGTGCATATCTATTCATTAATAAAGCAGGGGCTACCATGTTTATGCCCTGATTGACTGCTTCTTGAGCTAGGGTAAAATGAATACCAGTTGTAGGTGGGGATAAAAGGAGTGGAACAACTGATATGGGAAAGGGTATATGAACATTAGCAGAAGAACTGGCAACTGAATCAGGTTGAGAATCTGTGAATGGAAATGATACAGACTCAAAAGATAGTTCTTCTAATGTTGGTTCTTGGAAATGAATGGGTGAGGGTAAAGATTCTTTTTCCCAGAAAATGAGTTTCCGAGAAATTTCCTTTGATGGCAAGATATGAGAATTGCTACCTGGTGCAAGCAGTGTGGCATCAGGTGTAGAAAATATTTTTTTTTGTGGCCCTTCTTTGAAACTAACTTTTCTAGATCTAACAGAATAGGGACCTTTTGCTGAGAGGTATTTGACCTCGTGTGAGGCCTCTTAGGAGCTAAACAACCAAAGGAAATATGAACAAAACCCAGGGAAAACTTTGAATCTTCGCTCCCCGACAACGGCGCAAATTATTGTTGTACCTTAAGAGACAATCCCTTAGCTATGATAAGGAATCAGTGCTTAATACATTTATATAATTATGTCATGAATATATATATCTCTATTTTATTAACCCCCAAGTATTTATGATTAAACCCATAAATGTCAAATATGATGAATGCTTCACAATGCTAGCATCTGTTAATGTTGAATAAAGTGAATAGAAGAATATGAAAGAATAAGTCCAAACTGATATGTTGTTTTATACATAAAATATCAATTCCAACCCCAGAAAAAATATATGAAAGAAATAGTTAAAACAAAGGAGCGCCAATTAAGGTTTTTAACTCTTATATACAGAAATAAAAAGAGACCTGCTGCTCATAACTTTGTTTTATTCATAGATAGAAAACACATAATGTAAAATTGAATACATTTCAACATAAACAGAATGATAGAAACTTTCTTACTCATTCATTAATATTTGAATCTCTGAGTACAAAAAATAATTTTCTGAAGGTCCAAAACTCGGAACCTTTCCTTCTCTTGAAAATTACATTAAATACAGTAAAAATCAGTTTGGAACTGCTGTAACCAATCCTAACTACCAAAACTAATTTAAGACTTCAAAGGTTGTCTATTACATGCCTTGAAAATGTCTTGTTACAATTACATTGTCTTCAGAAAATAACATAAAATAAATATCCTAATCTATAGGAATTGTTGATGATGTGGCTTCTTTTCCTTGGTCAACTGATTTGTCTTTCTTTGCTGCTGATCCTTTTGGTAGGCCTATTATCCAAGCTCTACACTTTTTCCATATTTCTACCTTCGTCTTGGATGAATGTGTCAGATTGTGATATTCCAATTTGAATGTAGTAATTTGATCATAAGAAGGCCTTTATGTGAAAAGAGTCTTTACCATCCACAAGATTTGAAAATTTCTCTGTAAGAAGTTGACCATTGTCTCTCCTTTAAGCACCTAAGTCTTTTCATGCCTGTTATCAACTTTTCTTTTTGTCAACACTAGTAAGTTCTCATAAGAATTCCATGGCAAAAGATTTTCTTTAGCTCCCCAACATGACGACAAGCCTACTCTTGTCATTTTATCAAAAGACTTATCAAACTGACTTACTGCTTCCTTGATTTCCATTAGCTTCTTTTCTACATCCTTTCTGAGATCATTTCTGATAATCATTTTATTAATTTCTATTGCATACAACATTCTGTCCTGCATGTCATTCTCCTATAATTCCTGATCTGATTTGGAATTAATAAAATCAATAAATCTTCTGGCCCAAATGGCTTTATTAATTCCTTTTTGCTTATCATATATGATTGGTTCTTCACATTCTAAAATAAGGCTTTTCTCTTTTGCAATTATCATCAGGAAGCACCAATTGGTTTCATTTCTGAGATGATATCAATCCAAATGATATCTTTAGCTTGTATCAGTGAGAGATTTCCTTTCAATCTTTCTTTGAGATTTTTAATCTCAGCTTCAACATTTCGGAAATCCATTTTGTATTTGTCAGCTTCATTTTCTATGACTTTCATCAATTTTGTTGCAGTCTCCAGATCTGTTTGAGCCTTCTTTCTATATCTTTTAGCCATATGCAACTCAATATTTAATTGAACAATTTGTGCTTGAGGGTCTTCATCACCTGTAGGAAAAAAAAAGTACAATTATGATTATTAATATGATTTTGCAATGAAATTGCAGTCTGCTTTATTTTGGAGAGTTCTTCATCTTTCTGCATGAGTTGCTGCAACAAATTTTCCTTTTCCTTCTCTACCTCTGCAACTTCTGTAGCCATTGAATGTTCTCCAGTAGGTAACTTTAACTTCTTCCTTAATGTGGATATTTCTACCTCAGCACTTTGCATGAGTTTCTCCACAGTAGTCTTATCACCGAGGTCTACTCCAATTTTTATAATAATTTTCTTCAATTCCTCATTATGAACTGTTAAGGCTCTTGAGTTAGCCTTCTCTAACTTCAACTGTTTAATTACTTTACCCAACATATTCTCTGCCTTTATTGCCATTGCATTAGTCTTTGTGAGTTCATTTACAATTAATTGACCTATTTTCATATGCAAATTCATTTTATCCATCAGTGGAATTTTCCTTACATCCACAGTCACATTGACAGTGTTGAAATTGTTGGAAGAACCGATTGACATATCTATAGGATGTGACAGGGAAATTCTAAATTGATCTTTCTCAAGATCCATTACAGTCAACAATATTGTTTGATCAGCAGCAACTTGATGTTCAGCTTGGGCCTCCATGTTGACCTTCATCCTTTGATTTCTTTCCTCAATTTGTGAAAACAATTTTTTGATCAAGGGCACATGTTCATGAGAAGCTTCATGATTCCTGGGTGAAGCAGGAGCATTTTTCTCTTCTCCCAAATGTAAAGAAAAACCAGGTGAATTAGATGTAGGTTCTTCAGTAAGTTTTGTTCTCTTCTTGGCTCCCTGCTCCTCATCATCTAGATCAATAACTACTTCCTTGGTTCTTTTAGTTGTTTTCTCTGCTATGATGGGAGTTTGAATGTTTGCATCTACTGAACTCATCACACCTTTACTTGTTATCTTCTCTTGTTCTGGCCTACTTTCATGAATGAAAGCAGAGTACCCATTCTCAATTCTTCTATTTGAAATCACACTATAAGGGTCATAAGCCAAACTTTCTCCTAGTAGCATATGCATGTCATCTAACATTTTTGTTACTTCAACAAATGCCTACCTCATATTTACTATGAAAGGGCCTACAACCATGGGTAATTTATACATGTGTCCTTTCTTCATAAGCACAAAATGAGCCTGATCAACTTTTAGACTCTGTCTAATGAAATCTAAAGAAAAAAGCCTCATTGGTACAAAAGTTGGGAGTATATAAGGCTCAACACTTGCTCCATATAGCCTTATTTCAGAATATTCCTCAAAAAAAAACCAATCCCCATATTTTCAATTGTTTCCTAAATGCAGAAACTCCTGAGCTTTAGGTAAGAAATAGGGAGGAGGACTTCCATTCAATATTTTGTATGCAATTGGCATGTAATAGCTAGCAAAATCAAACAACCCAGCCTCATTTTGCTCCCTTCTAACTACATCTGTCCAGAATATCACTGATTGCCTTCTTTTATTTACATCCATAATATTTAGGCCTAAATGCATGAATTCTTCTACATTTTGATATAAGAACAAATATACAATCAATGAAGGAAATTTGAAAGAACTTGTCAATGAAAGGCTCATCAGCTGTGAATTGACTGTTTCCTGCCAATATGATGGAATATCCAGCACCATTCCTGGCTTCATCATCATGGAAAACATCCCTAGGATTGATTTATCCATTGTATTATCATTATCTTTACCTAGAATTTTTGCAATATTACTCAATACTGGACGAGTCTCAGCATCAAAAACCCCATAGAAAACTCTTTGCAATCTGGATGAAACTACTTCATGTTAGGTTTTAAATAAAACATGAACTGATTAAATTCTTCTCCTGCAATATTATCATAATATTGTACCAGTGAATCATCAGAAAATTAGATGGCTGACTCTGACTTAGGATAAAAAAGGGCTTGGCGGATTAACAAGGTAGACACCTACAGAACATTCTCTCCTTGGGAATTCATGACAAAACACTTCCCTGGATACATGACAGATACCAACCAATAGATAACTTCAGGGAAAAGATGGGTTTTTGGAATGCATGCAAACAAAAATCCATACTTGACCATGGCAGAATACATAGGGGAAGCATTATCATTCAAAACAACTTGCTGGTAGAAAGGGAGATGAATTATAGAACACAGGGTATCTTGAATGTCCCTCTCAGTATCCATGAGAGGGATATGGCTAGCTGAACCTAATAGGGATGACCGCTTAGCCATGGTTGTAAATTTACGTAAGAACAATTTGCAGGGTGGTAAAATTTGTGCAGGTGGCAGAAAACTAAAATAGGGTACAGCGCAGCAAATCACAAGTAATTTGAAAAACAGATAAAAATATTCTTTAAATAGGTGGTATGGGTTTTAAATTTAATGCTGACAAGACTTGCCAGCAAGCCGTTAACTCTACCTGACGTGGAAGACAGTTGTGACTAACTCAGCATCTTACATCACTACGAGGGCTCTTGGGGTATGGTGGAAAACTTCGGCTGGTGCCCCCACACTCAATCTCTGTCGTTCATCTCTATTGTCCCCGCAGTCAACCCAGTCAACTCCGGAGGCACTCATCACGGTATCTGGTGCTCTAGTTGTGCCCGCGGGTTGGGCCTTTTGATAAGGACTTTAATTATCTGTGCTTTCCGCCAATAAAATCAATCAATGTTTAACATCAAATACTGAACCCACTATTATAAAGTTTAAATGTTTAAACTTTAACTCAGATTTTGGTAAAAATACATAATTTTTTCATGCTAAAGTATAAGATTTTGATACTCTAACATATTTTCCAACAATTTCTTATTATTATATTTTCAAATATTTGAAAAATAAAAGGATATGCATATGATCCACAACAATAATTATGCATATCCTTGGTCTGACTCACCTACAAGTCTTTTTGTCATTGGTTATTTATCATCAGTGCCAAGTCATGGGGTTTTCTTTTCCTTAGTGACTTTCTACTTGAAAAAAAGGATCCCTTTGGGTGAATGAACATTGTCGAGGGGTAGAAATGTAGCCTCATTTTAAATTTGGTTGTCATACCCTTGAAAAATAATAGATCGTGGTTCTATGTGGATGAAGGATTTATTAATTCTACATTTGTAACAATACCTTTTATTTACATTCCAAATATGAATATCCACCAACATAAAAACCATAAGTATCATAAATGGGAGAGCCATGTGAATGTATATTATATGATCTATGACTTCTTTTCTCAAACTATAAATTAATGATTCCATATTCCACATAAGCAAGAGGGTAAAAACAAACTTTTTTAACCTTATTGGTTTTTTTTCAATGCAATGATATCACCCTCTAGGAAATAAAAAATATCATGATGATTATTTTCCTATACAACTAGCACTAACTAATCTTCTACGGAAATGAAAACAACCAACTCTCTTCCACTTATAGCAAGTTCTTTAGGTAGGCTACAAAGTTAGTAGAAACATACTCTGTTTTACTAGAAGTATCTTGATCTTTGTTATCCTAATCCAATTTTTTATTATACAAGACAACAAGGCTTGTATCCACAAGGAATTTCCAATCTATGTAGTGCTCATCATGCCAATCATATTTACTCAAATTTTTTTTGATATTTTAAGTAAATACCTGGTGTTTGGTATTTTGTAGGGACGGTAGTGCTCATTGATTGTTTACATGCTACCTTATCTTTATCAATGCTAAATTTTTTAGCTAAGAACTGATTAATATTTGGATCTTGGGTTTCAAAAAGTTGTCATTCTTTCAAGAATTGTGTTTTCACCTTTACACTAGTCTCTTTCAATTATGCATGGTTCATGATTATTATTTGTCACAATATCAAGGGATATGGAAAGAAGACAATTGGGACCTTTCTTTGCTTGTAATATCTTTGGCTTATTTTGTCTAAGGTTTCGATAGAGCGAGGTGTTGGTGTCCAAGTGTGAATGATAGTATTCAACCCTTTCCCACATTAATTATCAATCTGGGATGCCTTTGGTTATTGTGAGGCTAACATGAAAAATATTTGCAGATGGCAATTACACAATTTTGTATCAATCATGAATTCTGTTGAGATTCAACAAGATGATGATCCTAGTGAAAATTAAGCACCTACACTAGGTGGGTCCCACAAGCTATTTTTAGGTGTATGCTTATTTTTAGAATGGTGAGAAAATTATATTTATAGCGGGAGTCTATTTTTATAATGGTGAGAAAATTCGATTTATAGATCAGGTTCTATTTTTAGATGCATGTGTGAAGTCTATTTATAGATCGCATGTCTAAATATAGAATGCATGTCAATTATTATTATCTCTTAATAATAATTGGACAATAAATATTAATTTATTATCTTGAAGCACTTGATTGCAGTTAACTGAAGTGGAAAACCAGTTAGCTGAAGGAATTTCTAGTTCCAAGGCTAGTTGGTGGGACATGCAAGTGGACTTAGTTGTAACTGAGTGATTCGAAGTTGTAACAGAGTTGGATGTGTAGTTATGTGAGTTTTAAAGTAGTTTAACTTAGTTAAGTGAGTTAAAATCAGTTGTGCTAGTTATAACTAGTTGTAAATAAAGATACACTAGTGAGAGATCAGTGAATTAAATATTAAATTAATTCACATGGAGTGATCTCACATGCAACTGAAGATTTACTACTGTTAACTACATGCATGTCAGATCCAGTAGAGACCCAGTTGAGAGATAGGTGAAAGGGACAGTTTGACTATCTGTTGTGACATTAGTGGGTGCACTCATGCAACCACACACACATTGGAGATGCAAATGAGGATTGCACATTCAAGGAAAGGCAGTATCTCATTCATTCAAGGATTGTGAGCAGCAGATATTGCGCAGTGGAGGTAGGCTGTCAGGAGGCAGTAAATTGGAGCATGTATTTGCCAATTTTTGTATGACAATGTGAGACGATTGTATATTGTACTGAGATCTCTTGGATTAGAGTTTCATATGAGATTATTTCATTATCCATTATATATACATAATATATGATAGTGGGGTTTTTAGCTTTATGCTTTCCCGATAAAAACATCTGTGTTATGTGTGATTGATCTTTCTTCATGTGTTTTCAATTGGAAATTAAATTTCTGCAAATATTTTAGTAGAAGGATTATGTATTTAACAGCGGCATATAATTGTTAGATCAGGAGAATCTAGGAAATACATAATTGTATAAAAATTTCTACATGATATCGGAGCAAACAAGATTTCAATTTTGAAGCAATCGCTGAGTTTGTTGGTGGAAAAAAATCAAATTTGCTGCAAGAATTCTTTGTGCGACAATTGAGTAAACATCGAAATGGATTTCAATGGTTTGTGGCTAGAGTATGCACTCGAGGGTATCTCAAACTACATTTCATGGAAGGACGGGATGGAGTCGGTGCTTGAAGATAATGGCTTGAAGGAATTCATCGACAGTGATGTTCCTAAGCCCACTCGACGGATGTTGCACTACTTGACGCGTGGAAAAATAAAGTAGTGAAGACGAGAAGGATTCTATTCGAAGGTGTACGAGACCATATTGTCTCAAGCCTTCATGGGAAATCCACTACATATGCTATGTGGAAGGCTTTGACAGATCTTTTCCAAAGCAGCAGCGACCATAGGAAATTGGCGTTGAAGGATAAAATCAGAAAGATCAAGATGGAGAAGGGCGACAATATTCCTAATTACCTCACAAAGTTTGTCCAATGTCGGGATGAAATGGGGAGTGTGGGAATCACGGTTGTTGATGATGATTTGGTGATCTTGGCTCTCTTGGTACTTCCTAAGAGTTGGCACACTTATCAAGACTCTGCCAACGAACGGGAAAAACTGCTGGATTGGGAACGACTGTGGTCAGATCTAGTGCAGGAGGAGTTCAGGCGGAACACCAGATATGGCTCTTCATCAAAGCATGATGATGAAGAGGATTGTGCTTTGACTGCCAAGGCAAGGAAAGGGAAGGGGAATAAATTCCACTCAAAATCCGAGTCTAAAGGCAAGAAGTTGGATTTGTCCAAGGTGAAGTGTTTTCACTGTCACGAACATGGGCATCCCCGCCACTAACTGCCCAAAAAAAAAGAACAACAAGAAGGCTGCTAGAGTTGCAGCTGGTGAGGCCCTTGCCTCGCAATTTGAAATTTATTTCTCTTTGATCGCATTCTTGGTTTCAAGCGCAACGGGATCGGTGTGGTATCTTGATAGTGGTGCTTCCTTCCACATGACAAGAGATAAGGAGCTTTTCAGTTACTTGGAGGAGAAAGATCTCCATATGCATATAGAGATGGGCGACGATGGACGATACAGTGCAACTGGAATTGGTACCATTACCTTTGAGATTGATTCATGTAAAGCATTTAAATTGAAATATGTTATGCATGTTCCAGGTCTGAAGAAAAACTTGGTCTCAATTGCGATGTTGGAGGGCAAAGGCTATGACGTTGTTTTCAGCGATGGAAAATATTTCCTGCAATGTAAAACAACGGGTCAAGCCAAGAGGATAGGGATTCGAGTCAAGAATCTCTACAAGTTGGAGGTAGAAGGATGCACTGCCATGATGGGCAAGGCGGAAAAAGTGGTGAGGCGGGATGAGGGCGAATTATGGCACAGAAAAATGGGCCATCTTCATCATGGAGCTTTGAAAGTCATGCAACAAATATCTACTGGACTTCCAATGGGAACACTTGCTCAGTTAGATCAGTGCAAGGGTTGCACCATGGGGAAGTCTGCAAAGTCCACCTTTCATGAAAAGAAGAACAGTGCTTCGGTGATCCTGGAGAGAGTTCACATAGACATGTGTGGACCATTCTCGGTTGCTTCAACAGCAAAACATAGGTATTATGTTATTTTTGTTGATGACTTTTCTCGTAAATATTGGATCTTCTTCATGCCGAAGAAGGATCAAACATTCTCAAAGTTCTGTGAGTTTAAGGCATTGGTTGAGAAAGAGTCGGGGAAGCAAGTGAAGGCTCTACGGATCGATAATGGTGGAGAATACATCTCGAACGAATTCAAAGACTTCTATAGAAAAGAAGGAATTCGAAGAGAACTCATAGTGCCTCATAACCCACAACAAAATGGGGTCGCAGAGAGGAAGAACAGAACGATCGTGGGTGTTGCATGAGCGATGATGCATGATCAGGGCCTACCAATGCATTTGTGGGGGAAAGCATACAATACTTTGGTTTATGTGCAAAACCGTTGTCCTCATAGAGTACTTGGCATGAGTACACTTGAAGAATATCTTACTGGTAAGAAACCAGATGTTTCTCACTTTAAGATTTTTGGCTCATTTGTTTATGTGCATGTGACCAAGAACGCTAGGAAGAAGCTGGAGCCGACTGCAGAAGTTGGGATTTGTGGGGTATACAGAAACACCCCATAATTATCGCATGTATTTTCCAAATAGTCGAATGACTGTGGTGCGACAAGATATAAAATTCAATGAGGAGAAAGCCATGAAGTTGTCGCTTGAGAGGGATCTAGACTTACATGCAGAGGAGTAACTTTTGGTTCCCAAAGATGAGTCTCTAGATGTGGATCAGCCACAAGAGGAGGTTCATGGAGTGGAGGAGTCCACTCATGCAGAGCCAAACATTATAACTAGCATAAGGCGTACCACAAAAGTTGAGAGGCTGAAGCTTGATGTGGCATAGAATGTAGGATTCCTACTTCCAAGCACAGACAAAGACAGTCTCCTATTCGTTTCACTGGATACATGGCTCTCATGAGAAAATGTATTATGACTAAGCCATCTTCCTTTCACGAATCAGTGCAGGAGCCCATATGGGTAGATGCAATGGTGGAGGAGTATGACTCCATTGTCAGAAACAGTGCTTGGGAAATTGTTCCAAGGTCGATTGATAAATCAGTGGTAGGTTTAAGATGGATCTACAAGGTAAAGAGCGCTGCTAATGGGGGTTTTGATAAATATAAGGCCATATTTGTGGCACGGGGCTTCTCACAGATCGAGGGGATTGATTATGAAGAAACCTTTGCACCTATTGCACATTATTCTTCCATAAGGACCATCCTTTCTCTCTCAGCGCAGATGGGTTGGCACATTCATCAAATGGATGTGAAGATTGTGTTCCTTAATGGGATCATTGAGGAAGAAGAGTACATTGAGCATCCTGAAGGATTTGATATCTTCAGCAGTGAGTCGCATGTGTGCAGACTCAAAAGAGCGTTGTATGGGCTGAAGAAGGCGCCCCGTGCTTGGTACACTCGGATCGAAAACTATTTCACTGGACTTGGATTCACCAAGAGTGAGGCAAATGCAAACCTATACCAGATTGTGGTGGAGGGTAAGATTTTAATCATTTTTCTTTATGTTGATTATTTAATATTCACTGGTGATGAGCAGCTGATACACTCATGCAAGGAGGACCTTGCAAAGGAGTTCGAGATGAAGGATATGGGCCTCCTTCATTATTTCCTTGGATTGGAAATATGGCAGTGATATGGTGAAATTTTTGTGTCTCAAGGAAAGTATGAAAAGGAGATATTGGGTAACTTTCACATGGACGGCTGCAAACCCATGGATATTCCTCTTCCAAGAAAATGGAGGAAAGAGGACGCTACATCTGGAGAGGTAGTGGATGCTACTGTCTATCGACAGTTAGTGGGTTCGCTAATGTATTTAGTAAATACAAGACCGGACATATGATATGCGGTGAACCAAATTAGTCAAGCGATGGTTAAGCCTGCCAAGATATTTTGGAAGGCAGGCAAGCATGTCCTGAGATATCTCGGGGGCACATCTGAGTATGGCTTATGGTACAGATAGATGGATGAGGTGAAGTTGCATGTCTTCACGAATGCAGATTGGGCTAGCAACCAATGGAGAGAAAGAGCACATCAGGAGGGGTCTTCAGTATCGGATCTAAAGTTGTTTCTTGGTACAGCAGGAAACAGAGATTCGTGGCACTCAGTTCAGCGGAAGCGGAATACATGGCAGCAAGTCAAGCTGCATGTGAGGCTATCTGGATGAGAAATATCCTAGTTGGTTTGTTTGGTTCTCATTTAGATGCCACAGTGATTCATTGTGATAATCAGAGTTGCAGTAAACTCTCGATTAATCCTGTGTTTCATGATAGATCTAAGCATATAGATATCTGGTTCATCATATCAAATATTGTGTGCAGCGGAAGATCATTTTGCTTCAGTACATTCCTACGGAGGATCAAGATGCATATATTCTGACGAAGGCGCTCACCAGGAGAAAATTCGAATACCATAGAGACAGGATCGGGGTGAAGTATAATCCTTTCTTGTTGAGAGGGAGTGTTGAGATTCAACAAGATGATGATCCTAGTGAAAATTAAGCACCTACACTAGGTGGGGCCCACAGGCTATTTTTAGGGGTATGTCTATTTTTAGAATGGTGAGAAAATTCTATTTATAGCAAGAGTCTATTTTTAGAATGGTGAGAAAATTTTATTTATATATGAGGTTCTATTTTTAGATGCATGTTTAAAGTCTATTTATAGATCGCATGTCTAAATATAGAATGCATGTCGATTATTATTATCTCTTAATAACAATTGGACAATAAATATTAATCTATTCTCTTGAAGCACTTGATTTCAGTTAACTGAAGAGCCAAAACAGTTACTTGAAGGAATTTCGAGTTCTAAGGTTGGTTGGTGGGACATGCAAGGGGACTTAGTTTTAATTGAGTGATTCGAAGTTGTAACAGAGTTGGATGTGTAGTTATGTGAGTTGTAAAGTAGTTTAACTCAGTTAAGTGAGTTAAACTCGGTTGTGCTAGTTGTAACTAGTTGTAACTAAAGATACACTAGTGAGAGATCAATGAATTAAATATTAAATTAATTCACATGGAGTGATCTCACATGCAACTAAATATTTACTACTGTTAACTACATGCATGTCAGATCCAGTGGAGACCCAGTTGAGAGATAGGTGAAAGGGACAATTTGACTATTTGTTGTGACAATAGTGGGTGCACTCATGCAACCACACACACATTGGAGATGCCAATGAGGATTGTGCATTCAAGGCAAGGCAATATCTCATTCATTCAAGGATTTTGATCAACATGGATTGCGCAGTGGAGGCAGGCTGTCAAGAGGCAGTAAATTGGCGCATATATTTGCAAATTTTTGTATGACAGTCTGAGACGATTGTATATTGTACTCAAAGCTCTTGGACTAGAGTTTTGTATGAGATTATTTCATGATCCATGATATATACATAATATATTATATTGGGGTTTTTAGCTTTATGCTTTCCTCATAAAAACATCTGTCTTATGTGTGATTTATCTTTCTTCATGTGTTTTCAATTGGCGATTAAATTTCCCCAAAGATTTTAGTAGAAGGATTATGTATTTAACAGTGGCATAAAATTGTTAGATTAGGAGAATCCAGGCAATACATAATTGTATTAAAATTTCTACAAATTCAATAAACTATGTAATACAAAAACCCACTATATCAACAATGAAATGATAGCATAAATCAATTGTAAAATAACGACTAAATTCACAACATTAAGATTCACAGCAATCGCATTAAACTATCACAGCAAATAAAAGAAAGACATGATGTAGTGAAGGAAACTAATCACACATATTAACTAGACAACACCTGGTCAAGAGAGCGAACCCAACTCCCTGATCAGGACTGTGATATAATCACAAACTCACGAAAATATCATAAAGACGAATTGAATTAACTTGAACAAAAGTAATATTACAGATTCTTAATTCTCTCCTCAGAAAACCCCCGCTCCACAGCTCTATAACCTCACTTATACAAATTATTACAATAATAGTTCATGAAATTACATTAGTTTTTGCCTACATTTACATAGTGGTTATGATAGACAAAACTGAAAGCAAAAGATAGTAGAGGAACAAATCTGAATTTATTCCACCGTTGCAACGTTGTCCCAAGATAGCACTTCTAGCTCGATGGCTTTCCCTGGAACTGCAAACTTGGTCATCTGACCTCCGAGTCTACAAGAATAACTAAATTAGCAAGACGCTTTGGTAATAATCCCCACGACTATGCTTCATTGACTAAATAATCCATAAAGACATGACAAGGGGTATAACTGTGCACTATAGGACATAAATTGAATGTTAATGATACAAATGAAGAAGGGAAATAAGATAAAAAGGTAGAAAAATATGTGCAAGTTTGGGTCCCAACATATCCCCCCAACTAGTCTTTCTGCATGTCCTCATGCAGCTCATTGCCTACGCAATTCTGGAGTGTACTGATCCGCTAACAGCCAGATGATGGGAAACTAGAACCTCAAACCCATCCACTGGATCCCATAGGTGTGTATACATGCAACATAATGTGGCAACCTTTCTAATGCCTATGCAACTTTAGGGGCCCCAAAAGGTTCCCGGATTCTAACAGCTGATGACGACAACATCCATATTTTCTGGCAGCTGTCCCGAGCCTCATCTTGACAAGTGACCACCTATTTTGTACACAAATTAGTGCACCATTTCTGTGTTTACAACATCTGTGATTTACATCCCTCAAGCTTTAAAAAGGTGGCGTGCTTATTATAAATATTTACAAACTAACCATCTTCCCTTCGAAGGACAAGTGCCTTTGTGGCTTGATTTTCTTCAAATGTGTTAAAGGCCTTCTTCCATTTAACCTGATTGATTGTATAGGAAGTAAAGTCTCTCAATTCAACATCTCCCACAAGCGGGACTGGATTGAATTTTGGATCGTTACTCGGGAAGTAATCGTGCATATACAGTCTGCACATCAAGTGTTGATTCAAGACATCATGAATTCTTAAGATGCGCAAAAATTGTATAGGGTTGTCTATCTCGTGACTTACCTCATAATGAATGCTTTCTAGACAGAAGAAAATATATTTCTCATGAAGAAATAGAGCATAGATATGAGCAAGGGGTCGGAAATCCATTACCTGTTGTGCCAAGGTGAACATTTATTCTTTATCGACCTTCAATCTTCGCACCTGCTCCTCCAAGTTCTCAATCTTCTTCCGATGTTTCTCCCACTTTTTCTTCTTTCTATCCATCTAGTCTATATAACCAATGATGGTTTGTGTAGCCTGTTTACGAATCCTTTTTACTTCTTCCTCATGGCCCTTCAAAGTGATTGTTCCCTGTTGGAGACAGGATGCAACAACCTGCCATTTCTAAATTTCGGGGCTAAAAATAATTCTCGAGCTTCAAATAGATACTCAATAGGCTCGATTTGTGCAATGGTAGAATCTGTAGGAATATCCTTTGTCTAAACTATTGACGAGATGGCCTCGTCCTTGGATTTTGAAGCCTTTTCCTGTATCTCCTTGCTTTCTTCTATAAGCGCAATACCTTCTTTCTCCATTTACGATTTTCTCTCTTTAATTGCATGACTTCATTAAATTGGAGTTGGTACCTTTATTTAAAAGGGGGTCTCTTTTTGCACATTGTTATATGATATCATGTTTGACAACAAATTCTTTTGTTGGTCCTGTAGTTGGTGCAGGATTTGGTGGATTATTGTGAACAAACATGTCGACTGGCTCCTCCTTTACCCTAACTTCTTTGATTTGTTCCTCCATTTGGGAAGTGACCTCTTCATTTCCCTTTTCTGGCTCAGGAATTACTGTGTTCGGCTGTGTAGCTTCCTTGACATCCTTCCCTTGCATTTGTTCTGTCGCAAAGACATTTCCTAATTGTCCAATAATTTTGTTTTACCCTTGCGGGTCAGTTTTACCAAGATTTTTTGCTTCTCGTGACCCTAGAGGGGTGGCATCAACCATTACTTCTTCGACCTGGTCTCAAGTCAACACAGGTTCTTGTATATCAGTGCTGACCTTTACACTTCCAATTTTTTCTATCTGTGTACCAGCGAGCATTGGCTCCTGAGTAAGTGTACCATTCATTGTAGCCAAAATCGTTCCAACAAATTCTAAAATTGGGGGAATATCTCTTTCTTCCACCAAGCATCGGAACTTGACGCGACGCACGCAACCCGGCCACCGAACGGGAGAAATTTTCGAATGGTTAATTTGTCTAATAACCCTTAATTTCGACAAAATAAAATATGGGTGTTTTTTTATATAAAAATAAAAAACATATGTGTGGGGGGGAGGGTTTCCACCCCCATCACCCCCCAACATTCTGCATACCATATATATTATAAAATATATGGTGTCGGGTGCTAAAACCCTGCCACCACTAGAGTTGTTACATTACAATGCCACGGTTGGGTCGAGGCCGCGTCAAGTGGACCCCGCCCAACGAAATATATAACAAAACCATGACGACGTATATATATAAACAAGACCGGTGGGAGTCGAACCCACGGTCGATAGGTATGTAGGCCCCAGCCGCGCGACGGTCCGAAAAACAGTTTCTGCCACAAAACAGTTAACGATCCTGACCACCGATCAAACCACCGACCCACCCAACATAGCGGCCTTACCTCTGTTAATGGTTAAGTCGTAACCGCCGCATGCTCATCACGCAATAAAATAGTAAACAACACCCCAAGTATGGAGGGAAAGGATTTGATCCCCCGAACTAGGGTAACCAACCTCTGAATTTTCCAATGAGCCAATGGCTCAACTTTGATAACTCCGCCGAAACATTTGTATTTAAAATTACATTATGCCAGTCGATAGGGAGGCTGAACAGAACCAGAAAATAGAGCAGTGGATGGAGAGTGGAGTTGTGGAACTATTCCGAGTCAGAGGAGTGGAACCCTAATGCAGAAGAATCAATTGATGCCAAAATATTCCTTGGGAAGTAATTTTTTACAGTGTTAAAATGCTATCAAGTTTATAGTCATTTTTCTCATAATTTCGCCGGGAGCACCATGGTGAACACAGATTTTCCATCTGAGCAACATAATTCCAAATGCCTCATAGCAATGAATCTTTGAAGAATATTGAGGAATCTAAAAGATTCCCTTTGAGGCTGAATTTTTCCAGCATCGGAATATGGTTGACTTTATACTCATTTTTCCCAAAATTTTGCAAGGATGGTGATGGTGAGATTAGATTCATCATCTGAGTAGCATATCTCCAGTCAGCTAGTGGAGAGGAATCTTTGTGGAATCTAGGGAATCTAAAAGATTCGTTAAGGTCCATATTATGACGATGTTATAATTTGACAAGTTGACAGTCGATTTTACACCAGCCATCGCCAGAAATTCAGTGGTGCAATCCATTTCAACAAATGAGCTTTTCATTTTTTGACACACTTCGAAAGTGGAGGTATATGATGCAGTTATGTATTTTTTTCTTCTAATTTTCTGAGATGATGTCTTATTGTTGAGATACTTTTGTAACATTACGTTGATGGATACCTTTGGCCAAATTATTGTGAGAATTTATTAGTTTGTCATGTTGAAGGAAGACCCATTTTGAGTGAGATCTCTTGTGGGGAGAACATCTCGTGGAGAGACACACCACTATTTTCTAGGGCATCTGTCCCTTCTATGAAAAATAACATACCATGTACATCATCATCATTCGCAACAATTAATGAAGCACCCTCCACTATCTTGCCACCGAGCCCGAAGATGTAACTAACATTGGGTGAATTTGACTATCAAATTTGTCATGTTCTTGGTTTGATTATTATAATTATGTTTCCTCTTGTTTAAGCATGTACATGTGGTTTTTAATGCTCCTTTAAATGCAATTATATTAACATAACATAAGTAAAAGATATTGGATAATTTTGGTAGCTAAATAAATTTGGATAAAGTTTGGTATCAGAGCGGTCTTCTCGCTGATGTGAATTGCGAGTGTGAGTGATTGAACGTGCAACAATGGAGGATGAAAAATAAATGTATGAGGCCTCCCTAAGGATGTCCAAAATGGTGGACATAATGTATGAAGCTTATGATAATATAATAGAGGAATAGGAGAAAGAAAGAGTAGAGGACGATGCTCCATATACCCCCTCGAGTGAACATTTATCTTCTTCATCGCCTTCTCATCATTCGAATGAGGAGATAAACCAAAGCCTTCAAGCGGAGAATGTTGAATTCAAGAGGCTTCTACGAGAAGAGAAAGAGGAGAAGTAAAGACACAAATTTAGCTACAGGCCACGGAATAGGCCTTAGAGGAGTTGAAGTGCAATGAAGGCTTAGAGAATCCCTCGCCACTTGTTTCATAATCGACAGCTGAGGTAAACAATGTTGATCGTTCTTTGGTTTCATCTTCACATGATATTATTTATGTTTGAAATGTGGAGGTACCCATTTCAGGAACTGGCATGATACTCCTTACCAATATGGGATATAAAGGAGGAGGAATTGGTGTTAATTTCCAAGGCATGACTCAGCCACTGGAGGTCGTGCAAAGACCTCGATTGTTGGGTGTGGAGCCTGATTATCTTGTTTATTTTGTATCACAACGTTGGACCCTTGTACCTTAATGGGGCGGCAATGCCTTTCTTAATTAAACACTACCTAGGGGGTCCAGGGGGGCGACTGCGACTTTATGGAGCCCCCCCCCCCCCTGGCGGGGGATTTCGGGGGCACTTCCCTCGAAGCTAAAAAAAGATGTAAAATTTCCTTGTAAAAGTATAGTAATTTCTAGTCAATCTGAGTCGTTCATTAGGCGTATGATCTGATGGTAGAAGTTATGTTTATTTTGGGGTTTTTTACCCTAGAAGGCAACCCCTCGCTTGTATGAGGGCATTGTATTACGGCTGTGCATTGTATCTATATTCTCAGAGCGAGAAACAGATAGGGAGACTGTGAGAGAGAATAGAGGATATTACAGCGAATCTGTTGTCGGTTGTGCCTCTTCATTTTGTTGGATAATAGAAAGGAAGGACTAGCTGTTCAGGGTGGACGTAGCCCAAAATGGGTGAACCACATATATCTGTGTCTCTTTGGTTTTATGTGTTTTGTGTGCTTGTGTTTTCCGCGTATTTTATGTGTTGCATTACTCTGTAATATATAATTTTCTAACAATTCGCAGGTTTTGGATACACTGAAGGAGAGTGCTCAAAGGTGTTAGAATCTTCCAAGACATTGCTAGAACCGTCGAGGAAAGAGAATGATGGGAACACTTCACCATCATCCCATGACAGTGCACATTGTAGAGGAAGAGTTGAGGCAAACTCTCATCGCCATAATTGCACCAGAGACAACTAAGAGAGGTATAACAAGTCTCAGTATTCTAAAGTTCATTTTAATTACAAGCATGTTGCTAATAATGAATGATAATCATGGTGTAGAAAAATTTGTAGTTTTTGTCATTTACATAACCATGTGGTTGTTGAGTGTTGGAAGATAATGGCAGCACAAAAGAGGATGAGGCGTGAAAGGACTTCTCCACATCACAGAAAGAAGAAAGTTAAGAAATTCTGGAGGAAGAAGACTTATTGCAGTCATTTCGATAGAGGTGGTCATCAAAGAGCCATGTGTTGGGGGCTCCATCCAGAGCAACGTCTCAAGGAAAAAGCATCTATGCATGAACCAGTTGAAAATTTTATTCAACAAACGAACCCACCAAATTCATGGTGGTCTTCTTTATTAGGTAAAAGATGGTTTTGCAAGACACGATGTTTTGTCATGGTCGTATTTTGTAAATCATGTGTTTCAACTTAAAATGTAAAAATGATGATGTGTTTTCCATTTCTTGTTAAAGAAACAATGATGTTTTGGCCTTGTATTGATAGTTGGGGTATTGTTTCCATTATTATGTAAAATTGACCATAGAGTGTGTGTTATAAACTCGTGAAAAGTATGGGATGTTTGGGTCAATATTGGTCATGTAATAGAGTATGTAATTTGTAAATCTTGTACTATAGGTTTGCAGAGGATGAAGGTGTCGTCTCATCGCTTATGGCTATGAAGAACAAAGGTGATGGAGAAGGAAGGGTGACTTTTCAAGACACTTGTGGTGCAGACAATGTACACAATAGTTGCATATTATGTTCATGATTTTGGAGGACCAAAAGCTATTCAGTGAGGAGGAATGATCCAGGTGGATCTAGAGACACTCAAAAGTCAAAGAGAACTCGGAATAGCTCAAAATTAAAAGTGGTCGGAATGCTCCCAAACTAGGACCAAATCGAAGTGCTTGTTGCCCCGATTCCAACGGTGTGAATGGCACTATAATCAGAGTTCGTATGGAGGAGATAGGCCTGGTCAAATTTTTGGTAAAAGTGGGCATGTGGGCTAGGATTAATGATCCCTTAATTTCAACAAAATAAAAATGGGGTGGTTTGTTATATAAAAATCAAAAAAAAAATATTCGTGGGGGGGCGGGCTGCCACCCCCCAACGATCCGCATACCAGATATATTATAAAATATATGGTGGCAGGTGGTTAAACCCTGCCACCATTAGAGTCATTACATTACAAGGCCATGATTGGGTCCGGGTCACGTGGAGTGGACATCTTTATTTTTGTCATCATAATGGGTTGTAGAACACCTTGTTACTCTTCATGTAATCAACAATGAATATAGTCCATTTTTTTAGTTCCTTTTTAACTAATAAAATCAATTATTTTTCAGTTTCATTAGCAACTTATGACCATAAATGAGTCTTCATTACTTTTCTTATTAAGAATCTAAATAAGAAAACATTTTTTTATACTTCCATGACCAACTCATAATTAAAAGTAAATCTTTATTATTATTATGTAGTAAAATTGACAATATTCTCTAGTTCTAACTCAAAAACATAAATCTCAATTTAGTCTAAAGCCGACTTGTATGTTTTTTACTCTAAAGATGACTCGGATTTATTTTTTTTTCTACATGGAGTCCCTTTTTATTTTATTTTTAATATATAGTTATCTAAAACTAACATGAAATCATCCCCTCATACTGAGTTGTAAAGTGTCTCTCAACATAATGATGCATCTTATTAATTGAAGTAACAGATATATGTATGGATGGGCAAGTTTACCACTAAAATTGTGTGTGCACATATAAGGACATAGAGTGTTGTGTAAGCACTTTCAAATAATAGAGTATATATACACTTTTTGCATGGTGGTGTAGAAATTTTATGTAGATGCAATTCAAGCATAGAGGCTTCCTTCAATTGACAGAGTTTGTATCAAAGTAATTTTTTCCTCTACTCTTGCATTAGATGTGTCATAAGAAGAAGTTGAACTCAACTTCAAAACAATTATGGAGTGCTTATTTTAAATATAGATATTATACTTAATTAGCATTACAAAAAAAATAGTTGAGCAATGAACCAATATGCAATAGAGTCACGCTCTCATGCATGTTGGTGATTAGTAGTTGAGAAACTTTGCACTCACATCACAATAACAACAAAGAACCAAATCATTCTTGATGATGGACATTAGTTATTGGCTCAAAATGTTAATATAATATAAATAGATGCATTACTTCTAGAAATCTCCCCACCCAATGACATTTCCTGCATAAGTCTCAAATATGAAATAAATAACTAATTATCTTATCTACATAGAGATCCTTGTTGGTGGAAATGGGTGGGCATAGTGGATTATATCTAAACGGGCACTCATTTGAACTTGCACACTCCATTAGAAGCTCTTGGAACTAGCCATAATTGAGAATGGAGGCATTGTATCCATGCCAAGAACAAAGATGTGTGTACATGAAAAGAATATATATATATATTGGAAGTTAATTTCCATATAGGATCCATGTTGGCAAACTGGGCGGGCTATAAGACTCTCATTTATAAATTAGTTGAAGGAAAAGCTCTACTTTTGTATTAATGAAACGTCTAAATGAAGAACAAAACAAACATGATGAACACTTTCCCATTGATCAAATGACCAATGCATAAACCTTGTTGCATATATCTAGTGAAAGATTAGAAGGCAAAGAGATGGGAAAAAACAATCCAATTTTGTGCATTTTAAGGATTTTGGTAACTGTAAGAAGTTATATGATGAGTTTAATGGTGAATTGAGACATGCTCCTTTTATGTTAGAGAGTGGGTTATTTTCCTTCGTTTAAGGTTTTTCCCACTATAAATACACATGTTTACTATTTAAGGCTAAATTTTACACTAATTAATCCTATTAATAGAATATAATTACTTGTATATATAAAAAAACCAATATAAATTAAACAATTTAATGTTTATAATTGTCTGTAAAACATTATATTGTAGAGAATTGATTACAAGATCCTATCATTATGTCTTTGGCTAAATATTTAATAAATTGCTAATACAAGTTGCAAATAAAGAAGTTGCATATTGAATTAAGTGTAAGGATTGCATCCAATAACTATTATGAAAGAAAATGCATGTAAATTGTTTATAAAATGCATGTGTATGGAATACAATGTACCAACAATTTAAAGAAAGGATCATAAGTGTCTTGTACCAAAAATCATACCCGACAAATCTTATGCAACTAATCTAATGTGAATCATTAAAGAGAAGTGAAAAAATTTCCAAGTGATTTTCAAGTTTTAAATTACTCAACATTCCATGAAACATGGATGAATTTGGCAATAGTGACATAAAAGACACCATAGACGAAGGAGATGTTTTAATGTTAAGATAGATACTCATAGTAGTGCCTTGAGTTATTAGTGTAGTTTATCATGATAATTTATTGACAAATTTTGAATTAATCTAAAACACTAAATGTTGCTACATTAAGTTAAGACGCTACCAATATTTCCTTTGAATTACAATAGAATTAAGAATAAAACAACAAAAGTTTCATCTAAATATTTCTTATTCACCATTTACAAAATTCATTACCAAAATTTATTGGGAAGTGAAAATAAAAGTATTAAACTATGATTCAAGTTTGAGTGAAGCTAATTTATCTCCTAATGTAAATCTCCACCACTTGGCATACATAAAGATATCGCACACTACTTTGGAAAAGAAAAAATGTATAACATCCATGAAATATTGATGGGTGTGTTAGATTTTAGAGGTACTAGCAAACATTCTAATCTTCTAACATAAAGAATTATAAAGAAGATTTTAGGTTAGGCATGCCAAAATCCAACAATTTTTGCTTACTGGTATGTTCATCACCAAGTCTAGGTCACAACGGTCTTGTGGCTAACATTTAGTTGCAATATCCACATGTCATAACAAACTTGTTCGTGACATTTAAAATCATGATCCATCTCATTGCAAAGCTAACCCCTCCATCCCTTTCATTATCTTACACAATTTGATATTTTTTACCAATACAATGTAATTGCCATATTTTTTAAACCTCCTCACCCCTAACTTCATATATAAGGCTTTAAGAATTGATGGGTGATTATAATTTAAATGTGATATAGTCCATGTATTTGTCACATTGAAATTTTTGCAATATTATTATAAACTAATAAAAATTATTATTCAACAAATTATAAAGAACCTACAAACTCAATAATTATAATTTATAGGTTATATATATATATATATATATATATATATATATATATAGTATTGAAAATTCTGCAATGCAATTTTAAAATATAAAAATAAAAATTCATAGAAAACTTGCAATGTTCATACTCTTTAATTTTTGTATCCATTTAAAATAAAACATATAATTACTTTAAAATATCAAACTTATGCATATTTCATATAATTGTCATCCAATCTATCTTCAAATATTTTTCTTATTCAAAACATTTATATATTTATCCAATCTTATATCTTCTTAATACTAATGATTTCAAAATTATTTGTTAGATTTTCACAATATCCACTGTGTATATTCAATAACTTTTGAGAGTTATGTACCTTTATTTTTTGATGTTGACCATGTTAAAATGGCTCACTTTTTTAGGATAAATTTAAAATAACAACAATGATGATGATTTATAAAATTTTCACAATATCCACTGCATATTCAATAACTTTTGAGAATTATGAACCTTTTTCATGTTGACCATGTTAAAATAGCCCAATTTTTTAAAATAAATTTAAAATAATGATGATGATGATGATTTATAAAATTTTCACAATATCCACTCCATATTCAATAGCTTTTGAGAATTTCAATAACTTTTGAGAATTATGTACTTCTTTTATTTTTGTTTTTTCAAGGTAACCATGTTAAAATTGCTCAGTTTTTTAACCATGTTAAAATAGTTCAGTTTTTTGAGATAAATTTAAAAATAATAATAAATCAATTTTAAAAAAAATAATAATAATGAGAAATTAATCAATTCACTTTTCGCAATTGTTTTTAAAACATTTTATTCTGGAGAAATATTCAACTTGCGCTTTCACAAGTTGTTAAAAGTGTAATTAAAGAATCTGAGAATTGAATTAATTGTAATGGATAGATCCAATATGTAATGCCAGAACTTCTTTCATAGTATAATTTAAGCCACTAAACTGTATATATATTGTAGATTCAGTAAAGGAAAATAGAGGACAGGCTGAACTTTTACTTATTTGACTCAATGCGAAATTGTAATTCAGAGCCCTAAGCACTAGAATAACAGTAGAATTTTGAAAGTTAAACTATTTTCAGAAAACCTGCATCTAAAATACACACTTTGATTTATATCCACAAACAAGCATTGCCCTTTCAAAAAAATTATCAAAAGCTTTGAAGTAATGGAGGTTGTTGATCAACATTTTTTTCCTGTATCTCGGTTATTCCCAATGCCTTGAACATAATCCCAAGAAGACTTAGAGTTGATTTCAATTTAAGAAGTTGATGGGTGGAAAATTTTTCTCTCCATTGGTGGAATTGAAAAATACCGTTGGAAGATTATGGGGCTATGGGACAGACATCAATAGATATTTATTATCAATGCCCAAATAGAAGAGGGAAGAGCCACAATGAGGCAATTGTTTGTATAGAAAGCAATACAATAAAATAAAATTACAAGACAATTCATGCCATAAAAGATAATAAAGATGAAGCACAGATAGTATCAACCAGGGCCATTTACCAATTTAATTGTGTTGGAAAATTGTACTGCAACTATTTCAGTACATAACCAAAAAAAAAAGAGTGCACCTTAGGATCTTGAGATTAAAAAAATGCAATTGAGAAACCATATTGTTCTTCTCTATATGATTCTTCTTCAGAGAGTTGAACCCATCCTCGAACATCTTAGAATGCTAGCAAGATCCCATGTTCCTTAAAGCACCTTGAATGCTCTTCTGTAACATGTATAGTGAAGAGAAGCAATTCATCGTGTTAGACAAATGTTATGGCAGTGCTAAGTATAGCAATGAAAAACAAATTAAATAGTATCCTGCAAACTCGAAATGTCTCTCATTTAATAAATTATTCTACATTAGATTGAAATACTTGAAGTAATGGAGCTTGTTCATCAACATTTTTTCCTGTATCTCGGTTGTTCACAATGCCTTGAACATTAATCCCATAAAGACTTCAAGTTGATTTCCATTTAAGAAGCTGAAGGGTGGAAAAATTTCCTCTCGATTGGTGGCATTGAAAAATGCCGTTGGAAGATTATGGAGCTATAATGGGGCAGACATCAATAGATGTTGATTATCAATGCCCAAAGGGAAGAGGGAAGAGCTACAATGACACAATTGTCAGTAAAGAATGCAATACAATAAAATGAAATTACAAGACAATTCATGCCATAAAATATAATAAAGATGAAGCACATATCGTATCAACCAGAGCCACTTACCAATTCAGTTGTGCTGGAAAATTGTAGTGCAACTAGCTAAGTACAGAACCAATAACAAAATAGCACACCTTAGGATCTTGAAATTAAAAAAATGCAATTGAGGATCCATATTTGTCTTCTCTGTATGATTCTTCTTCGGAGAGTTGAACCCATTCTCGAACATCTTAGAATGCTGGCAAGATCCCATGTTCCCTTAAGGCACCTTGAACGCTCTTCTGTAACATGTCTAATGAAGAGAAGCAATTCATCGTGTTACACAAATGTTATGGCAGTGTTAGGTATATCAATGCATAACAAATTAAACAGTCTCTCATTTAATAAATTCTGCATCCATAGCCATATATAATAAATTATAAATAATCTTCAAATTCTGAATAAATCTGACAAACTGAACGCTGCCAATATACCTGTCAGTATTTCTTTTAAATTACCTTGGAAGGTAATTTAAGAACAAGAAAAGAGAGAGTTTCATCTGATTATTTCTTGGTCATCATTAACTGAATTCATTACCAAAATTCACTGGGAAAGTGAAAATTAAAAAAAGAAACCATGATTGAAATTTCAACATAATTTGATTGACATGGCAGTGGTAACGTATAGTATCTGGTAAGAAAGGTATTGCAAAACACATTTGGGAAAAAAATGAGAACATCCATGAAAAGTAGAGATGGGCATGAATGCCGCCAGTATACCTGTCAATATTTCCTTTAAATTATCGAGGAAGGTAATTTAAGAACAGGAAAAGAGAGAGTTTTATCTGATTATTTCTTGTTCATCATTAACTGAATTCATTACCAAAATTTAATGTGGAAGTGAAAATTAAAAATTGAAATCATGATTGAAATTTCAACTTAATTTGATTTACATGGCCGTGGTAACCTGTAGTATCCGATAAGAAAGGTATTGCAAAACACATTTGGGGCAAAAAATAAATAAATAAATAAATGAGAACATCCATGAAAAAATAGTGATGGTTATGTTTAAATCAGAGGTACTGCAAACATTCTAATTAGCTGAACGTTGAGTATGAAAAAAGATTTGTGTTATGCAAGCCAAACTAAGGTAGGAATCCAGCAGGAACCCAAATGGAGGACTCACAACAACTCCAAAAACCATCAAAGCTTCATAGAAAAAAACATGCACAGGATGGCTATCGGACAAAGCAAAAATGCCAGAACTTGAACCAAATTGAAATGCAAAGGAATACAGGATAAGAATGACTGGTATCTGCAACAGCCCAATAATAGATGTCAGTGATCATAGGCAAGATATAATGACCAGATAGAACCAATGAGCATGAACAATTTCGACTAACATTCAAGATGTGTTGGGCGGAATAGGGCAATCATGATTGATCAGGAAGACAATTCCAGGAGAGCAGAGGAATACAGAATGGCTCATCAGTCAAAGCACAATAACAGATACCAGTGACTGGAGGCAAGAGATGATTACTGGATACAACAAGCAGAAACAATTTCCACAAAAATTCAAGATTTTTTTGGAGACACGGGACAAGAATTATTGATGAGGCCAGCAGTTCCATGAGATCAAAGGTTTAAAATCCATGGACATGAGCTCACAACAGGGATACAACACAAAATGTCCATATTTCTTATCCTGGCAGGACATGAGAATCTCTCAATTTAGCGTCTGCTTATTTAATGATTTAGTCAGTTCAGTGTAGTCAATATTTTTTGATGTTAGAATTGTAGCCACATGAGTCAGAGTAGTACTTATGTACGTGACTAGTTACTCTGATTAACATATCAGAAGGCATATATGTGACAAGAATTGCATGATGGGATGGTGTACCATATTACAGAAATAAACATATACATGAGATAAAAATATAGATATAAGTTCCTTAGCTAATGAATAAGATAAATAATTGAAGCATTACCTGCAACATTGAGCATCCCCTCATCATCATTCCATGTGTAGAGAAGCATGGAGGCTTTTTCATAGATGTGAATCAGAAACTTGCCAACAGCCATAAGGTATCATTGTTGGAACAGTATTTGAAGCTCCAAAGACTTGCCAAAACCATTTTAAAGATTATCACACAGCTGAAGAAATGGATCATTGTTTCACAAAGCTGTTGCAACATTGTTCCATCAGGGTTCACAATAGATGAAATGCACAATTCATGCTATGAGTACAGAACTATAGAGCGCCTGCAAAAGAGCTTTGCAAGTAGAAACAAAACGTCTAATTATTACCTTGAGTTGAACATCCATTCTGATTCAATGAATCTGGACAAATACTTATCGGATGCGAGCATGAAACTTGCCGCAAGACCCTCTATACACAATTCATGCTATTAGTAAAAACAAAGAAATTATAATATATTACAAAGAAGAAATTGGAATGTACTACATGAACATCCAACAGAAGTATAGAGTTCCTGCAAAAGAGCTTTGTAAAAATAAAACAGAGCATCTAATTACTACCTTGAGTGAACATCCATCCTTATTCCATGAATCTGGACAGATACTTCTTAGGGGATGTGAGTATGAAACATGTTGAAAGCCCCTTTTGCATCTTTAGTCTTAGTCTCATTCTTTGAGGCATCGGAAGCCCCAAAAACATGCCAAAACCTGAGTGTTTCATCTGCTGCAGCTGATGCAACTGTGTACCCATCGAGACTCTGAAGAAGTAAAACAATGGTAAGGGTCGTTAGGAAAATTTTGAAGGGAAAACATGGATGCATGCATAAATACTCATAAAAAGCATGGATTTCCATACATGTGCCATATGAAGAACTCTAGCTGTATGCCCCGTCAGGTCAGTAATTTTCACCATGGATGGGTATTTCCATATGGTTAACTCGTTCTGATTTAGCCCATGCGAACTCAATAACTCACGCTCACGTCTATTCCACAGCAATGAACAGACTTGGGAATGGGTGTCGACGGTATTCAGGCAGGCACCTGTTTGAGTGTTCCAAAACTTTATAGAACCGTCTGAACTTCCTGCACCAGATGCCAAAAGATTGTTCTGGAAGGGGCACCATGCCAAGGCCTTGACTGCTGCACAATGTTCATCTAATTGGTGGAAGTATTGAGAGGAAGGATTATGGGAGGCCATGCTCTTGTCCCAAATATAGAGTAGATTTTCATTTCCCCCACTTGCAAGTTGTTGCCCAGGAGGAGACCATTTCAATCCACAAACCTCCTGGGTATGTCCTCTGTAGCTAATTGTAAATTATGTTTAATGTTCTATGGCGGAGCAACAATGAAGGACTTCACAGCAATCATACAAATAGTTAAGTAAAATGCAGATAGAACATATAAGTGGATCTTATAGAAGACAAATCAGAAACGGGAAAAATGTGGTGGTGCGTTACGGCGGTCAACAGGATGCTTCAACCAGCAAAGTCTCCTTGGTCAGCCAACCCAGAATGTGTCACAACAGTCCTCCAATCAGCAAACGAGTCAACCCAAGTCAACTCCCAAAAAGTCAACGTTGTCCTGAAAAAGTCAACGCAGGGCAGCAAGCTAAAAGTCAACGCAGCAGCAGATTGGTCAACCCTTTGACCTCGATTTCTGTGCCAAATAGTACGGCCTTCCAAAATCGAACTTCTCACAAGTTTTCAGCCCAATTGGACCATGCGTTGACCAAAGTCAACGCTGGTCAAACTTTCTACAAAACCCTAACAGCAGAAAATCGTCCTTCAACTCAGCCGTACTGTTTTGTCCTTCTTCTCCTTCACACGTGTGGCTGAACTCGTCCTCCAAGGAGCTCGTACTATCTCAGATGAGAGAAGAAGATGTGAGTTGTGTTGTGATGAAATGCTCTCCAACTTTGCCTGTATTTATATCCATCATTGGGGTGTGTGACACATCTGCTGGGGGTGTGAAACCTTAAGGCCGACCTACACATATAATTTATTATGAATAATAAATTCAAAATAAATGTTCTGCTCATCGGATTAAGACATATTATATATGGATTTTACACCTCTCCGAAAGAGGAATCCAACAAAAATATTAGCCTCTTAATCTGAGCATCATAACATGGAGTTTGGACCTAGTTGTCCAAATTTAAAACTCCCTCTCAACTAGGGAGAACTCCATCCATCGGTGCAATCAAACATCGTGCGTCATCCCGCCGTAACTTGCTTTGCTGGCCTCTTTATTTCAGAACAAAAGTGGGTCAGTCACAAAGACATCATCCCCCCGACTGACATAATCAGTCCAGAGGTTCGAAACCTCTATCAAACTCATAAAGAGTATCCAACCAACCCAAAGTTGGTTCATCTGACCCGAAGTCAGGCAGAGGTCCCGGACCTCACTAAACTTGATCCCAGATCAAGTGGTTGGATTGTGCCATCCTAGATAGAGAGTACGGCAATCTCTGATGCGTCCATCAGTCTTTGCTAATAGTCTCTAGCTTTTCCCACCTCATTGGCCAAATGAGAGGTACTTCCCATGAGCCCCGAACTCAATGGGTAGGATGCATACGGGGCACAGATAAATGAGAGGCGAACCAGCTCAATAATCACAAGGGTGGGGCAGAAGCATTATGAGTGCTTATAGCTCCGAGAAGCTATCCCCAAAGCCCCCCAGAGCTCCCAGAGCTCATCGTCCAACAGAACCCACATCATAGGGTCTTTCCACGACACCAAGACTCTCACGGAAGGTTAGGAACTTGACCTTCCCCAGGGGCTTAGTGAGAATATCCGCGACCTGCTCATCAGTTCCTATATGATCGAGCCTTACGGCGCCTCGCTGCACCATATCCCGGATAAAGTGGTACCTGATATCAATATGCTTGGATCGGTCGTGGAACACAGGATTCTCAGTCATACGAATCCCACTCTGATTATCACAGAGTATCACAGTGGTATCTAGCACATGTCCAAACAGCTCACTAAAGCGCTTCCGCAACCAAACTGCTTCACAACAGGCCATACTAGCAGCAATGTATTCGGCCTCCGCGCTGCTCAAAGCCACCGACTTCGCTCCCCGCTCATCCATGAGATCGGCTAACCAAGATTGAAGCAAGATCCCGATGGTCTACGATCCACCACACTCACAAATTTCAATCGACATCAAAATATATCCACGGAGTGTCACACTCCCGGCAGTGTATCTCAGCCCATGGTTTATCGTGCCCCGAAGATATCTCAGAAGATTCTTGGCACCAACCCAGTGAAAATGACGAGGCTCAACCATCTGTTGACTCAAAGTGTTCACCGCAAAACATATATCCGGTCGGGTGTTCACTAAGAACATCAAAGCTCCTATGAGTTGACGATACTCAGTAGGATTGGCCAAGATAGGCCCAGCAGCGCTGCCACTCAACTTCTTAAAGTTGAGTTCCATCGGTGTCGACACGGACTTATAGTCCACCATACCAAATCTTTCCAGAAGCTTCACAATGTATTTTCCTTGAGAAAGGAAAATATCTCCAGGTCTCTGCCAGACCTCCAGGCCTAGGAAGTAGTGCATCAGTCCTAGGTCCTTCATCTCGAACTCAGCAGCGAGCTCCCTCTTACATTGATGAATGAGAGGGTCGGCACCTGTCAGGAAGAGGTCGTCCACATACAGCACTAGAATGAGAGGCTTCTCCTGCACAACCTTGAAGTAAAGGTTCGGATCAGCATTACTTCGAGTGAAGCCCAGCTTCATCAAGTAACTATCCATCCTCTCGTACTAAGCTCTGGGTGCTTGCTTTAACCCATAGAGGGCTTTCTTCAACCTGCAGACATGAGTGTCTCGATCCTGAACTTCAAATCCCAGAGGTTGTTCCACATACACCTCTTCCTTTATTGCACCATGCAGAAAAGCGGTCTTGACATCCATCCGATGAAGACTCCATCCTTGCGTAGCAGCAAGGGCTATGATTGATCGAATGGTGGTATATCGTGCCACAGGTGCAAATATGTCATCATAGTCAATTCCTTCCTTTTGAGAGAAGCCACGGGCAACAAACCTTGCCTTGAACTTTTCAGCACTTCCATCAGATCCATGTTTGATCTTGTAGAGCCATTTTGCGGTGACGACAGATTTGTCCTTCGGTCTCGGGACCACATCCCAGACATCATTCTTCATTATGGACTCATATTCTTCGTGCATAGCATCCTTCCAAACTTGATGCTTTACGCTTCCTCAAAAGATCCAGGTTCAGATTGTACAATAGTACTCATGGCAGCTAGATACCCTTGGTATCTACACGGCTTCTTGCTTTCTCGGAATGTCCCCCTTGGGGCAGCATGACCCTCAACATCTTCGAGGGTGTCCCTGAGCCATGATGGTCTCTTTCCCAAAGGAAGGAGATGGATCAATAGGGTCCATTGGTCCTTCAAATATCGTGCATAGTCTCATCCTGTTCTTCCATTTCCTGCATCTTCTTCATGATTTTATCTGTGAAGTACCTACTACTTTCTTCAGGGAAGCATCTTCGTCAAAAGTGACATCATGGCATATCTCTACTTCCCTTTGACCAGTACATAGACTCTATAGGCCTTAGAGGTTTCGCTGTAGCCCACAAACATTCCTTTCTTCCCAGAAGCATCCAGCTTACTTCTCTTTTCTTTTGGCACATGAAAATAAACAAGACATCCAAAAATTCTAAAATGTGAGACATCAGGTTTCTTACCAGTGAAAACCTCTTCGGGAGTTTTGGAGTCCAGAGCGGAATGAGGGCATCGGTTTTGAATGTACACAGCAGTATTTGCAGCTTCTCCCCACAGAAACTTCG